>CM028132.1:990302500-990637500 GCA_016271365.2 Neoceratodus forsteri
ACACCTTCTTTCATTCATATTTTAGCTTGGAGAGAAATGGCTTTTCTTGTTCCACTCCAGCATTTCTCACATCTAGGAAACCCTTCATTTAGCAGCCCCTCCTCCCATCATTCTCCAACCCTTTCCCAGAAGCCCTGGAGGGGAACAAGAGATGCCATTTCCCTCCAAGGTAAAATATAAATGAAAGAGGGTATTTTTCTTTCTCCTCGCATGGAGGAGAAAGTATATACAGTCACAGCCAAAGACGTGGTTAGATAGTTCCTGAAATTTCTGTGATATTTCTAGAGAAATCTCCTGCTTTCTTCATTTCCACAGTAGAGGCAACAGAGAGAAACTCTTTAGAAATTTTGCGAAATATCTGACCAAGTCTGTGGCTACTACTGTAGTTTAAGTGATATTTATTTATTTCTGGGGGATGTGCTGTCAAAACGAGATTGTTGGCTCAATACACTGAAATGCGCTCCCAAAAGTGGAGCGCCTTACAAATTAAGTTCTCACATTCTTAAATTCTTCCCTATTGTACTGAATGACAGACCAGATCAAAAAACCTGAAAGAGAGACAAGGGCAGCTCGCAGACAGCATCAGGGAGTACTACACCACACTACGACCATCCTTAGTTGCATTCCAGTGTAGTACCAGGAGTTCAATTTTTAAAAAAGAGATCCTGGAATAACAAACAAACAGTAGCACAAGGTGTAGTGGTGGTGATGGAGTTGGGGGAGGGGGCACTATGATGTGGTAAAACTGAAAAGTGAACTTTGTTTATGCCTTATTATCTGGAACCTGCTGATCTCTCAGTGATTTTTACTACATAAATGGACATTTGACTCATAAAGCAGTTCATTTGGAGGTGTGAGTGGTGGTGTGTGTGTGCTTGTGCATGTGTGTTTTGTGTGTGTGTGTATGTGTGTGTGTGTATATGTGTGTGTGTGCGTACTTGTCTCACTGTTTGTATGCATCAACTCCTTTTTATTTCTGTTTTATTTATCACTTGGCTGAGCGCTTCACAAATTATTTGTGTGCTCCCTTATTACGTGGTTTCACAGTGCCTTTAATGCATGGCTTACAGGCATTAACATTTATTTTCAAACAGCTTCCATAAAGTGTCTCACTGTACCTGTTCTGTCTTTGCCTCTGCTATGCATTTTTTCTTGAAAACAGACAACAGAGGTACAGTAGAACAGACAACAGGTAGTATATGAGTTGAGTATACAAGTAATAGATAACGCAGACACTGAGTGTTAGAGTTCATCCGTGACCACCTGTGGTATAGGGCTAGGGCCACAGGCATATAAGCGGACATATAGGCATACAAATCTGCCAGGAATGCCTGCACCTGGGCCATCCATCAAGATAAAGCACAATGCGATAGGAATATCCTCACCGACACCTGGAAGGATGGTAAGAACTTCTGGAGCAACCTCAAGGAAATCACAGTGAAAGAATCCAAAGCTGCCCCCTCCATGCTGAATCTAGAAGGCACCTAAACTCTGGACCCAACTGAAGTTGACAGCACGTTCAACTCAGTTTTTACCGATCTCAGCCATGTCCTGCCATCAAACTTCTTCAACCAACCACCCCCTGGAGCCTCTCCAAAGGGTACTATTGGCCCAGATTCAGTACACCTACCTTTCTATTTCAAGGCAGTGACACAAAATGAAGCCAACAAATACCTAACTAAGGTAGTTGGGAAAACCAGATACAGTGGGGACATGTTGGGGCTGAGGCTCATACATCTCATGCTTGATGTAGTCCTATCTCCCCTTACTAAGATCATCGACAAGTACCTTATGCTCACCCAGTTTCCCAGCAACTGGAAACTAGCTCTGGTGACCCCTGTATACAAGAGTGGTGACCAAGCCCTTCATGGAAACTACAAGCCCATCTCCATTCTTCCCCCTCTGTCAAAGGCACTAGAAAGAATTGTAGTGGACCAGCTGACAGAGTACATGGAGAAGTATAATCTCCAGTGTCCTCACCAGCATGGTTTTAGGAAAGGGCACAGTACAGCGTCTGCCCTGCTGGAATTTATGGGCTACATCCAGCAGGCCATGGACCAGGGTCAACTCATCAGTGCTACCTTCATCAATCACTCCAAGACGTTTGACACAGTCAATCACCCTCTTTTATTGGAAAGCTTAGCAGATTTGAGTCTATCTTCTAACACCACTGAATGGTTTTGCAGCTATCTCTCTAACCGAACACAGCAAGTGAAAATTAGAGACGTCCAGTCTACCAAGTTGCCGGTCTTATACTTGTACAGTGCAGAGCAGTGCAGGAGGACATTGCAGAGTTGGGGAGGGACCTAAGATGAGTAGCACACACAGTATCCTTCTCAGAGGTGCTGCCTGTCAAAAGCATGGGGGATGCGAGGGTAATTGGCACCATGCAGTTTAATGAATGGTTGAAAAAATGGTGCGGAGCACAGGGATTTGGCTTCATTGGGACTGGGGGTTCCACCTGGAGAGGACACCAGCCTATACCGGCAGGATGGTCTGCATCTGTCCAGGAAGGGAACAAATCTTTTGAGCAATCGGTTTAAATGCTTCATTGTGAAGCTTTTAAACTAGTCAAAGGAGAGCACTGACAAGCAGCATAGAAAATCCAAGCCTCTCCCTACAAAACAGGGTACTAAATGAGAAAAAAGACAGAGGTAGAAGGCGGTCAGTGGGGATGCTGCACTGGAAGGTAAAGCCATCAAAAATGAAACAATAGTACTAATGCCCGTAGTCTGGGTAACAAGCTTCCTGAATTAGTGGCCTTGATGGAGGAAGAACATCTGGATATCGTGGCAGTCACAGAAACATGGTACACACAAAACCATGACTGGGACATAAACATACCAGGATACACTGTGTACAGGAGGGACAGGGAGGTAAAAGAGGAGGAGGAGTAGTTCTTTACATAAGGGAAGGAATAAAAACAACAGAACAAAAAGGTACACAGGGAGGAGAAGAAGCACTGTGGGTAAATTTGGAGACAGGCAATGGCACCACAATACGCACAGGGGTTGTATACAGACCCCCTTCTCAGGGGGAGGAAATGAACAGGGAAATGATAGAAAGTATACTTAGAATGGCAGAAAAAGGGGAGATATTGCTGATGGGTGATCTGAATATGCCAGATGTTAACTGGAGTGCAGTTGCAGCTGCCACTTCGAAGAGTGGGGTTATTCTAGATGCCCTACAGGGGGCATGCTCAGACAACTATTACTGGAGCCCACTCGAGGAGGGAGCAATAGACTTGATTCTCTCAAATGGAGATGGTGAGAGGATTACAGATGTAAGTAGGGTAGCCATCTGGGAACTAGCGACCATCGAACAGTATGGTTCACAATAAACACAACAAATAGAGTCAAGCTATACAAAGACTAAAGTACTGGACTTTAGGAGGGCTGACTTGCTAAAATGGGTGAGTGCCTAAGGAACGCACTAGCAAATGAAGCAGGAAGGAGGGTGGAAGAACAATGGGGAATAATAAAACTGCCATCACAGAGTAACGAGCCTTTGTGGTGAAGCAAATAAACAAAACAAGACGATGTAAGAAACCACTATGGTTCTCAAAGGAAGTGGCAGTGAAGGTTCAAGAAAAAGAAAGCATTCAGGAAGTACAAAGGAATCGCAGAAGAGCAGGACAGAGAACTGTATCAGTTAAAGCAAAGGAGGCTGGGAAGGCAGTCAGAACAGCAAAGGCCCAAACCGAGGAAAGATATAGCCAACCCAGTTAAGAAGGGGATAAACCTTTATAGGTACATCAGGAGCGAAGGGAAGACCAAGGAGGGATAGTGAGGCTTAATAAAGGAGAGAGGAGGTGGGCAGAGGAGACTGTGAAAAGGCAGAGATACTAAACAAATATTTTTGCTCAGTATTTACAAAGGAAGAGGGAGGTACATAAAACAAACAGTAGTAACACTCTGGATACAGAAGTTGATACCGGCCTATTTACAGAACAAAGGGTTCTGAAAGAACTCTTAAACTGAAGGTGGACAAAGCAATGGGGCCTGATAGGATTCATCCCAGAATTCTAAAAAGAACTAAGGGTAGAACCAGTGACACCACTGACTACCCTTTTTAACAAATCATGGGAGGATGGGGTGGTACCCGAGGACTGGAGGAGGGCAGATGTGATTCCTTTCACAAAGTGGGAGCAAGGCAGAAGCAGGAAACTATAGACCTGTTAGTTTAACCTCAGTGATAGGGAAAATGATGAGATCACTTCAAAGGAAAGAATTGTCGAGTATCTAGAGGCCAGAGGGGCACTGGGACCCTAGGCAGCATGGATTCACAGCAGGGAAGGTCATGCCAGACGAATCTGATAGATTTCTTTGACTGGGTGACCAAAGTAGTAGATCAGGGAGGGCTGTGGACATGGCCTACCTAGACTTTAGCAAGGCATTTGACACAGTCCCACACAAAGATTAATATACAGTTAGCCAGCCTGGGAGTGGGTCCCAAGATGACAGCCTGGGTAAAGAACTGGCTGGAGAATAGGACACAGAGAGTAATAGTAAATGGGTCCACTCAGAAGAGGCAGGTTACTAGTGGGTACACAGGGTTCAGTGTTAGGACCGGTCCTCTTCAATGTATTTATAAGCGACATTGCAGAAGGACTGGAAGGAAAAGTATGTCTCTTTGCAGATGACACTAAGATCTGCAACAGAGTTGATGCACAGGGTGGGTGGAAAGGATGAGAAGGGATTTGGCAAGGTTAGAGGAATGGTCAAATGTATGGCAGCTTAGATTCAATGCTAAGAAGTGCAGGTAATGCACCTGGGAAACAAAACCCAGGGAAGAGTACACAATGGGGGTGAGATACTAACAACACAAAATGAGAAGGGACCTGGGGGTAGTCATATCAGATGACCTAAAGACAGGACAAGCAATGTGAGAGGGCAGCAAGGAGGGCTGGGGGATACTGGGATGCATGGAGAGGCATCACCAGTAGAAAACAGGAAGTTATTATCCCTCTGTACAGACAGCTGGTGAGACCCCATCTGGAGTACTGTGTGTGCAGTTCTGGGACCCAATCTCCTGAAGACATAGACAGGATGGAAGCTGTCCAAAGGAGGGCATCCAAATGAGTGCAGGGTCTGCAATCGAAGACATATGAAGAGAGACTTAAGGAGCTAATATGTATAGCCTTGAGGAAAGAAGGAGAGGGGGGACATGATAGAAACGTTCAAGTACCTCAAGGGAATCAACAGTCCAAGAGGGCAGCATCTTTCAAAAAAGAGGTGTGCAAGAACAAGAGGGCACAATTTGAAGATAGAGGGCGGCTCAGAGGTAATTTAAGGAAGTATTTTTTACAGAGAGGTTGTGGATGCATGGAGCGGCCTTCCGAGAGGTTGTGGAGTCAAAATCAGTGGTGGAATTCAAGCATGCATGGGATAGTCATAAGGCAGTTCTGGGGGGTGGGGGTAGGAAGAAGTAGGCTGCTGGTTAACTAGGATCTGCAGCTTATCCAGTAGGTAGGGAAATGGGCAGACTGGGTGGGCCAAGCGGTCCTTATCTGCCGTCAAATTCTATGTTTCTATGTTTTCTATGTACTTCAAGGGTCAATCCTGGGACCATTGCTCTTCAGCATTTTTATCAACATGCTTCCCAACTACTACACTGTACAAGTTCTGCTGTACGCAGACAATGCAGTAATCTACACAAAGAACCCTGATTGCACACAGTTAGTAGGGCAACTACAGGATAGTTTCATGAAAGTAGAAGACTGGTTCCTTGAAAGGAAACTTGTGCTTAACTACAAAAAAAAAAATCAATGCTTTTCCACTCCACCCACAGCAAGCATCAGTCAGTACCTCTGACAATCAGGAACTGCTCAGGCACTGCTCTTGAACAGACCCATTCCTTCAAGTACCTAGGTGTCACCCCGGACCCCACCCTGTCTTTCAATAACCACATTGACCTTGTTGCCAAATCAGTGAATACATGGATTGGTCTCCTCAACAGGCATAAACACTGTCTCACTGAACAAGCCCTCATAATAGCCATCCAAAGCTCCATAGTTTCATTAATTGACTACAGGCTGGTGATCTATGGTGCAGCTACTGTCACTGCATTAAGTAAAGTATCTATGGCCTTAAATAAGGCCTGCAGACTCCTTGTAGGGGCCGCACCTCAGACGCATACCTGTGACCTCTATGAACAGGCAGATTGGCTGCAGCTGGATGGCTGTATCTTCTACCATACCAGTCTCACAGTAAATAAAGCCTCCATTGGACTACTACCCCTTGTAGTGCAGATTCTCTTTATCCCCTCACATAAGCTATGGCACACCAGAAGCTCAGACAACTCCTCTTTTCAAGTCCCCAGGTGTTGTACTTCACAAGGGCAGCAGTCATTTGCCTTCAGAGCCCCAAAATGTTTTAATTCCCTGCCAAGGGAAATTACTGACAAGGCTACCCTTGGCTCATTTAAACACAAGCTCTGGGACTACCTTGTTACCAGAGCCTCCTATGACTGTTTGACCTAATACTAGGTTCTTCCCATTTCACTACCATTTCCTACTCCCCTGCCTCACATACTGTGGCTTCCTAGCTACCTATGCCTGTTTGCCTACCCCTTTGTCATTCCCCTCCTTTTTTCCCTGCTCCTCCCTGCCCTCCACTCCTTCCCATTATGCCTCCCTTCTCCCACCCCCTCACAATCCTTCTCCCCATCCCTATTTCACTCCTCACCTACCACTCCTGCTCTCCTGTTCACTCCATTTCCCTACTATCCCATAAGCTCCCTCCCTCCCATCCCCATTCTAGTCACATCCATTCCCCACCCTCCTCTATCCTCCCCTGATCCCTCCCTCACAGTCATCTCTATCATCACTCACTTCTCCCTTCCCTCTGCTATCTCTTAACCCCATCTACCCTCTCATGCTATCCTGTCCACCCTCCCAGTTCTATATCAACTCGCTGGAGGTGTCCTCTCGCCTGTCCACCACTCCTGACACTGCTGTGAACCAGCGCATTTAGGCTGTGGTCCTAGATACAGCATATTGCTTTTGTTTTCTACAGGAAAGGGTGCAGGGTTTTAGTATAGATTGACTATCTGTTGACAGCAGCTGCTGTATGTATTGCATTTGCAGCAGTTCAAACAAGCCTTGGAAGCACTTTGATAAACTAGAGCACATTGGCATAGATGTTAAAAACACACCAATAATGACTCTAAGGTTGTCCAAAATCCATCAAGCTAAAAAGCATATGATGAAAATTGTTGTGACAAATACATGGTTTTAAAATATTTCAGAAAAGCATCCCAGCTTGAGGGTTTAAAATAAACTACATATAAACATTTACTCCATGGAGTTTCTGGCCATTATTAGAGCTCTGTTAATTTTAATCTTAAGTTGCTAAAGGGATAGTAATATAATTTGTGTAGCATTTTAAAGTTATAAACAATTCTTCTTATTATTTATTTCTTTGTAAACTGGTTACTGGAAGAGGCACACTGAGATGAGACTCATTTCTAGGGGTGAGAACTGGGGGGGGTCACAGAAGAAATAGGAGAAAAGTCGAACAAATACAAAGACAAATGAGGATACAATTATGTATCTCAAAAAGTAAGGGAATTCTTTGCAAAAACTTTGTTAATGCACCAGTTAGGGTTGAAGTGACAAAAGTAGGGACATCTGGCATTAGGGTTTCCAACCCTAACACCACTTAGATGGGTACTGTATATGAGAATGTGGTGAATGTTAGGGCTGACAACCCCAAGGCATACCCCATGCCTGTTGCTGCCTGCAGGGTGGGGGTGAGGTGTTAGGGTTGGAAACCCTAATGCCACATTTCCTTGCTTTTGTCACTTCAACCCTAACTAGTGCATTAATGACGTTTTTGCAAAGAATATCTTTTCGTATTCTGGGCTACATTCTTTTATTTGTTGTATTCCTTATTTTTAAATTTGGTAAGCTCTTGTAACTTGATTTGATTTGGTCAGTTTTTAGGAATTTATTGTGACTACGTTTGGAGAGATGGCATAAACTTTCTCCCCCACACTTAAAACCCTCGAGGGCAAGAACAATGGAGTTCCTCGGTCAGAACCAGCCTGCTTTGACCAATCCCGATTTTAATGTTTCATCTGCTGGGAGTAAGGAAGAACTTAATTTTCAGTGCTCTGTCTGTTTTTCTTTAATGAACTCTATATTAAGCTTTTAAGTTAGTTTTTTGTGAGCATTTGATATTATTCTGTGTGCATTTGCCTTTTTTGGATTAATTAAGATATATTTAAGATAGTATTGTATGATTTCATTAATTGCAATTTGTCATTTCCATTCTTAATTACATTCCATTTAAAACTGTATCCAACTTTCATATTAGAACTATAATTATAATTTGCTAATAATTTATAGTGTCTAAAGAACTTTGAAAAGGGATACAGTTTGGCCTAGCTAATACATATTTTAAAGGCTAAAAGACTAACTTATGTAGTCAGGTTATTTCAAATTTATTTTAAACTGCTGCTTAGATATTTATTTTTAATTTTAGTGCAGCTCTTCCTCAAAGTAATCACACCCTTTGGGTGCGAATCACTCAAATTATCTACACTAAGAGCAAGGTATCAGCTACAAACTCTTTATCATTACTGTGAAGATTTTTTCAGCATAAATTACCTAAGAACCTCTATTTTGTATTGGGGAAGACCAAGTCAGAGTTTCCAAAGATCTTGAATTATCCTGCATACTGCTTTCAGTGTCTTAAGAGTCTCAGCTTCACAAACAGCTGACAGCAAAGACTCTTCAGCTACAGAGAAGCTGTTTTTATTTTATATGTGTCTTTATCTATTTATACTGTTATTTCTAGCAGTATAATCAGATTAATATAGTATTTTACTGTCTACATTCTGTCTAGTGTGTTTTATATTAGTAATCATGGTCAGTACAAGAAGTGGGAAAAATAGATCCTTATCCCCAATTGTAGCTCCTCTATAGTCCCCTTTGAAACAAACAAACAGAAAAATAAAACTAAAATTAAAAATAAAACTATTACCATTAAAAAGGGTGATGTTCAAGGAACCAGGGAGATGGCTCTGACATAGCCAAGACTCACCGAATTCCTGGATTACTTGGCTCTTACTTCCATGGCCCATTCTACTCCAGGTATAAACCATCACCACATGTCTGTTAGAATACAGACAGAGAGAACAGGGTCCTGTCTCCTTACTAAAAGTGCTCCATATTCCTTGTACATAAAAGAAAATTCTGTACAGGCCGCTGATGTGAATCTTAATATAGATGTGCATGCTTCTTTAACAATTTCAGCATTATTAAGTGATAGCCAAGACTCTTATATTCCATTTTCTCCTCAAGAATCTATTTATAATAAATTAATTAGAAGTCCTTCATCCCAACAGCTTAAATTTCCCAGACAGAACATCTCTACTCTTAAACCTTAAAAATCCATAGATAATTTAGCATCAGTTATTCAGAACCTTAGTAACACTATAATTGGCCTTAAAAAACAGTGACAGCCATTTCTACCACCAGCAATGGATTTAATAGTGTGGGACCTTTGAATATACCCAATTTAAGCACTAATATAAGTGCACATGGTGGCACTGGTTTTGACCAAGACTTTTTTAGGAATGAGGGAAACTTTGTTTTTTCCTCATCCCCATCTAAGCAAATTTTAGAAATCATCAAAAATCCTTAATATATCAATGTGGTTATATTAGAAAATACATGGGCCATCAAGGCAGAACTTGAAAATTTAAGGGCCGATGTAAATTACAATCAGGTCTTAATGACCAAAATTAGAGACCTTATGGCCCTCAAAGATAATCTTTCTCAAGTAATGTTTTTGTAAACAATATGGCAGATTCTTCCAAAACCCTGGACAATAAGGCCACTCAGGTTATTCTCCCCCCTTTTTAAAGATTAGTAAATTGTTATTATTGATTCTTTTAATAAACAAAATTCTAAAATTAAAAATAAAAAGGGGAAAACAAAAACTTCTCAGCCAAAGACAAGTCTAAAAAAGTAAGAACTACTAAAAATAAACAAACAAAAATGCAGTCTGGAAATCTGGCAAATAACAGCATTGTTTTAACTGAAGTACAGAAACAAAATGGAGATAACCATTCTAATGCTCACTTGTCTAAAGAAACTGTGAGGCAAATCAAGGAGATATAAATTTAACTAGTACAACTGAGAATGATCTAAATAACTATACCTTAATATTTTTGGCCCTCAGGAAAATAGAGACTCTACTGAAATTTAGTTGGAAATGTGTGGAATTAAAAGGCTAGAAATAGAAACTGCAGAAAACTTAAAAAACTGGATCTGCCACTTGTTGCACATTCCACCTGAGACTGAAGGCCTATTTATTAAGCATCCCCTAACCCACTTTATCCTGTTTGTGCACTTGTATACCTTGATTCTCAGGAAATGGCAAACCAAATATGGTCAGAAAGACCTTTACTGATGTTAAAATTAGTATTGTTCCTCCTCAAAGGGTCCCAATTTTTCATTTGCACCAATTGAGAGAGGATACTAATAGGGAAAGGGAGGTAGATATAGAAAGAATTAATAGAGTAACAGAAATAATAAATAAATATGAGCAGTCACATGAACATGTTTTGAAAAAAAGGACTCTCTCCCTCTTTGGTTGGAAAGTCTTTTCTGGAGAGTCAGTAGGTTCAGTTAAGAGAGATACTGGGTTATTCTTAACCCGTACCCTTGTAACTGATCTAGAGACAAATGGGTTTGAGTGGATTATAATACATAGTATTGTTAAGGATAGTCCTCAGACTGATATTGCCTTTATAAGTTCAAAAACTGCAGTGCTGGCTGCCTCAGTTTCCTCAAGTCTTGATGGGTGTGGTATTCTTTTGGTTGAGACCATGAATAAATCACTGTGAAAATAATCCTCACTCTGAAACAACAACAAACATATATAATGATAGGAATACAGAAATTACAATTTACAACAGTTTTGCTCATTTAGAAGATCTTCCACAGACATGACCAGATATACATTTTTTTTCAGATACTCAGACGTCTAATTTTAACTATTTTTATTTAAGTATACTATCCTGGAATATAGAGGGGTTAGCAAATAAATTGGAATAGTCTGAGATTGTTGAATTCTTGACAAAATATGATATTGGTTGCCTACAAGAAACATGGTGGTATTGTGATATCCTGCTTATGATTCCATGTTACAACCCCTACTTTCGTACAACTAAAGAAAATAACATAGGCAGAGAACAAGCTGGTATGGTTATATTCTTGAAAACATTGAATTTTCAAGTAATTGTCCTTGATTATAATCTCTTTTTCTTGAGGCCCTTAGAATTCAAGTTAGTAATGTGAAACTTATTATATTAACTGTTTATTTCCCTCCAAGAACAAGTAAAATGTATACCCCTACGTTTTGGATACAACTGTCAAATATTCTGGAAGAATATTTAGCTAGATATGAGAGCACTTCCTGATTATTGGTGACTTTAATGCTAGAGTACCTATAAATAATAAAAATATAACAAATGAAGATGAACATAAGATTTAACATGATTAACTCAAGAATCAAAATAAACAGGAACTCTAAGGACAATAAATATAATCAGCAGGGCCAATTGTTAAGAGGTATCATGACAGGATTAGACTTACTTTTAATAAATGGTTGCACCCAAGGTGACCCAGATGGGGACTTTACTTCTATGGGACCCATGGGATCCTTGGTCATTGACCTGGTCTGGGTTAACCAGGTTGCCATGGGAAAATTATTAGATTGAAAGTACTAGACTGCCCAGAATCTTTGCATTCGCTTATACTCTTTACTTTCAAGTTTCCCTGTGGCAATATAATATCATCTCAACCTACTATGGAGGAAATTACAGTTGACATAATTAACTCCAAAAGAATATGATGGCAAAGTGACACCATACATTTGTTCTTAACAATACTTACCTCTGAACTATTTATAACTTTGAGAAATTATATAATTTCTATTTTAGATAATGATAATTTCATCAATATAGAAAAATGACTGGAAATTAATAATCTTTTTAGACCTATGTTCAAAACAAGCACTGTTAAAGAAACTAAAAACATTTCATGGTTTAATGGGATCTGCAGGGCTGCTAAACAGGAGCTCAATAGACTAGTGAGAGTTACAAGAAAACAGATCAAAAGAGAACATTTGAGCATTAAACAAACATAGGAAGGACTATAAGAAAGTCTTAGAAGGTGAGAAAGAAAAACACCACACCAAAATGTGGAACAAATAAAAAAATACAGTCACAGAAAAAGACACAAAAACAATTTGGACCTTGGTAACCTTAGGGTATACTCAATACTCACTAAAGGTAAAGGCTTATATCATGCCCTCGAAATGGGAGGACCATTTTTTGACCTTGTACTTCTCGTCTGTAGAAGAACAAAGATGTTCAGTATATGATGAACTTAAAATGTACTTACATTCCTATATACAGTATCTCCTAGACCAATTCACTTTTCTTCTGCTGAAATTATATTTGCATTTAATACAACCAAATCTAATAAGGCTCCTGGCCCTGATAAAATTCTCACAGATATTTCTAAGACATTTCTGGACTGGTGGACCCCTATTTTTGTGGACATAGTCAGTAGATTTATTCAAAGTGAGGACTTTTCCAGCAGCTGGAAAGATAGTATTATATATCCTATTTTTAAAAAGGGACAGTTAACCAATCCAGCCATGTACAGACCAATCAGCCTCATAGACACATCTTAAAAGATATTTTGTAAAATTTTATTACAGAGACAAGAAGCTTGGATCCAAGAACATCAGCTACTTGAGGCCCAAAATGGTTTTAGGCATATGTGTTCCACAGTTCAACATTGTTATGTTCTTTCATATTTAATCCATAAATATACTAAGATAAAAAAGGCAAAATTACACTGCTGCTTTGTAGACCTTATAGCGGCCTTTGACAGTATTAGTCATAAACTGTTATGGCAAAAATTAAGTCATCTGGACATTGACCAATTTTTTGTTAGACATTTTAATCAGACCACCTTAATACTTGGATACAAGTTCAATACAATTAATACAGCAGTTTAACCTCCAAAATCCATATTAATTTAGGCATCCATCAGAGATGCATTTGACCCCAATTCTTTTCAATTTATACATTAATTTCATCATTACATAGTTATATCATTCTGATTTTAATTCTCCAAAAGTATTTAATAGCAGTATTAGCTGCTTAGCATATGCTTGTATTGTTTTAATATCTACAACTCTTCTGGGTTCACAAAGGAAAACTATTCTTTTTCTTAATTTATGTAATGACAACTCTCTTGCTATCAACAAAGAAAAGACCAATTTGGTGGTTTTTGGTACTCGAACCAGAAGAGTTCCAAAATTAATTGTGGAAACTGAGGCAATTGGAACAGAGAATTACTAGGACCATTTGTGCCTCTCTGTTTCTGATAATTTTCTCTGAATAGACATTTAAAGGTATTAGAAACCAACATGACTGTGGCATTCAATACATTCAACAGATTTAACTGTAAAACTGGAAAAGGCACTATTAAAGGACTGCTTACTGTCATTAATGCCAAAATTAAATTGTGTATTTTATATGCAGCAGAAATATAGGGTTCCACTAACACATCCATTCTGGAGGTTGTCCTGAACAAAATATGTTGCTATGTATAGTCTGTTGCTATGTATAGTCTGTTTCTCACTTGGTCCCTGCAGAAATTTTAAGAGTTGAAAAAAAGTCATTTCTGTATTGCTACTTTTGCGAGGGAGAGAACCTTAAATTTTCTGTTGGGCCTCTTTTTACTGCTGGAAGAAAGACTGCTTAGATAATGTCTTGAGGAAGAAATTGCTTATACACAGAAGGGATTTGTCTGCCCTTCTATTAGAATTATTAGAGAACATTTGTTTGTCTGGGGCTGGGGAATCTGTTACATGAAATATATATCAAACCATTTTATGAGATCAAAAGTCAAATTAAGAACAGGGTTTGGGATGTTGTAACTGGGCAGGATTTCTTTCATATTTCTTCCCTGAAATTTTACAGATAGTACAAACAATTTAAAGGGTCTCATCAGCTTAAGTATTACTTGGCACATTTATCTAATCCCCTTGATCATAAAATTGTTAAGAGACTGGGGGCCAGATATTCAAAGCATTGCACCTGGCACAAAGCCGTAGCACTGGAATAGCGCTGGATTTGCACCAGGTTGCAATATTCAGAAGCCCTAATAGTGCTGGTGCTGTGTGATAGCGCCAATGCTAAAAGTGAATGTAAGCTTGGGCAGGAGTTAGGGGAGTGGCCGTGAATGCTGGCTGCATGGCCTATTCAAATATATAGCACTGTGCTACAGGCATTAGCGCGACCTGTAGAGCAGTGCTAAATACCGCTGACAAAAAGCTGGCAGTAGTACCCTCCAGCATGATCCCTGACCTTGTAGCCACGGTAACGAAATAAGTCTCCTGGTTTTCTAGTGCTCCCCCCACCCCCGTAGCCGCAGTAATAAAATAATTTCCCTGGTGCTCTAGTGAGTCCTCCCACCCCAAGCATGATCCCCAACCCCAGTAGCCCGCGGTAATAAAATAATTTTCCTGGTGTTCCAGTGGTTCCCCCACCCTCAAGCACAATCCCCGACCCCTGTAGCCATGGTAATAAACTAATTTCCCTGGTGTTCTAGTGGTCCCTCCACCACCAAGCATGATCCCCAACCCACAGTAGCCCTGAAAAGACAGCAATACCTGGTGGTCTAGTGGTCTCCCCCACCTGGAAGTTTGCCACCCATCCTCCTTTACACAGACTAGGTACAGCCCTGCGACCAGCTCAGACCTCCTCTCACCACCACGGCCGGCTGCCGATTGCAGTATGCATGAGCATTACTAAAGGAGTAGTGCTCATGCATACCGCAGTTGGCGGGCAGCTGCGGTGGTGAGAGGAGGGCTGAGCAGGTCACCGGCACCATACTTAGTCTGTGTAAAGGAGGACAGGTGGTGCACATCCAGGTGGGGGGGACCACTAGACCACCAGGTATTGCTGTCTTTTCAGGGCTACCAGGGGTCAGAGATTGTGCTTGGGGGTGGGGAGACCATTAGAACATCAGGGAAACTAGTTTATTACCATGGCTATGGGGTTGTGGGATCATGCTTGGGGGGTGTAATCAGTAGGAACACCAGGGAAATACTTATTACTGTGGCTATGGGGTCGGGGATCAGCTTGGGGTGAGGGACCACTAGAACACCGGAAAATATTTTATTACCATGGCTACAGCGGTCAGGATCATGCTTGGGGTGGGGGACCACTAGAACACCATGGAATTTATTTTATTACCATGGCTCACGGTCGGGATTGTATTTGGGGTGGGGGACCACTAGAACACCAGGGAAATTATTTTATTACCACGGCTACAGGGGTCAGGGATCATGCTTGGGGTGGGGGAATCACTAGAACACCAGAGAAATTATTTTATTACTGTGGCTAAAGGGGTTGGGGATCATGCTTGGGGGAACCACTAGACTACCAAGGAAACTGGTGTGTAACAGGCACACATATGCATGGGTGCACTGTATGCACCAATACCTCTCAACTGTCCCTGACGTTGCCTTCATATTTTCCTCTGTCCCTTATAAAGGTTGTGGTTTTGTGACAGAACAGTGGGGAATACACTCACACAATAATGTTGAACATTAAAGTTACAGACTTATTCCTAGTCTGAGGATGCATCTTATCACAGATCCCCTATCAGCATTCTGAGTGAATAGTACTATGTTTTAGGATGTGTCCCCATTTTGGGTCTTTGTCCCTAATGTTTATAAACCTTGTCCCTGATTCAAGAGGCAAGGGGTTGGGAGGTATGTATGCACTAACTGTGCCTGCCAGCACACAGTTCCAGCTACGTCCAACCTGTGCTTCCATTCTAACCAACAGGGGATGCTGTGGGCCTGCAGCGTCCAGCCTGTACTTCTATTCCGATCAAATGGGGGAGCTTTGTGCTCCATGCAGTAGCACCAGGCAAACTGAATGGTAATGTATGCTAAGCAGCACCTAATGGGATGCAAATATACCTGTTTGCTCACAGATTACCTAAGTAGGTTAATTTGCATGGGAGCTTTAATATAGCTCCCGTTTGCCCCGGGCTAACCAGTTTGCACTGGGCTAATGTATTAGCACTGTGCAATCAGGTTAGCCCCGGGCTAACCTTACTTCAGCATAGCACAGTTCTGCAGTGTGTGGCTTACATTGTTGTTTGTTTGCAGTAGATGTCAGACATCTCTTTGCAATCACACACAATGTTCTCCACATGCAACACTGGCTTTCTCCAGAGTCTAATGAGCTGCAGTAGCAGTGTGCACTTCCCTGTTGCTATATTCAGTGCTGTCTTATTCCTGGGCAATTTTTGCCCTGCACTTCTGGCCCTGTTTGCCCGGCTTCCTTTGCTTGCTTGCTGGTTTTGCACTGGGCTATTTCCTTTTCAATATAGCTTGCTTTGTGTCCCGGGCTAAGTTTACAGGCTGGGCAGTGGTAATTTAGCCCCGGGGCAAAGTTTTGAATGTCTGGCCCTTAGAATGGAATTGTATGATGCTAACTATATATTCTTTAAACAAAACTGACCAGGGATAATGACTTGTTACTGTAAATGTGGCAATCCAGTCGAAGATGATCTAAAACATGAAACTCTTTTATGCCCTCTGTATAATGTTAAAAGAGCTTACCAGCTGGAACCTATCCTGTCCAATTGCAGCACTTCACCAGATCTAATAATGCCTTTCTTATATAATACACATGATCCTGCAATTCTGAATAGACTGGTTGGTTATTTTAAAATCTCTGAAATTATGAAACAGTGTTACATCTTATGGCTATTATAGATTGTATACTGTATTTGTGTGCATAAGAGGTATTTTTCTCTTTTTTTGCCAGTTATGATTTGGAATTTATTTGAGATTACAGAAGATAATACTTTTCTGGGGGCGTAGGTATCCAGACCTGGACCAGGCCAAGTTCCTTTTAATCCTATTTTCAGGATAGTTAAAGGATAAATCCTCTCAGATTCTCTTATTTAAAACAGGATAGAATTCGCTGTGTTTAATATCTTTATTGTTTCTGTTCAGAATTATTACTTTAAAATTATGAGTGTAATTTAGACATATTCATACAAGTATCACAAGGACTCATGGACAATAATTTTGTAGATGTCAACACTAAGGGTTGCTGTTCTTTTTCCTGAATTTATATCTCATCTAATAGTACCAATTGCTGGAATTTCTCGTATCTTGGAAAAGTTGGTTCACTTTATCTTTGTCATTCAACATGTGATAATAATGAATCCAATGTACCAAGGATTTATATGTTCAATAGACATTTTAAACTTATGGAGGACCTGAAGAAAATATGGAAATGTTATTTTATTCTTGTATATCATGTATTGTGGATATATGTTTTTCTCTGTCTCTGCTGTTTTAATGTAATGACATTTGTCGAGTGATAAACTTGAAACTGAAATTGAATGTCTATCATTTACCACCTCCATTTGCCTCCTATCCTTCAACCAGCTTGATACCCAGCTTATCACTTTCTCTCCCACCCCAAGGCTGCTTAGTTTCTTAGCTAACTTCCTGTGAGGCACAGTGCTAAAGGCCTTACCAAGTCCAGATAGATCACATCCACTGCTCTCCCTTGATCCAGCTCCCTAGTAACCCTGCCAAAGAAAATCTATGAGATTTGTTTGACATGACTACCCCCATGTGAAGTCATGATATTGGTGGTCCTGAATGAATTAGCCTCCACATACACCATTAGTTTCTCCTTCAGTAGCATTTCCATTACTTTCCCTACCACTAATATGAGACTGATAGGCCTGTAGTTGCTAGCTTTCTTCCTGCTGCCACTTTTATGCAGAGGAACCACATCGGCCCTCCTCCAGTGTTCTGCAACTACCTCCCATCTCTACGGAGGTGCTGAATAGTGTTCCCAGAAGGGTGTCTAGCACCATTCACAGTTCTTTTAGAACCCTTCATTGAATACTGTCTGGCCCCATCACCTTATACTCCTACAGGACTTCAATTCCCTTCTGGACCCTTTCTCCAAAAAAATGGATTTGTGTCCACTCCCTCTCTCCTCGGTGCTTGCTGTTGCATGCTGCCCCCCACAGTGAAGACTAAGCAGAAGTCATTTTAAATTTCAGCTTTCTCTTTATTTTCCTCCGCATAATTCCTCTACCTTCCAGAATCTCGCTATCCAACCCCTTGTCTTTCCTCTTTTTGCTCACATATCAGAAAAATGTCTTGTTCCCCTTTTTGACCTCCTCAACAGTTCTCTCCTCTGTTTGTGCTTTAGCTGCCCTCACCCTCTTTCCTGCCTCCCTTTGCTTTACCATATATGCCACACTGTCTTCATCTGTCCTGGTCTCTGTGTACTTCCTAAATACTGTTTTCTTCTCATTCATTGTCTTTGCCATCTCTTTAGAGAACACAGAGGCCTCTTTCTCCTTCTTCCCTTCCTCATTTACTTCCAAAAAGCATGCTGTTGCCTTGGCAATTCCCTCCTTAATCTTTTTCCACTGAGTCTCCACTCCCCCTGGCCATCCCCCAGTTGAAGGTATTTGCTGAGCACTCAAAATCTCTGTCCTAGTGATTGTGCCATCACTAATGCACATCTTCAACCTATCTTTCTCCCAATGTTCAATCCCCAAGGCTTGAAAGCTTGCCAATGTCATACCCCTTCATAAAGGTGGTGACCCCTCCCTGCCAGACAACTACAGGCCCGTCTCCCTACTCCCCTCTCTTGCTAAAATACAGAAGACCCCCATATCCAACAGGCTTAATTCCTTTCTAGAATCCAAAGCTGTCCTTAGCCCCTATCAATCTGGCTTTAGGTGTAATCACTCTACCACATCCTCTCTGCTTTGCCTCACTAAATACATCCACTTGGCTATGGACAACGGTCAACTGACCCTAGCCATCTTCATAAACCTAGCCAAGGTGTTTGATTTAGTCTCACATCAGCTTCTCCTTGAGCTTGGCTCCATTAGTCTCTATTCCTCATCCATGGAATGGTTCAGGGCCTACCTTTCTGAGAGAATCCAATATGTTCAGATGGGTGGCACCACATCCCCCCTCCCTATCCATGCTGGCGTCCCCCAGGGTTCCATCCTGGAACCAACTCTATTCTCCATTTTCATTAATGATCTCCCCTTCTCCTGCTTCACCTCACACATCCACATGCATGACTTTGTCACTACCCATCTTGATTACTGCAATTCCCTCTACCTAGGGCTACCAGGGGTTGATATCCACCACCTGCAGCTGGTGCAGAACGCGGTGGCCAGTCTTTTGACTGGGACTTCTAGAACCAGTCATATTATGCCTGTGCTCCATGAACTGCACTGGCTGCCTGTTTGGTGGCAGATCACCTTTAAGGTTGGCTTGCTAACCTTTAAAGCCCTACATGATCAGGGACCCGGTTACCTGCAAGATCTCCTGGTACCCTACTGCCCCCTCTGTCCTCTCCGTTCCACCAACGAGGGATTGCTGGAGATTTCCAGGAGGTGATTGCAGACATCTGGATCTCGTGCCTTTGCTTTTTCAGCGCCAACCCTGTGGAATTCTCTACCTCATTGGCTGAGAGAATGCCCAACTGTCGATAGATTTAAAATTGAGTTAAAAACTTATTTATTTAGCTTAGCTTTCCCTAGTCATGGATGATCTGTTTTAATGTTCTTGTTTTAATTTTTATTTTTATGTATTTGGTTTTATGTACATCACATTAGTTTTGAAAGCTGCTATAAAAATAAAGTTGATTTGATTTGATTTGATTTAATCTACGTGCCCGGCACCTCCCTCCCACATGTACAGGCCTCCCTACAGGCTGACTTTGAGAATGTACTGAAATTGTTTGAAGCAAACTCTCTCAAATGCAATAGAAAGAAAACTGTCACACTGGTCTTTGGCACTGTACAGACGCTTGCCAGGCCCCCTCCATTCCATACCCTAGATGGCTCAAAATTAGAAATAGTGGAATCCTTTAAATACCTGGGTCTCTGGCCTGATCCTAGGCTGGACTTCTCCTACCATATTGACTCAGTCCATACAAAGCTCCAGCCCAAACTTGGTGCCTTGTTCACACACAAGGACTGTCTCTTGTTGCCAACTTGGAAAGAGTTGGTTACCAAAACTAATTATTCCCTCCGTTCATTACGCTGATGTTTTGTATTGCACCACTCACCAGTCATCTCTCTCCAGACTAGACCCACTTTACCATGCCTTCTGTCAGTTTGCGATGAACCTTCCCTACCAAACTTACCCTTGTACCCTGTACTCAGCTCTCTCCCTCACCTCTCTGGCTGTCCACTGTCATGCTCACTGTGCCACCTTCATTGCATTGTTTTGATTTGGGACTCTCCCCTCCTACCTCTCCAGTATCATGTCCCCCTCATCAGATCCTGGCTACTCTCTTCATTATCATGATCCCTTCTCCTTCTTCCTCCCCTCTCCACATTCACAGATAGGCAAGTTGTCCTTCACCTTTAGGCTCCCTGACCTATGGGACCACCTTGACCAATCAGCCCACCTCTTGCCCACTGCAGTTTCCCTTTAAAAATGCCTAAAACCCCTTCCCTCCCCTTTCACCTGTTTCCCTCCCCACCCTCCTTGAACCCCCATTCACCTCCCCTGAGTCTGTTCCTTACCCCTTTGAACCCCTTCTCTCCCCCCTCCAGCACCTAGGATTCCACACACCTCCTTCTACCTTTTCTTCACCCTTATGCGACTCCCTACTTCAACTCCAGTTACTTTTGCCTGAGTGTACACACTGTACCTTCATTGTACCAATTGTTTACATGGTCTTCAGCATCTGTATTCTGGTACCTTATTGTATATAGTTGTAAATCTATTTATTCTGTTGTTACTAGCAATAGGCAATCACCTATGTACTAGTGCTAGGGACTCACCTATGTACAAATGAACTTGTATGTGCTGAATATATGGTAGCTGCACCATTTCTGTATCTAATTGTATATAGTTTGTTTAATTGCTATGTATTTATTGTGCCATGGTGCTGTACTATATCTTATGACTACTTATGTATTTTCTCTACACACACACACACGCACACACACATGCACACACACACACACACACACACACACACACACACACACACATGGATGGATCGCACCTGGAAATGAGCTCCAGCTCAGTGTACCTTTCCCGGTTACCAAAATTTTAAATAAATAAATAAATACTGCGTCAGTATCCCATTTCTTTCAAATCTGCCCTCCTGAAGTCTAGAACTTTCATCTTAGTGTGTTTTTTCTGTTGCCCAGTGCCTATACCATTCCAAACAGTACAGTCATTACTTGTACTCAGGGGACTACTGGGGTGTCTTCAATGCTGTCCCTATTTGCAAGTACCATTTCCAGCACAGCCCCATCTTTAGTGGGTTCCATTTACAGTAATCAGCTGCCCGGGAAATGCCCCTTGTAAGGAGTCAAGGATGGCCCTGCTTCTTGCTGTAGATGTGACCAGAATGCTCCAGTCTACATCTGACAGATAAAAGTCACCCAAAACAATACTTCCCCCTTGCTTGCATTTTCATAATGGCTTCCCCTGAAGCTCTGCCTAATTCCTACCTCTGTGTTGGTGGTCTGTACACCACCCCCTTGGGAATAAAGGCTACTGACCCTGTCTGTAGGCTGACTTACAGTACTTCCAGCCCTTGCTTATCCCCCTTTTGTTCCTGTACCTTATCTCAGTGTCCTTTGTACCTTTCCTCACATATAAAACAACACCCCACCTTTTCTCCTTGACATGTCCTTCTGGAACATGGTATAGCCTGGCATACCTACTTCCCAGCTATAGCAGTTGGTGCACTGTGACTCCATTATGACCACTAGATCCAGATCTGCCTCCACAGGGATTGCTTTATGGTCAGGAATTTTGTTTCCCAGCTCCGTGCACCGGCACACTTGGCTTTCCATTCCTTTCATCCTCTCTCCCCCATCTTGTCCCCCCCTTCCTGTTTCCACCTCTCACTCCTTCCATTTCCTCTCCCTGGTCCTTCCCTCCTTTTGTGCTATCTCTGTCTAGCCTCCTTATCATCTCTCCCAACTTTAGTTCCTCTTTCTGACCGCCCACCCTGCCCTCCTCCTCCTCCTCTTCTGTCCCCATTCTCATCACTCCTGGGGAATTTCTTTCTCCTGGTCTTCTCTTCCCCTTTACTGTAGTCTCTCAGGAAGCAATCTCTGCCTCTATCACTTTTTATGCCTCCCAGTTGGCTAGTTTAATGCTTGTCAAAGTAGCATCTAAACCTTCCACCCAGGACTGTCATTTCACTCCAGAATGGATGGATGCCATCTCTTTTATACAGATCTCCTTCCCTTGGGTGAGAACTCAGTCAATGATGCAGCCAAACTCCTTCTCCCTGCACCCTGCCTTTACCCTCTTATTGAGAGACCTGATGCTGAGTTCCCTAGCCTTCCTCTGGCTGTACACAGGTAGCACCTCAGTGAATGTGACAATGAGAACTACTTACTTCAGGTCTCTCCTCTAGCTCCCTAAACCTATCCTACACTACCCCTGCATTGTCCCTTGCCAGATCATTCATCCCCAGATGGACAATGACATTCAGCTCTCTCCCTACCCATCTTTCTTGGTGATATCTATGATTCTCCCTCCAGTACTTCCCACTGAGGTGCCTGGTAAGTAGTTTACTACCCTGTCTCTCCTTTTTCCTGTCCCCAACTATAGCTCCATGATTATGGAGTCCCCCACCAGCATCTGCCTTCTCTCCTTGACCTGGGACCTCTCTCTCCCCCTTGGGCCTCCTCAAGGACCCCCACTTCCTCTAGTACTACTGCCTTGGGGGCCTCCTCATGGCTTCCCTGCCCCACAAGAATGGTGAAGGAAATGTGCAGCAGTAATGTCTGAGGGGTGCTCTCCTTTCTTCCTTCCCCCACCCTCCTAGAATCCACCAAGGTCCAGCCACACTGCCTCTTTACTGGCATCCTTTGGTGGAGTGGCAGCAATCTTGGTGGCTCCGGGATGAAGCAGATGGTACCCTGTACTTATGTCAGTTTGACCCTGAGTCCAGCAACCTCTGTTCACAACCCAGAGATGTGCCTGCATATGTGGCAGCATCTCAGTCTACAGAACATGTCTCTGAAGATTGTAGCCTCACACATGCCTGATGACTATCTACTTACTTCCCTGCCTTTCCCCTTTCCTTATTTCTGTTCTGTGTATATCCCCCTCTTGGCTTCACAGTACATTTCCCCTTCTTGTTTTGCCTACACCTTTGATGTGCCTGAACCCTTACCTGAAATATAGTTCTTCTACAATCTCCTTTCTCCTTGCCCCTTTGTAACTTGACATTAGGTAGGGTGTTAGGGTTTTTTTTTTACTTTCTTTATCCCCCTACCCTAGATGGGGTGTTTCCTTTTACCACAGTTGAGTATTTGTTTACCTTAGTGTAACCTTTGTAGGACTTTATCTCCCCTCTCTACAATAGTTGTTTCCCCAACCCACTTACCTGCTTACAGTACTCCCTTTACATAGGCTACAACAAGTAAACAGGTAAACAACTAAACAGGGCTCTCTCCTGGCAGTCTCTGTTCCCCTAACAAATGCACATGGCTTGAACTGCAATTGTTTTATTGGGATACCTCTACTCTTAGTGTGGTGATGCATTGCTTGAGGTAATTATTGATAGATTACAGTAATTTATGGTCCATTGGCCTGCAACCTACTCCAGAATTGCTATCCAGACATAAATGTTCAGAGGGGGCATTGTCTATGGTTTCATCAAATTCCATCCCTTCTTCCTAAATGCTATGGAAGCAAATTGTTTCAGCAAAACTGTCATCTCATTCCTAAATATTACATCATGAAATATCTCCTGTGATGCTATCCATTCTCTTCCTTGCTGCAGTCGCTTTGCCTTGTTCATATCACATTTCAACAGGCAATATCTGTGAACAATGAAAATGATTGAGCCAGTACCTGAAAATGGAGGAGACTGCAAGATGTGGCAGCTGGTGAGGTTTGTCTTTGGGCACACCCCATAACACCTGGCCAGGCAGCCAACTGCTTCAAATGGAAAACTGTGTTGAAACAAGATGTTCAGACAGCTAACTGTAATCCAAGAAGAGCTAGGGAGCCTTTTAGGAGCAGAAATACCTCTACCCAGTTGTCCTTCCTGTCCATTTGGTCCTCTAGCATTTGGGTGCAGAGCATTTGCACTGGTGCAGAAAATGAACACACTGTCCTATGGGCCAGTGAAACACTGAGGTGTAGGGGTATAGTCATAGTTACAGAGGTTAGAGGGAGGTCAGCAGAGGTCAGGGGCACACACAACTTTTTGGTAGGCAGGTTGGAGCTTAGAATGATGTTTGCCCAAATGGCAAACTATATACTTTAGGGAACTCTGATGTAGCAAGGGCAGGGTCGCTTGTACTAATTCAAGTCCTCCCATGGCATACCTTGCTGTGTAGTTACAGTGAAGGTTAAGACAGCACACAAGGTTTGTCATATGAGTGGGTGTTCTTCTTATTTCATCTTGTGAACTTATGATGGCGAAGCCCAGGTTCAGCATGAGTGGGGAATTCAAGCAGCAGTTGGTGACTCTGGTGTGGATCAAAGGAAATTTGTGGTGGGAAGCAGTCTTCAGCAGCCCATGGGGATCTGATCTGGTAGGCCCAGCAGGAGTGCCATTTACTGCTGCCTGAGCTAGCAATCCCAGTGCCAGCAGCCCCACAAGAACTGATGCCAGCACCAGCACCAACAGGCAAGTGAGGAAGGCTGCAGAATGTCAGGCAGTACTCTCTGGCTCCTGTACTTCCTCAACCAGGTATGCCTGATTTTTGTAACATGCCTCATGACAAATTGAGGAACTGTTGAGGAAAATATTTTAGGGTCCCATGCCTGGGGCACCTCTGTCTATGAGGCTGCAGAAGCCTCATAAGGGGACACCAGTGCTGACAGGTCCTGAGGGGGTGCTACAGCTGATTCTGCCAGCACCCTCAACTCTGGGTAAAGTTCCTTTGCCCATACTGGGTCTGACTCCTGTCCTGTTGGCCCTACTACTGGTGTCCCATCAACCACTCCTGACCCACTTGGACTGCTTCCAGGTCCACAGCCACTGGCCCTGCCCATGCAGCCCCATTTCCTTATCCTGTGGGTCCAAACCAGTCCCTCCTTCCCTACTGCAATGTCAGTAGTCTGTGCCATTGCTGGTTCCAGTGTCATTGGGCCCAATGCTGCTCCTCCCCTTCCAGCTCTGGCCCCACTTGCACGGCTGCCAGTGCTACAGCCAGTGGGTCCCACTCCTCTTCAACCAGCCCCAAACTTAACTGACACCATGGAGCAGGCAGCGTGCTCAGATGCAGCAGCTGTAGTGTCAATGAACACAACATTATAGCTAAAATGCTGCTGACAACATACATAACTTTTGGTACAGGGGCCTGTTACATGGGAATTAGCAATATTTAAAACCCAGGGATGTAATCAGTGAATGAGACCAGCTGGAATGCAGCCTCATGGATTATAACTGTGAACCTTCCAGAAAGAGTCTGGTGACCCTCCCATTTAATGGTAGGGGTTCATATTTGTCCACCCCCCCACCCAGTGATGGTGAGGTGATGTATGGTTGAGGGCTGGCCAGATGCAGTCCTGGGATGGTGGAGTACCAAGCTTTTGGAGACTCCATGCAACCACAATTGATTTAGCCTCTCTGCTGCTGTTTTTCTGGCAGGTCATGACTCCTGGGGAAAGTGAGAGTGGATCTCCAGTCACTCTTTTGTGGCTAGGGTAGCGGTGAGTGCATGGCTATTCCAAGGGAGTGAGAATCTCTTCATGGATCCTCTGTGGGTGCAAGTTTCCTGGATGGGCTGGAGAGGTATGAAATGGGGGTATTAGCTCCCATGGACCACAGTAAAAACTTGATACCATGGTCTGCCAGATACACTAGTCGACCACCTGGAAGGAGATGAATTTGGGACTGATAAAGTCACTTCAACTTCAGCAGATGATGAGAAGACTTAATCATTTTGCATTGTGATGACCAAGGGTGCAATTCATTTGATCACATGATACAAAGGCAGTATTGGAGCTTTGAATCCCAGTGCAATTGAGAAAGCACATGGGTGACAAACATGGCATGAGGTGAATTATAGACTCCATTGGTGGACTTATGTTGCAGCATGATGGAATCATGGCAAAGGTTCCACAGCTGTATGAAAGAGATGGAGTACATTTATCTGATTTAGGTAACAATAGCTTTTAGCAGACCTATGATGGGTTTTGTAAGAAGTTACATGTGATGTGCTTGGTGGGGGGATGAACACTATGTTCATCCTGCAACTGAGCAACAACAGGATGCTCATCATGTGGTGGTGTGGTACTCTCACATGATTGTACAGAGGGGTTAACAGGGTATCTCACACCTTCACAGGTGGATTGCCCTGAGGCTGGGGAGAGGTGAGTCCTTGGCAACTTGTACCATAGTGGTGTCAGTCATAGATGAAGGATAAGTCTTGGGCTTCAGCCCACAGTCAGCGGCACTTTCTGATGGGGAGGGTGCATTGGAAACTGGCCCACAAAATGCCATCTGACCCACAGAAAACCATGTTTCATAACTCAGAGTCCAGAGTACCTCATAAGATTGCACGCAGTGGGTCAGCCCCCTCCTAAGGGGAGTTGAGGGTCAATATAGATTGGGTTGATATGATTATTAAAATAATTAGCTGTGACTACCTTGCTGCACATGTCACACCAGATTTATATGTATAATATAAATAGGTGGTAGCACCCCTATTGTTAGGGTTGAGTAGCCTATTTAATGTTAAACCTCATATTTTACATATTAATATATATATATATTTTTAGTCTTTGGTAACTGGGTAAGTCCCACTAGGCACAAGTGCCTGTTTTAGGGGTGACCTGGGAGCACTGGGTGGTTAAGTGACTTGCTCAGAGTCACACAGTATGCAAGTGGAGGTTGTGAGAATCAAACTCAGGTCTGGGCTGCTGGATGTACCAAGATTGTTCACACCTCATTCCTCTAACCTCATTAGCTCTCTTTGATGAGAAGAGTTGACATTTTGTATGTGTTGTCTAGGAAGCAAGGTCTTGATGTAAGGGCATTTTTGTGACAGCAGCTTGTGTAGTTTCTGAGATCTGTATGTGTCATTTTTTGAAAAAATAAAACAAAACATTTTTCCTATACTTAACATTATTTTATTTTTTGCTCTCACCTACAGCCTACGTGGAAAGGATTGTTTGCCCAGATTTGCAGGGGACATGTGTCATGTCCCAAGGTACTGCCTTTGACAGGTCTGGTGAAAAATATCAAAGGGTTCCAGAGTTATTAGGCTTTAAATTTTTGTATTTTCCAACCTGCGTATGCGCAGTAGGGTTTTTCAGATAATATTCTGTGGTGAAAGTAAAAATTTGATGCCACCAATTGCCTGTTTTTGCTTTTGCACTACTTGATTGGCAGGGTACCAAACATTTTTTGTGCCATACCAACTGCCATCTTGTTATTTTTTCCACGAACTTACAAACGTGGAAAACACATACAAATAAATGGATTTCAAAAAGCAAACATCATAACCTAGCCAAACGGGGTACCAGGTCAATATGTCACTGCAATAACAGTGTGATATTAACTGCACTGTTACAACAGTGAGAACATTGACAGAGACTGAGGTAGAATAGCGTAGCAGAATTATCAATACCCCGTCATTGTCTGCTGGAATGTGGGAAGGATCAAGTTGCTGCTGCTGAGGTGCCTGGTTGAGTCATCCCCATGGTGGAGTGGCTAAGGAACCAGCACATGGTGGTGTGGGAGACCTGGAGCCACGGTTTGGTTCCCTCCTGGTCTTGCAACATTTTGTTTTACAAAAAAAAAACCTTCCCCCTCCCGAGTTTCTCCCCATCCCCAAAGTCCACACCCCCCTCAAAGTAGGTTATTTTTAGTCTGGGGTGTGTGGGGGGAAAGTCCCCCACAAAACAAAGAATCTTCAATGTGGCCCTATGACTTGGCAATATTTTGTGTTGGGTGCTGTTTTACCCAACATTTTCTGGGGTTTCGGCATTTTGCTTGTGGCATTAATTGCTGTACATTTTTTGTTGCCAATATTGTGAACCCATGCCACTATACAGGACCCATTTAGCAAGATTCCTATGTTTGATTTTTACAATTATGATTGCAAATGCCTTTTCTGAGCACCCAAAATCCTGGGTACCCAGCTTAGCGAGATGAGCACTTCCCCAGCGTTCTCTGCATGAAAGCACCTGGATTTTCTTGAATTCTGCAGCTGCAGCTGAAATCCTGCTACTGGCTGCAGTGTGAGGCATAAGCCACTGTTTCCCTGGTATTTGCTGCCTCCTGATGTCCAGTGGCACCCTCCACCCTCTGATCACCATCCTCCTTGTAGCATTTTGAAAACCTACAGGGTAACATCTTGGCATAGACTAGCAAACTTGGAGCAACATCAGACTATCCTGACTGCTATTGTGGGACCTCACATCGAGGATCTTGTGCTCAGAGCAGCTAAACAAAAGAGACATATTTCCACTACTGATAGCTCTCAGATCTACAGTACTATTTTCTGTACTTGAGTTTTGCCACACAGCAAAGAAGGAAAAGCCTTGATGACATGTGAGCAAGCCTATGGACCCCCGGTTTTTCCCATGCCATGCAGTTCCCTGTTGGACTGTGCACCAGCCATGCAAGTAAAGTTTTCCTTTATTATGATCCTCAGAGGTAGACAAAAGACTGAAGCTAATCAAGCCTGACTTCCTTAGACAAGAACTGGAAGGAACCTCTGAGATGGAAGATTGAATTTTGTCTACAGTACTAATGCTTGCAGTCCAAATGCCCAAAGGTACAATCTGTATTAGGAATGTAAAATGTTTAATGTCATAATGCATATAAAGCTGGGACAAGCTATAACAATTTAATAAAAACAAATTTGAAACTGCTCCATATGGGGCTGTTTCAGATACGAGGGGTGCCGAATGCATTAACATGGCTACCATTTCATGGTGTGAAGAGCTGTGCTATATGTGCACCAGGATTCACTTACAGGCAGGCACTTTTTGTAATAACAGACTGATGCCATATATGGTTTAACTTGTTGGACAAAATACCTGGAATTCAAGTACTTAGTTTGCATAGACCATTCTCCATTTTACTTGACATGGTTAAAATGTTTACCTGATGGGAACTCATCATTCTTTGATGTTTTAGTTAAAACTATATTTGAAGTTTGGCAATGTTTGAAGTGATGAAATAATTGTTACCAGTATGTCACATTTAGAGAGGGTTTTTTGTTGTGTGGTGCTGTTCACTACAGTTCCATCAGACCTCACACATTTCATTTTCAACATTGAAAAGTGTGTGTGTGTGTATGTGTGTGGGGGTGTGCTCCCATGTGGTTTGGCAATTGGTTGGAAGTTTAAGGGTTCATGTGCTTGGGTTGGGAAAACATTTTGCTTGGTCAGATTTTATTGATCCCTGGTGTCTAATGGCACCCCCCTCTGATCACAATCCCCTTTATTATTTTGTTGCTCCTTGGTAGCTAGTGGTACACCCCCACCCTCCCCTTGCAGCCAAAACCTAATATGTAGAAAATGATCCCACAATGATTTTTTAACCTGTAAAAAAAGAAAACAGTCCATCGCTGATCAGCCCCCAACCCACCTCCCTCTCAGCACCCACCACCACACATCCCAGTACACCCCCACACATTCTCACTCACCTGAATAGGTCCCAGGTTTAAGATCCACTCTCCTCCAGTTGAAGACATGTCTTGCTGCTGGAACCAGTGACTGCAATATGAGAAACTAAGGTAAATGCAATTCAATGTATTTCAATGGGGCTTTCAACTTTTATGCATAGTTTTGATGATATTTTGACCTCAAATTTTCAACATAGCCATTTGGGGACTCCACCTCATGAGCAATATGACTGTCATTGTGCAACTCCTGCCCAAAAGGTGATTTTGTGGTCACTTTGTGACTTCACCTTTTGGGAAGCATTTGTGTAATGACTGTCATATTGTTTAGTGGTCATAAGAAGGCTAAGTTGAAAATATGGGGTCCAAATATGTAAAAATACCAAAGTTATGACCATCCTTTGCAATTTCATTACTCACACTTGTAACTTTGGAAATTGTAAATATTTTGACCTCAGATTTTCAACATAGCCTTCTTATTACCCCACCCCATGTATGTAATAGCTGTCATTTTTCAAATCCTGGCCAAAATATGTTTTCACACCTGTGGTGCAGTATGGCATTGCAGTTGAGCAGAATTACATTTTGGCAGGGATTCAAAAATTTTCTGTACTGAGTACATGAAGTGGGGTAATAAGATGGATATGCTGATAATTTGGTCACTGTTGTCCTAAAACAATGGAAGGGCCCTGTGCTTCCACAGGTTCATACATATGTGCATCTCTTGAAGGATGGGAGTGCAGGGCCCTCTGGGCCCTGAGCTCCCACAGGCAAATAAGGATACGATTATACTATCTCAAAAAGTAAGGACATAAATTACAAAAAAATTCGTTACTGCAGTAGTTAGGGTTATAGCCACAAAAGTAGGGAAATGTGGTGTTAAGGTTTCCAAACCTAACACCCCCCATGCTGCACACAAAAACAAGCATTGGGTTGTGCCTTGGGGTCATCAGCCCTTACGCTCACCCTATTCTCCTAAACTGTACCAATCTCAGCTTATTTACTCATGGAATGGAGTGAGTGTTAGGGCTGATGACCCCAAGCCACACTCCCGATGCCTGTTAGTGTCTTCAGCTTGGGGGTAGGGTGTTAGGTTTAGAAACTCTAATGCCACATTTCCCTACTTTAGTGGCTGTAATCATATATATCTATATCTATATCTATATCTATATCTATATCTAGCTCTCTCTCTCTCTCTATATATATATATATATATATATATATATATAGTAGCTGCACGGTAGTGCAGCTATAGTTAGGATTACCTGGCCACTTCTATGTTAAACCCCAAATTTTGCACTTGAATAACTTTGCTACCATATGATGGATGTGCCTGAAATTTAGCATGCACACTGGGACACCATAGATCTCTGGATCTGGCAAACGGTGTTACAGTTGGATGAGTGGTTGTGGAGCTGCAGAACACCAAAAAACGTTCAAAAATGGGGTTTATGTGTGTTTCTTTGCTCATGGCTATAGCCCACACAATTTGTCTGACTAGTCTGAAATCTTTAAGGAAGATGCAGTCTGGGTCACTGATGTGCCTTTTGAAGAGTTGGTGAAAAAATATTAATCCGTTCAAAAGTTATTCAAATTTTAATTTTCCCATTATAGTCAATGGGAAAAAATTATATGTGCTTCATGAAAGCTGCCGCCAGTACATTTTACTGTTGCAAATGGCTCCCTTTACTTTCATGCTGCAGCCATCTTGTTTTAGTTAGTGGTGAAGAAAAATGTCTGTAACTCAAATTCTACTGCCCCTAGGTAAACACTGACAGTTTTGTTTACCTAACTGTGGCCTGAGGAACACGATTGTGCCATCAGTTTTTTTTTCTAAGATCCCTAGAAATACCTTCTTTAAAACTGGGTCCCTTGTAGTGTCACAAATCATGACAGTACATTTGCGACACTGTTGCAGATCATGACACTGTCGCATCTGTGCTGTCACAATTTGCGACACTACTGCACCAAAAAATACAATTTCTTTGCCACATCACTGCACCTAAATGGTTAGGGCTTTTTGGCTGAAATTCGCTGGATGGCAAGCCCTGCCACACAGATGTGCTTTTTGGTGGTTTGGTAAAAAGAATGCAAAGTGGTTACAAAGTTACAGTGCTCTGAAGTTAAGAAGTGTCCCATAGGATAACATTGTGATGCCCGTGGTGCTTTGTGGCACCTGTATTTGGAAAACTACAGTATTCGAGATATGGATTTTTCCCTACCCACAGCCTGTGGACTAAGCACACATGGAGGTTTGGAAGTCATGATTACAACTGAAGTGGAATTTTTTTCATAGTTGCTACATTTACTGAGATATTTCCAAATATGTGTTATGAGGGTTCCTTTGGAGTACTATGTGGCTGCTGTAGGACTCTGTACTTATGTGTAGAGTGGGAGCACAGGGCCCAAAGCACCCATGCATACCATTATGCAAAAACTGGGCAACATGAAGGGAGTGCAGGGCTCAAAGGGCCTGTGCCCCCACTAACACATACCATTTACCAGTTACATTATACTTTCTCAAAAAGAAGGGACATTCATTGCAAAAAAAAACTTCATTAATGCATCAGTTAGGGTTGATAGCATAGCAACAAAAGCATGTAAATGTGATGTTAGTGTTACCCCCCCAACACCTCACCCTCACCTCCTACCCTCCACACACCAACAGACATCGGGGTGTGCCATGGGGTCATTAGGCTTAATTCTCATCCCATTCTCCTATACTCCTACACTGTAGCATGTCAGCTTGCTTACACATGGAATGGGGTGAGAGTTGGGCCTGATGACCCCATGGCACACCCTGATGTCTTTTGGTGTGTGGAGGGCGGGGTTGGGGTGAGGTGGTAGGGGGTAACCCTAATATCACATTTCCATGCTTTTGTCACTGTACTGTCAATCCTAACTGATGCATTAATGAATTTGTTTGCAATGAATGTCCCTTCTTTTTGAGAAAGTGTAATGTAACTGGTAAATGGTATGTGTTAGTGGGGGCACAGGCCCTTTGAGCCCTGCACTCCCTTCATGTTGCCCAGTTTTTGCATAATGGTATGCATGGGTGCTTTGGGCCCTGTGCTCCCACTTACACATAAGTACAGAGTCCTACAGCAGCCACATAGTACTCCAAAGGAACCCTCATAACACATATTTGGCAATATCTCAGTAAATGTAGCAACTATGAAAAATATTCCACTTCAGTTGTAATCATGACTTCCAAACCTCAATGTGTGCTTAGTCCACAGGCTGTGGCTAGTGAAAAATCCATATCTCGAATACTGTAGTTTTCCAGATACAGGTGCCGCAAAAAACTCTGTTAATGCATCAGTTAGGGTTGATAACACAGCAACAAAAGTTTGGAAATGTGATGTTAAGGTTACCCCCCTACCACCCCACCCCAACCCCACCCTCCACTCACCAGCAGATGTCAGAGTGTGCCATGGGGTCATTAGGCTCAACTCTCACCCCATTCCATGTGTAAACAAGCTGACATGCTATAGCATAGGAGAATGTGGTGATAGTTAGGCCTGATGACCCCATGGCACACCCAGACATCTTTTGGTGAGTGGAGGGTAGGGTGGTAGGGTGCTAACCCTAACATCACATTTCCATACTTTTGTTGCTGTGCTATTAACCCTAACTGATGCATTAACAGAGTTTTTTTAAAGAATATATCTATTTATATAGGCCTGAGATGAATCCACTTGCACATTAGCACGCAGAATGCTGCAGCAGGCTCATTGAATAAAGTAATGTATTTCAATGGCAATTAGTCCCTTTTGTCATTCAGGAAAATGTGGCACTGCGAGGATGAAGTGAATACCACAGTTTCCTGCATAACAAAGGGGATTAATTGACATTGACATTATATTGCTTTAAGAAGTATGTCTGCTGCAGCATACTGCAGAGTGCTGCAAAATGCTGCAGAATCGGGTTTCATCCTGGGGGACACCACTAGATATCTATCTATCTATTTGTATAAATATATATATATATATATATATATATATATATATATGGCACAATAGTGCCCCTATAGTTAGAGTTGGTACAGCACTTCGGTATTAAATCTCAATTTTTCCACCTTAATAGCTTTGACTTTTTTCAAAGACATTGCCCAAAAATTGGTATGTGCTGTCATTTTGTCAGTGTCGCAAGATGTGGAAAGTTTTGTCATGGCAGCTTTTATGGTTTTTGAGATATAAAGTGGTCAAAAAGCCCAAAATTTACTTTTTTCCCCATAGGATAACAATCTTTTTTTTTTGGCCTCATCTACAGCACACACAGAATGAAAATTTTCTCTGAAATTTTTAAGGATGATAGGGTGTGTGCCAAGTGTGTGCTTTTGAATGGTTTGGTGAAAAAATATATTACAATTTTTGAATTATAATGATTTTTGTGATAGATGCAAGACAGGCTGTTTGAATGGTAAATAACATTTACTGTTTGAACTGTACTGTTCGAATGGTAAATGTCCATTTACTGTTCAAACAGTAAATGGTATTTAAAGTTTGAAGGTAAATACCATTTACTGTTTGAATTTTACTGTTCGAACAGTAAATGGTGTTTACTGTTCGAATGATAATACCATTTACTGTTCGAACTTTACTGTTCAAACAGTAAATAGCCATTCACTGTTTGAACATTACTGTATAAATGGTAAATAACCATTTACTGTTTGAACAGTAAATAAACATTTGTCATTTCTTAACAAAAAAACAGTTTGGAATTTGGGGCTGAAATTTTCAGGACACAAAGGGCATACCTCACAGATGTGCCTTTTGGTGGTTTGGTGAAAAAATATTTCTGTGCCACATAGTTATAAGACTTTGAAGTTTCCCATAGGATAACACTGTAATTGTCAGGGTACCTTTCGGCAGCTATATCACGAAAATGCTTTGAGATATGGATTTTCTGCAAAACACATGTTTCCAACCCTTCTTTACAAATGCGGGGGAAATTTTTATGAATGGGGCTAAGGTGCCTGCGACACTGTGCCATTATGGACTAAGCACTCCACCAGGGAGATGAGGGTAAATTATAATGTCTCTACACTTATGGATAGATGGTAGTGCAGGGCTCATAGAGCCCTGCACTTCCATATATACATACCATTATGGGGTGATGGGAGATGAGGGTTAATCAAAATGTCTCCTCAACTATGGATAGATAAGAAGGCCCTGCACTCCCATATGAAAAACAGGGACAACTACAATATGCATGCATGGGAGCACAGGGTCCTCTGCGCCTGCGCTCTCACAACCAGATAAGGGTAAGATTACACTTTTAAAAAGTAAGGAAAGTAATTGCAAAAAAAAAAAAAACCTACATTAATGCATCAGTTAGGGTTGTTATTAAAGTGTCAAAAGCTGGGAAATTTGATGTTAGGGTCTCCAACCTTAACTCCCCTCCCCCAACCCAAGCAGCAATAGGACAAGACCAGACAAGCAACCACAGACAGTCATCATCAGGAAAGACAAAAAAATATGTTTTTCACTGCAGATGGAAATCCACAATACTGGTATATGCCTGGAACAAACTCTCAGTGTAGGTGGTGGGGGAAAAATGGTAATGAGATTCAAGAATGCATGGGGTAAGCATAACAGGATGTTAGTGGGAAGGGGGGAGCCAGAGAACAAGTATGGTCTGCAGTGTTATAGCAGCGGTGCACACATTCAGGTCAACACCCCAATGGCGAAACACGAAAAAAGACCATTAAGGCGACAATAGCTGTAATGGTCCTTTTTCCATGTTTTGCTTTCCCCCCATGTTCTGCCCTACTACAATAGCCCTTTTGGAATTTTATGACCAAATAAATAGGTCATTGGGGGAAAATAGTGAGACAGCTGTTATTTTTGTAGATCTTTCAAAGGCTTTTGACCTGGTGGACCACCCCTTACAAATTGAAAGACTTCATGAAATAGGCATGAGGGAAGATCCCTTAAATTGGTTAAAATCTTATTTGGATGATCATTCCCAGAGAGTCGAGGTACAGGGATGTTTGTCAAGAAAGAGGAAAGTAAATAGAGGAGTTCCCCAGGGATCAATTTTAGGACCTATTTTGTTCCTAACATTCATAAATAACTTGCCATTGACTATAGAAAAATCAGAGATTCGACTTTATGCTGATGACACGGTTATAATTGCATCCGGAAAAACAGAAGAAATATTACAAACTAACTTGCAGTCTGATTTTCGAAGAATTGAGGGGTGGTTCACCAGGTCAGGGCTGATAATGAACACAAAAAAAAAAAGTGTATGAATTTCCCATTGAAAAAAAGTGGCGAACTCGTTTATGATTTATCCATTTATACAGGAAATCAAACTAAATTAGAACAAGTTAAAGAACATAGTTATTTAGGGATTATATTTGATGAACATCTGTCCTTTTCAAATCATATTATTGCATTGATTAAAAAAATAAATAGAAGGGTAAGGGCGTTAAGAAGAAGTACTGATTGTTTACCTTTTTTAGATAGAAAAAAAATGGCAGATCAGTTAATTATTCCAGTGCTAAGATGTGGAGAATTAATATATAGAAATGCAAATAAAACCCTATTGTCTAGAATAGATAGAACTTATTATCGTGTAGCAAGATATGTATTACAAGGAAACTATTGGATTCATCATTGTTTATTGTTGAAGAAAGTGAACTGGTCACCTTTAGACATAAATCATAAGTGTCTTTGGTTATCTTTAATACACAAAATGAAATATTCATCTGTAAATCATCCAATTTCTTTAATATTATTTACAGTGAATAACTATCAAAAATGGATATTGACAAGACCAGTTCACTTAAATAAGATAGTTGTAGGTAAACATTACAATAAATATTGGGACAGGTCTTTGCTATATCAGGCTGCTAGTTTTTGGAATTCTCTTCCTGATGAGGTAAGAGAAATTCCAAATTATTCATTGTTTACTCACACTATAAAGGAGCTATATGCTCACATTTGTGAGTGTTAAATGTTTTTTTTTCTCTAAGGTTCCTTGGGATTTTGAGATTTTATAATCCAGCTATTGAAAGTCTTTTAGTTATACCGTGTTGTTTGTATATTGTGGTGTTTGTATTTATATGTATTTAACATGGAACTTATTTGTATGTAACTAGTTAGGAATTTATACAGGTCTGTCTTTTAAACTGGATTATGTCCAAATGACATGTATTACCTGTATAAAAATAAATTTTACCTACCTACCTACCTACCTGCCCCCTCCCCAGACCAACTCTGACCTAGAGTTGATAATCCTAAAGTTCAGGGAGTGCAGGGGGCAGAGCCCCACAGAAAACACTTGTAGAACGGGCAGCACAATACCTGCATCGGTATTGTGCCGTCACTGTGCAGGAGGTCGGCATTTTCACTGTTGATCTTCCTTGATGCTTCCTTATAGTAGGTAGGAAACTGGATGACTAGGTGGGCAAAGTGGCCCTTTGAGCCCTTTTGTAGTCTCACATAGTCATGGACACTGTAAAACATACACACAATTGATGGGCCTATGCTTCTGCATCTGCAGGTGTAATACATACACACCAACCTCTGGGTACAGAAGTGCAGATACCACAAAATCCGTTATATGAAAAGTGCAGCAGCACTTCTGTCTGCAGAAACAAAGTTCACTGAGGTTCCTGTGTCTCTTCAGAGGCTTTCTATATGCAAGAGGGCTGCTGTTCTGGAGCCAGAAAATGGTGTATGTCTTACACCTCTGGCTGAAGAGACACAGGACCCACTTTGCTATAGAAAGGCTGGCCCCATAGTGGCATAGAGAAAAGAAGTCTTATAATTTGGATATAGTGGGTTTGTATTTGACTGGAGGGAACTGTGCTTCTGTATACAGAAGCAGTGTTGTGATTTCAGTATAGAAACACAGAAACATATAATTTGATGGCAGATAAGGATTGCTTTGCCCACCTAGTTTTCCATTTTCCGACCTACTGTAGCACCACAGACCCTACTTGATCTCTGACTCCCCACCTTTCCTTACCACTAAGGTTCCCTTATGCCTACCCATGCATTATTGAATCCTGCTACTGTTTTTGGCCCCACCACATATGCTGCAATGATGTTCCAGGCATCCACCAGTATTATGAATTCCTATCTGCAGTGACAAGTGAGCGTGTATATTTTGCAGTTTGCATGCTGCAGATACAAATCCATGAAGGTAGCACATCAGTGCTACTGCATTTGTGTCATCTGTAAACAGTTGTATGTTGTTTGTCTTACCTGATGTGGCTGTCTGTGGTTGCTTGTGTGGTCTTGTCCTTTGCTTCTTGGGGGGGTGGAGGTGGGGATTTAGGGTTGGAAACCCTAACGTAAAATTTCCCAGCTTTTGATGCATTAATAACAGCCCTAACTAATGAATTAACATAGTTTTTTTCATTGAACACACACACAGACAGACACACACACACACACACATATATATATATATATATATATATATATATATATATGTACATAGCACATCAGTTTAGCAGTTCTAATTGGCTGTTCAGTAAATACATGGCTGTGGCCACTTCCTCCAAGCACATTGTTTGTTTTGTTTGTTCAGGTGAAGGAAGGGGGTGTGACCTATAAGGCAATGGAGGAGCCTGCAAGGTATGGAAGCAGGTAAGGTTTGTCTGTGAGCACACCCTCAGCTGACACCTGAGCAGGAAGGAGTTAGCTTCTGCTCACTAGGGGCAGGGGCAGGCAGGTAGGTAGGGTTACCAAGGGGTGGGTGCTATCTGCTGGAGAGAAGAAGCATTGTTGATTTAAGTCTTGGTAGTGAAGGCTCTACCAGCTTTCCAGCTTCTCCCTCTCCAGCAGATACCCACCCACTTTTTCCCTCAAAAAATCAGGTATAAGGAGCTCTGAGGTAGGAAACCTGCTGTCCCACTTAAGGGGATCGCCTTAGGTGCCTATAAGGAATGCTACCATTTTTTCACCAATGGGTTTTTCATTTTTTTCTCTTTCTCTAGCGGGGTGTTAGTAGCATGAGATTAGGTAGGCAGGTTGTCACAGTCATGTAGGGGTGGAGGGGCAGCATGGTAGTATTGCAGAATTATACAGAGGGGTTAACAGGGTATCTTGCACCTTCTCAAGAAGATTGCCCTGAAGCTGGGGAGAGGTGAGACCTTGGTGGTTGGTATTATAGGGGTGCCAGCCAATAGTGAAGGGTAATTCTTGGGCTTTGGCCCACAGTCTGCGGCACCCTCCAGTGGGGGGGATGCCTTGGGGACTGGTCCATGAGAAGTCATCCCTTATATTTCAGAGGCCAGAGTACCTCATGAGGTTGTATGTAGTGGTTCATCCCCCTTCTAAGGGGAGCTGATGACCAATATAGATTGGCTGATATGATTATCAAAATGATTAGTTGCGACTACCTTGCTGTGCACATCATGCCAGATTGATATCTATCTATATATATGTATATATATATATTACATCAGTTTTACCAATTCTAATTGACTGTTTAGTAAACCGGGATGTCAAATTCTGTATACTTGGTTTCGCCCTAATCCGCCAGGATAGACAGGGCAGAAAGAAGGGTGGCGGCACTGCCATGTACATCTCCTCTACTCTTCAATTTTCCTTTATCACCTTGCCGGCCCCCATACAACCTATTGATTCCCTCCTAATCAAAATATCACTGACTCATTCCATCCCAGTTTATATAGCCGGGTCTTACTGCCCACCTGAAACTCCACTGGGTAGCATCCTTGACCATCTCGGCACCCTGAGGTCCCTTAAGGAGGGTGGCGAACTTCACATACTTGGGGATTTCAATCTTAATTGGCTAGGCAAGGGAGCCTCCAAATCTCGGCACCACATAAATGCCCTAAATCTGTCCCAGCAAATAGTTGAACCAACTCGCCTAAACCTTAAATCCAACAAACATACACTCCTGGATTGGGCACTTACCACCCACCCTCATCCGGATCATTCAAGTTGGCCTACTACCCGACTGCCTTAGTGACCACCATATGATCTACATGGTGTGCAAAATCTTCAGACCCATTGCTCCCCCACCCCGGACGCTTCTCACTAGAGTTTATAAGTCCCTTGATCTGCCAGCGCTCCTAAACGACCTCACCAGCATTGACTGGTCTTTCATCCTGAAGGCCTCCTCCATGGATGATGCCTTGGAATTTTTCTCCACAAATTTCCTCTCCATCTAGGACAGCCATGCTCCACTCAGGCGATCCCGAGTAAGAGGATCCCATTTACCTTGGGTAACAACAAGCCTTATGCAACAACTATGAGCCAGAGACCACTCCTGGAAATCCTTCAAGGCCTCAGGTAGTCATATGGCCCAGCAACACTACCGGTCACTACGCAATGCCTGCACTAGGCTCATAAGGCAAGCCAAATCAAATTATTTCAAAACTGCTTTGAATAACAACTTCGGTCACCCAACTCAATTCTGGAAGTCAATAAAATCCCTTCTCTCCCCCTATGCCCAACCCCCTACCCCCTCACTTAACATTGCAGGGAAAAACATCACGGATCCCAGCGTGGTAGCCTCCGAATTCAATTCTTACTTCTCCACTGCTGCATCATCCCTTCTCTCCTCCATTTCCCATCCCCCGCCCACTTCTCCCCCTATCGTACCCTCTACAGCTTCTTTCTCCCTATGCCCTGTATCATCAGCTCAGGTGCTAAAATTACTGATGTCTCTCAACCCAGACAAAGGTAAATGTCCCTCTGGCCTTGACTCCAAAATGCTCCTGCTCTCAGCACCTGCCATAGCCCACCTGCTTACCCTGCTTTTCAACCTGTCATTTAAACTCGGAACAGTCCCCAACAAATGGAAACAAGCCACAGTCATTCCCCTTCCTAAAGGAGGGGACCTCTCCTCACCTTCCAACTACCGCCCTATATCCCTGCTCCCCATCCTGGCCAAACTTCAAGAACGTCTTGTCCTCTCCCAACTCCACCACTATCTTGAGACTATAACTTCTTCACCCCTTACCAGGTTGGCTTCAGGAAAAATCACTCCACCACCACCTCCCTCCTCCGGCTTACAAACGCCATCCTCATGGGTATGGACAAAGGGGAATTAACAGCTGCTATATTTATTGATCTGGTGAAAGCTTTTGACACCGTCTCCCACCCCTTGTTGCTGGCAAAACTTGCTCAAGCCGGGCTGTTGGCAACTGCAAATAACTGGTTCCACTCATACCTGTCCAACAGGTCCCAATCTGTCCGCGTTGGCTCGGCTACATCTACCCTACTCCCAGTCACCAGTAGAGTCCCCCAAGGGTCAGTTCTTGGCCCACTATTGTTCTCTATATTTCTCAATGACCTGCCTGCAGCCTGCCCAAATACGGCCATCCACATGTACGCTGACGATACGGTGTTGTTTGCCTCTGGCCCATCCTCTAGTGCTGTGACAGCCTGCCTACAGAAGGACTTCGACTTCGTCCAACGTTGGCTCATCTCAAACCAACTAGTCCTAAATTCAAAAAAAAAACATCTACCTCACCTTTGGCTCCCAGCCCAAACTCACACAGCTTACTGCGCCACCTACGTTCTACACTTTGGACAGCTCCCCACTGGAGGCCTGCACCTCCTACCATTATCTAGGTGTCTGGCTAGATCAACACCTTGACTTCTCTGCACACATTGATGCTATACACAAAAAATTGAACCCCATGTTGGGAGCCCTCTAACGGAATAAAAATTGGATACCCCTGCCAACCAGGCAAGAAATAGTCCAAAAAATGATCCTCCCTATTATTGACTATGGTGATATTGTCTACTGTGCAGCCCCTCAAACCTCCCTAGCAAGGCTAGACCCCCTATTTAACTCCTTCTGCCATTTTTCGCTGGACCACCCTCCCTGCACCCACCACTGTGTCCTCTACCAATCCTTGAACCTCACCTCTCTACACAACAGAAGATCACTTCACTGCGCTAGAACCTCAGCAAAGTTCTGGTCACAGTCACTCCCTTCCTACCTGTCATCCTCCCTAACTGCCCTACCGCCACCATCCTACGCACTCCGGAGCAGTGACGCCAGGCTCCTGCATATCCCACATAGATCCACCCAGTCTGGCCAGGCTGCTTTCAGCTTTAGGTTGCCCAAATTATGGAATTCCCTGGCAGCTGATGTTAGACACTCCACAAGTACTCCCCAACTAAATGCCCTTCTCAAAATGCACTTCTCTACCACCTGCTCCTGTAACCCCCCCAACACCCACCTCACTTCTGAACCTGCCTAGCAATAGAATCAAGTCTGGTCTCTCCACTGTTTTGACCTGCTTCATTGTGAAAAACTGTATACTGTACTATAATCTGCCTACCCTCAATTGTTTCCATTCACATTATGTATGCTACCCACTGCTGTTCTATTATACATTATGTATGTTGTTTCTGACTATATCATGTTCCACTGTATGTTTTGTTCAGATTGTATCATGTTTCCACTGTAACCCCAAAACCCCAGGGCGCATCTGGAATAGAGTGGTACTCTGCTCAGCATGCCTTCCTGGTAAATCTCTTAAATAAATAAATAATAAATAAAATAATGGCTGTGAACATTTCCACCAAGCATGTTGTCTGTCTTGTTTGTTCAGGTGAAGGAAGGGGGAATAACCTATAACACTATGGAGCAGACTGCAAGGTATAGCAGCAGGTGATTTTTGTCTGTGGGCACACCCCCAGATGACATCTGAGCAGGCAGGGGGTTAGCTTTGGCTCACTAGGTGCAGGAGTAGGTAGGTAGGCAGGGTTACTAGGGGACAGGTGCTGCCTGGTAGAAGACAGGAGCTCTGTTAATTAAAGTCTGTGTAGTAAAGGCTCTACCATCTTTCCAGCTTCTTAATCTCCAATCTATCCCCAATTCCTCCCCTCAAAAAAGCAGGGGTGAGGAGACATGAGGTAGGAAACCCACTGTCCCACTAAGGGGGATCACCTTAGGGGTTGGGAAGAAATTTTGCAATTTTTTTCCCAAATGGGTTTTGCAGTTTTTCATCTTCTCTTAGGTATGCAGATTGTTACAGCCAAGCAGGGGTGGTGGGGCAGCATGGTAATATCACAGGATTGTACAGAGGGGTTAACAGGTTGTCTCACACTTTCTCTAGTGGATTGCCCTGAGGCTGAGGAGCAGTGAGGCCCTGCTGGTTGGTACCACAGGGGTGCCAGCCACAGGCAAATGATAAATCTTGGGCTTAGGTCCAAAGTCAGTGGCACCCTCTGATGGGGGAAGGTGCCTCACAGACTGGCCCACAAAAAGTCATCCCTTATACCTCAGAGGCCAGAGTCCATCATAAGGTTGTACCTAGTGGTTCATCCCCCTCCTAAAGGTAGTGGATGGCCAATATAGCTTGGTTGATGTGATAATCAAAATTATTAGCTGCAACTACCTTGCTGCGCACATCATATCAGAATGAGGGACTGAAAAAAGATAGCTGTCATGTTCATGAGGTGATGTAAAAAAATGGCTATGTTGAAAATTTAGGGTCAAAATATTTAAAAATTACCAGAGTTACAAGCATGCATAGCAAAATTTCAACAGATGAGCATAACTTTGCCATTTTTACATATTTTGACCCCAACTGTTCTTATGATCGCACCTAATAAACAATGGTTGTGAAAATGTAAAAATCTTGACTGAAAAGTGATTTTTTTTTCAAGTTGTTTAACCAGCAGTAGCACACTAAGCTGAAAGCTTTTTTACAGGAGCTACCTGGGAGCACAGAGAAGTTAAGTGACTTGCTCTGGGTCACACAGTATGCAAGTGGAAGGTGTGGGATTCAAACCCAGGTCTGGTCTGCTGGATGTCACCAGATTTGCAGCTCAGAGCCTTAAACCACTGCACTATACTGCCTCCCATTTCACTGATTTGACACTGACTAGCTGACCGTGAAGTCATTTTTTTGGGCTGGATTTGCATAATTCCACTGACATTGTTTATGAGGTGGGGTCTCAAAAAAGCCATGTTGAAAATCTGACATAAAAATATGCAAAAGTGGCAAAGTTATGGATCAAAGTTGAACCCCCCCCAATTGAAATACATTGAAGCTCACTTACCTTGCTTTGTCATATAGCAGTTGGCAGTCCCAGCAACAAAATATGCCTTTGATTGGAGAGTGAATCTTCACCCTGGGTCCTGTTCAGGTGAGTGAGAGTGTTTAGGGGTGGGGGGTGGTGGGTGCTCAGTGGGAGGTCGGTGTGGGGGGTCGGATTGACGAGGGACCATTTTCTTTTTCACAGGTTAAAAAAGACATTGAGGGACCATTTTCTTTGTTACAGACAGGATGGCAATTGGAGCATGGGGATGCCACTAGACTCCAAGGAAAAACAATACAATAATTACAAGGACAGTGATCAGAGGGTGGAGAAAATGATTCGGGATGAAAGAGGAAGGAGAATTTTTTTGTATATGAAAGAGACATGTTGCTAATAGGGGTAAACAAATGAGGTACATTCTGGTTGGGAAAAGAAGTAGAGCATTAAATTTTAAACATGGTGAGACTCCTAAACTACAATATCTAGCATGCTGATAGTATTGTACTGTACTGTACTGTATTGTATTGTATTGTATTGAAAGGTCCAGCTTCCAATATACAAACACAAATAGGTCTAATTATTCATGTAAACCTTTAGGTGAAGCTGTGTTTAACATTTTTATCTATTTGCATTCACTTTTTGCTAACTTATTTTCTCTGCCCCCCCACTCCCCCTTTGATCTGCAGGTACATTATCTATAGCCATAAAAGTGTAATAACTCTCTGTTACCAGTCCATGATTGTGATTTGCTATTGAGCTGTCTATTTTTTCCTCATGATAAATAAAACCTGTATATTGCTCTATAAAGACTTTTACCATTCTAGTAGTCATACCAATGTAAAGTAAGTGGCAACTACACCAGATCATATACACACAAAAAGTTTTTTCAATTCAACGGAAACTTTATTTCAAATTTTTTCATTGAGAGTGGATCGATAAATTCTTAACCGGTTACTGCATATTTACAAACAAAGCCTCCTCCACACTGATAAAAACCTTTCAGTAGTGGTTGAGTAGTATATTTATCCAAAACGATAAACTATTTTGTGAAGGCTAGTAATTACTAATGCAAAGTTGGTCAGCAAAATTACATGGTCTGGCATATGAAAGTAAAGGGGTCTGATCAACCTGCTCAGCAAGTACTTTATCTGTGTGTAGGATTTCCCAGTTCTGACAAAAACTACTAACAGCTTGATTCAAAATTCTGTTAAATTCAGTTACAAAGATGATATGGTTGCTCTCCTGGTTGTTTAATTTTGGAGTTAGCAATGATTCTGTATCTAAAGATTCTACTTTCTGGAATGATTCCATTAAGAGGCTTGGGGTTAGATTCACAGAGAAAGAAAAAAATCTACAGCGTGGAAATAAGGATTGGAAACTGTGGAAATGCAAGTGCAGCATATTCACAGTCAGAATTTCCGCAGGTGCGGAAAATTACAAAAATGGTGAGTTATGAAATTCCACAAGTGTGGAAAATGTGCATGTGCGGATCTACAGCTGTCATAAATAGCCCAGCAGACAGAACAACAGGTGATCCAAATTCACTGGAGCATGGACTTAGTTTTACAAATGCTGCAGCAGAACCAGCACTCCCAGAGAGGCCAGCAGCCAGTCCCACAATTGGGACCACAGTAGAACCACCTGTACCAGCAGGACATTGCAACCAGTGCCAGTTTGTAACCATTGTGCCTCTACTGCCTGTTGGACTCATCCTGCACTGGGTCATGTGGTTGTGGTTTGTTGACTATCAATTGCAATGTGTGTTATTTTTGTTGTAACAACTGACACTACTACACAGCCCACAGGTTTGCTATTGCTTGGTGCCTGAACCCCAACTATGATTGTTTCCCAATTATTAGTACGCTGCCTTTTGCTTAGGGTGAGTTATGCCTCACTCTCCTTGCTGTTGCATGTGCTCAACATTTTTTCCTGCAATTGCCAGAAAACAGTGGCTGAGAATAGTCTTTAAGGGGATATGCCATACTTTTCAATGGCTTTTTTTGTGCAGGAACTTCTGCAGCTGCATTGTTTCCACAGTCCACAGTGTATTTTTTTTCCATAGCTGTGGACATTTTATGTGTATGATACAGATCAATTACCCCTTTTTTCCATTACTGCACAACTTTTTGGGACTTATGCATTTTTTGCACCTTCAATGTGTTTTGAGAATCTGGCCCCTGTTTTATAGCGTCTAACCTGAAATCAGTTAATTATTTTGATTGCTTTCTGGATGTGTCTATGTTAGAAAAATTTATCTGAAGAAAAAAAATGTCCATACAGAATGCTTGCTTTCTGATTATGGGAGTGGGCACTGAATGACACAAGTTGTAAATTTCCAGCTTTTGCTTTCCCATACCCTCAGTTTCAGTGTTGTTTCCCTGGCACGCCGAATGCGAATTATGCTTTAGAATTTCTTTTGTAAACTAATGAATCTTTTCTATTATTTCTCAAGTGAAATACTATAAGACATGATGCCATTCTAATCGTGCTGACATTTCAGAAGGATGTCCTTCTGTTCTGGAATGCACAGTTAATCCTTAAGAAGAGGAATTCCATCAGGAATACATATGCTTGCCATCGTCTCGGTTCTGGCTGTCACCCTGCTTGATGTGAACAGCTGAGTCTAGTTTGGGTTCCTCTACTGATGAAAAAAGGAAGAATGGATGCTGTCCAATAAAACCTTAAAACTAGAAAATCGTAATTTTTGACTTGGTAAAATGGCACAGAACAGAAATACTTTAAAACAGCTATAGTCAGGGAAAAATTGTAGCCTAGTTTTATTGCATTTCTGATGCTCTTGGATGGTTAATCAGTAGACTGGTAATTCATTAAGACATTTTTTTAAATAATTTGTGGTGACTTGTAGCTATTTTAAATTACCTGCCTGGAGTGGGTCTTGGCACATATATGTGTGTGTGTGTGTGTGTGTGGGGAGGGTAGGGAGTTGACTGAATTTATTAAGAGTGTTCAGAGCAGGTCCAAACCCTGAAAGGGCTTTAAAAAAGTCAAATGGCTGGCCCAGTGGCACAGAGGGCTGAGGCATCTCTGCCTTACCTCATGTAATGCTGGCAACCCAGGTTCGGGAATGACCATGGATCATTGGGGAGCCAGCACTGGGGGGAGGATGGGAGCAGGATTGAGCTGCCTTGAGGCAGCTGTCCACTCCTGGGTGGGGGGGAGTCACCCTCTCACAGTCCCACAATCACCAGGTGGAGGTTCAGTGGTGGTGCAGGTGTGCATCGGCGACCAATAGGGTGGGGCACCCTAAGGTGTGCAGCATGCACATGTCTCCACATGTGCATGCTCGCACTGAGGACATGAGGGTGGGTGAAAACAGGAAACAAAAATGATAAACAAATAATAAAAAAAAAATCAAATGCCAGCTCCATGCAGGTAGTAGCCTTAGATGGGCAATTTCATTAAAAGTAAAAAAGAAAAAAAACATTTAGGGCTCATTTCTCCAGCAGTTAAGAGCAGAATCCACCTAAAGGAGTCCTGATGAGCAAGATATATGTGTTGATCTCTCTCAGGATGTCATTTTGTGGGTTTTGGAGAATGTGGTGGGGTGGGTGGGCTGGGTTGGCCTTAGTAGATTCATTTGAGAGAGGGAATGAATTTTTCTGAAACTTGGGGGAAGCCTGACCAGATTTTCCCTTGTCTGGCTTTTATTTTTAGGGAAGGGAAGTGACATTTTGAGAAACTGGGGGAGTTGGGGTGGAGTGAAAAGTCTTTATTTTTTGTTTCAGGAAAGAGAAGGGACCTTTTGCAATGGGGGAAGGGGAAGATTGGTTTGGTCTTGATTTTTTAATTTTGCAGGGGGAAGAGACTTTTTAAGGAAAGTGAATGGACCTTTTACAATCGGGGGAGGGCAGTCTGGTTTGGTCTTGATTTTTTTTTTTTGCAGGGGGAAGAGACTTTTTAAGAAACTTGAGAGACTGGGTTGGACCTTATTTTATTTTTGGGGAGGGAAGGGGAATTTTAAGAAACTTTGGGGGAGGGCCAGATTGGCAGGGAGTAGGACATTTTTGAGACTCCTGGGGTGGGGGCAGGCTGGTTTACTCTTATTTGACTGTTTCAGAGGAGAGATAGGACTTTTTCAAAAGTTGGGGAGGGGACTTGGTTGGTTGAGAAACTCAGGGAGGCAGACTGGGTTGGCACTTAATTTACATTTTTAGAGGAATGAAAGGGAGTTCTGTGAAAATTGGGGAGGGAGATGTCAATCCAGGTTGGGCCTTTCTTGACTTTTTTTTTCAAGGATAGGAAGGTAAGGGACTTGTTGAAAAACTTAATGGAGAGGGCTACTTGATGGGGGAAGGCTGCTGGATTGGCCCTTACTGGATTTTTGTTTGAGGGAAGGAAATGACTTTTTGTAAAACTTGGGAGGAGCAGACCAGGTTAGCCTTGATTTATTTTTTTGGGGGAAGGACTTTTTGAGACACCTACTTTTTTTGTTATGGGGAGGGAAGGGACATTGTTAGAAACTTGGTGGGGGGGTAGGCTGGATTGGTTATTGTTTGAGAAACTTGGGTGGTGTACAGGCTCAATTGGCTCTCATTTATGTTTTTTGTTTGTAATCGAAAGTTAGTAAAAGTGACACATTGTAGTGTTGTATTTCTAACTGGTTACAAACATGCAACACAGTACAATATTGTACAGCACCCTTGTACAATTAATGGTGGGGCAACTGTAGATTGAGACTCACTAAATGGTTGTTGAGACTTTTATAGTAAGATTTCAACAGCACTGTGGCCTTGAAAGACAGTAGTGGGGCAACTGCAGATTGGGACTCACAAAATGTGTGATGAGATTTTTACAGAATGATTTATGACAGCAGCCTTAATCACATACATTAATACAGCACAATGTACAGTTACCTCACTTTTTCAGTCATTTCAAAAACTTGTACATAGGCACAAACTGTTAAGAACAACATTTTGAATCACATCTGTCAATCATTTCACTAAACCGTAAAGTACATTTTACCCCTTCACCTGTCAATCAACACACTAGTAAAAGCTCAGGAGTGCATAACTGTAGATTTGAAACCGCAAGTGAAATCTTTACCTCGCAGTGTCTGCTTACTAGGTTAATTAGCACAACCATGATTCTTTTTTTGTGCTTTACATAAATCAAGGTACTTATTATATTATAGAAAATAAAAACTCTGGCTTTGCTGTTGAGGTCACATAATGTCACAGAACCCACATGGTGTAAGAATCAGCCTGTTCTTAACACTTAGGGGTTAATTATTTTATATACAATATCATTGCAGCAAGAAACATTACATGTGAGAGTGTTAAATAGTCCAGTGTGCAGTGTACTATAAAATAACAGGCAGGGAACAGAGGCCACACAATAACAAAACATAATTCTATAGTAAATTATTTATAAATGTATAAAAAGTATAAACAACATACAAAAGTACAAGAATACAAAATAAATGGTTTAAAAAAATATATATCAAAAACACAGGATACAGTAGACAATGAGCAGATCACTCCCGCCACTTAGGGTCCACAGACAGAGGTATGCTTTGGTAATTAAGAAGCAAAGCATATGGCAGGAAACATCAATTGGCAAAGACTGAAATAGCAGGACAGTCTCAGGATCAATGTGGCATCAATATAAATAAATGACACAGGTGTCAGAAAATTGCAGAAGTTCACAGTCAGACATCAAGCAGCAGTATTCAACATGCAGGCCCTAACTGCATGTGCCAGGTTTATAATTGATGTTGTAGGACATAACTGTGTTCAGTCTTTGCCAGTTTGCATAATCGCAGGAGAATATTTATTTATTAGGACCCCAATAATTTAAATCACAGTTTACATTATGAGTAAACAATGTCTGCAGTTTTGCTCTGACTCCACTATATATGCTGCCAGAAGTACAATGGAGCACATCAGAATGGAATGCTACTGTACAGTATACTGCAGAATTCTGTAGCAGAGTTACTGCAAGAAACAAGCAATTTAAATGGCAGTTAATCCCTTTTTTCATGCAGGAATCTGTGACTCTGCATTGCATCCTGGCAGGTTCACCTGTAGATGTAGATAGACTGGCATTTTGTTTCTTTCACAGCCATCAGGGGTAAGAAATGACACTTCCACTGTAGATATTACATTGAAGCTGGTCTAGGCTATTCTTGATAAAGTGCAGAAATGGGTATGTGCAGGATACCATTGCAAATGAGGCGTTGCTTCTCAGCTTGACGATCCAGGGCAAATAATCTTTAAAAATGTGCAAAAGTAGAACACATGGAAAACACGATGTTGCATTTCTGATGAATTATCCTGGGTAAATACATTGTTAAAATGTCTAACAGCACACTGTACTGTTTACAGCTCTCTGGTGAGACCATACTTGGAATACTGTGCATAATGTTGTAATCCACACCTAAAAAGACAGGGGCTGCCTGAAATTGGTTCAGAAGAAGGCCACAAAATTATCCAGGGTATCAGGGAAATTACATGATTAGGGGCTTGCAAAATACAACCTACACACACACACACACACACTGGCAACCAGAAAGGAAAGGAAAGGAATGAATGGCCTTGCAGAGACTTGAATGTACTTTCTGGTTTCAGCAAGGTGAATTGCTGTGAACCATTTTAGAGGAGAGAGTGCACTGTGATGAGAAGTCACAACTGTAAATTAACTAATGGGGAAAAGTTTCAAGAAGGATGTACAGCACAAACTAGAAATAGAATTGCAAAAAGGGGGAAACGAGAGGCTCAACCACTAATTTAGAATAGAATATAAATTTGAAGCATTACAACAGATAACCATAACTGAGGAATTAATTAAAGAAGGACTGACCAGCTGACAGACTTATTATTCTGGAGGAAGAAAATCTAAGTGGTGGGAGAGTCTGTAATCAGATTTACCGATACCGCTGAATGCCAAAAAATAAAAAATAAAAAAAAATAAAAAACAACAAAAAACAAAACAAAAAGAAACAAGATTGTTTGCTGTCTCCTAGTTACAACAATTTTGGATATCAGAGATAACCTGGAAGTAGTGCTAATTTACAACAAAAATTCTATTTTTCTACATGTGGGAACAAATTATACTGGGTGATGCTTAGACAAGGACATAAAACAAGATTTGCAAGAGGTATCATTTGCATTGAAAGAAGAGGATTTAGGAATGATAGTCTTAGAGATATTTCCCAGTTCCTAGAGCAGGTAGAGGGAGAACAAAAGTATTAAACAGATGAATGTATTCCTTAGGAACTAAGATAAGAAAGAAGATCATACATTCCTTAGAAACTGGGATTGTTTTGACAAGACTACAAAGATATGGTACAGACAGTCTTCTCTTGAATAAGAAAGGGGCCAGGATACTTGGTTAAAGTCTTCTAAGTGCTATAGAATGTTTGAGGCCAGGAGGAGCAAGCTGCTACATCAGAAATGAGGAAACTTTTTTTAATAAGAATGCAAACATGCCTACATAAGTCAAACTTGATTGTAAAGTAGTTAGAATAAAAACATGTAATAGAGACTGGAAGTGTCTTCTGATTAATATGAGAGGAATGAGTAACAAACAAGATAAACTGGAGGCTGCTTTATACAATGAGAAGGAGAACATTGCATGCATAACTCAAATGCAGTGGACAGAAAATCACACATGGAGAAAATACTACCAAAGGGGTATAACCTGTTTAGAAAAGACATAAAAGGTAGAAGAGGCGGTTTTGCAATATACCTTAGAGATGATATTAAAGCATCTGTACTTAAATCTCTTTGACAATGACTTAGGAGAACTGGAGTCACTGTGGATAGATATCAACTGGACAGGGAATAGCAATTGCCTACTTGATGTCTGCTATAAATAACTTGATCAAAATGCATCACTGGATAACATTATAAGAAAGGAGACTGAGCAAGAAGCAAAAAGGGAACGGATGATTTTTGAGGGGTTTCTTAAACTAGCAGTATAATCTGGGAGGAGTTAACATGCAAAAACAGTGTGAAGAGATTGTTTGTAGAAAAAATGAATGACAAAAACAAGGGCATAACCTAGAGGACCAGTGTTACTTGATATTTTAGCTAGTAACCTAGGCAGACAACTTCAACAGTGCAGCACCACTGAATTGCTAGGCACAAGTGATCATAACATCATTTCTTTCATCATTAAAATATGTAGGTACTCCAGAGAAGCACTTCATGTCATAATTTAAAAAAAGGAAAAAATCCATGTGATGAGATCCAGCCTACTAACTTTGAATTGGGGGATAGATTCAACTAATGGCTACCAGTAGTCAAGAAGGATGAAGGAATTTTCGTAAGTAATACCAGACCAATGGACATATATAATTACTTAGACATTGACATTGGGAGGGTTTGTAAATGATTGGAGAGAAGATATTGTAATGCCAATTGCAAGAAAGGATAGAGACCTAATGAGTGAGTACAAACCAGTTAGCCTAAATTCGGTAGCCGTTAAACTGACTGACAATCTAATAACAGGGCACATAGGGAAGCATTTTCAGAATGTAGGTACATTTGATAATACACAACATGGATGCAATCACTGGGGGGTGAGGGGTTCAGTTCCACCCAGTGTTTTAGGCCCTGAAATATGGCTAATGATATCGGCAATTGCATAAAAAGCTCAGGAGATCCATACCCCCCAAAGATTTTTTTGCTGCAGCTGCACTCATGATACACAGCATGGCTTCATCATCTGGCATTCTTGCCAAACAGATCTCATTTCTTTCTTTAACCAGTTAATAAAGCTCTTGTTGAAGGAAGATCTGTAAATGTAGTGTGCCTGGATTTTAAGAAGGCATTTGACACGGTTTCCCACAAGGGTATTTTCACAAAATTGGCATATGCCACCAACTGGATAGAAGGATGTTCAAACAATAGAAGACAATGAATCAAGATAAAAGACATACACTGGGATTGGGGTGATAAGACTGTAGCCCGCGGGGTGCAGCAGGGGCCCATGTTGGGGCTAGTTCTCTTCACCTACATACAGTATTTTCAGGGTGGCAGAGACAGCTGAATAGTAAAGTTAGTAGAGGACACTAAAACTGAAAGAGTGGTAGATGCAGAGCAACAGACTGTAGGACTACAAGCTTATCTTGATAAATTACTAGGGCCGGCTGAAACATAGAAACATAGAATTTGACAGCAGATAAGGACCGCTTGGCCCACCCAGTCTGCCCATTTCCCTACCTACTGGATAAGCTGCAGATCCTAGTTAACCAGCAGCCTACTTCTTCCTACCCCCAACCCCTAGAATTGCCTTATGACTGTCCCATGCATGCTTGAATTCCACCACTGATTTTGACTCCACAACCTCCTCCGGAAGGCCGTTCCATGCATCCACAACCCTCTCTGTGAAAAAATACTTCCTGAAATATTTATGATGAGGTTTAGTGTTGACAAGTATACTGTACTGTACTATACTATACTATACTATACTATACTATACTATACTATACTATACTACACTATACTATACTATCCTTGAGAAACAATAATGCAATGGATAACTAAATCCTATGTGGCATACCCTTGAGAGTGTCTGAAGCTGAGACAGATTTGGGAGTTTTACTAGCTGATATAGAGTGGTGATATTCCCTTTGTACAGGGCATTTGTGAGGCTGCATCTGAAGTACAGTGTGTAGTTTTGGCCTCCCTTTTTGTGTAGTGACATAGGTAGGTTGGAGGGGGTGCCGCTTAGTGCAACAAGAATGATAAAGTGGTAACAGGGTATGGAATACAAAGCCATTCCTGGGGATTTACCAAAATAAGCATAAGGGTACCCCAGAGACTGGGAGCATTAGTGGTAACCCCTTTACAGGTGATGTCCAGGATATGTGGTGGCACTGAAGAATGTCCTGGAATAATATGCGTAAGGAGGACATACAGTTAAAAATGTACTAAAAGAAGATAATGAGGACTATTGCTAATATTCAGTAGAGCAGTAAAAAAGTAACATATAGCATTGTCCTGTACAGGAGCATGGGTTTAGCAAGAACTGGATCCAGACAGTGTAAAAAAAACTGTGTCTTTCACTCTGCCATCAGCTTGAAAATCTGCCCTTTCTCTAATGTATCCTTTTATAAACAACATTAACTAATACAGCATATCTAGAGGTGAACTTCTGAACTGCAATTATAACATGTTATTGAGTCATGCCATTTTATTTCTTTTTTAAACTTGGCTGTGTAACTGATTTAAGCAATAACATAACTTCCTCTATGAATTCTTGCTTAGGTAACAAGATACTTGTCGATTCCATAACTACTGTACTTAACATAGTCCTTTAATCAAGCAGGTGTTCTTCTCTGGCTTTTCTCTTTTGAAAACAGGTCAAATGATTGATCTTGGTGGCATTGTTGAGGAATATCATTTGCAGTGCAACACACTAGTTCCGAAGCTTCTGCTTGCTACAGTGCATTCCAACTTTTCTCACATGAGCATATGATCACTTTGTGCTTTGGATCTTCATAAGTTTACTGAATTTAGCAGCACCCTTTGTATCAAACCTTGGCTTCATGACATAAACATAATCCCCAATTTTAAAGTTTGGTATGTGTGTGTCTCTTTTATTTACAGTGTACAAATTTAATTTTTATTGCCTTGATCTCACACTCTCTCATACAACCTAGTCACCAGAACAGCTACTTACAATGAGTAGGACATTGTTTTTTTGGTGTCATTTTTTCTATACACATTCAAATGGTGACAGTCCAGTAATAGCCTGTGGTGCACCTCTGTAATTATGAAGAAATTCTGTAGTGAATGGTTTCCATTATTTGGGTTTGCTGTCAGCTGTCTTTATACATACTTTTAGAACATGTTAAATCTCTCAACTGTGCCATTGGCCTGTAGATGATACATTGAGGAATAAATGTGCTTAATCTGTTTTTCATCCAAGACAGTAGCAAAGGCAGCAGAGGGTAGCTGTGGTCCATTATGTTTTATAAGGCTGAGCAGGTTCCCTTTCTGGCTAAACATATAAGAAGGAAATTAGGTTATCACATCAGTGGTGACACAAGAAACACATTCTACCTCAGGTCACTTGCTGTAGCAGTCAACTAGTGTGATGGCATAATGGCAGTCCCAATATCCACATTCAAAATGATGAACAACATCCATGTCAAGGAGCTTCTGAGCACTGTACAGGCTGAATTAGTGGGACATAAGTCTGAGACATCTTGTCATTTAGTTTACAAGACTGACATGAGGAAATTGTATATTCCACTATGGCAACCATTTGTGGCCACCAGTAATCCTGTGGAACAAGATCCCAGATGAAATGGTTCAAGTGGGGAAGAGTTAAATCTTATAAATTCAAGTTGGATCATTTCCTCATATGACATAATATTGCTGGACGCAGCATTTAAAGGGCAGCCAAGCAATTGCTGGTAATGAAGTACAGAGACCATGAGGCCCCGATAAGCAAATGCATCCCCACAAAATATTTTTTGCAATATTAATTTTATTTTTAGACAAATATTTGGTTGATTCTGTAACCCCCTGCCCCTAATCATTCTGAGCAAGCACTGTCACATAAGTCCCCATAGCTGATATCAGTGAGGATCTCAGCTGCAGAGGACATCAAAGGCTAATATAGCACTCCTGCTTGTAACCTGGGATTGAGGAGATTACAACATGTAATCCTGTTTACAGTACCAGTACCTCTCCCCCACCCCATGATTTGGTTGAGGGAGACAAGTACTGGCACTGTCAGTAGTGTAAAATATATGCTCTCATCCATCTCAGGCCACAAGCATGGAGTGTTGTTTTAGCATTTGATGCCCTCCCCCATGACTAAGATAATTGCTGATGTCACCTATGGGTGCTCATGAGGCAGCTTTCACTCAAGAATGATGGGCAAGGAGGTACAAGGTCAAGCAGATATTTCTTTAAAAATCAACAACATTTTGCAATGAAAAAATCTCTTTAGACTGTACTTTTTCATCAGAACCTCATGGTTGTTGTATTTTATTACCAGCCCTCTATCTATTTTCATGAACATTACAGCGCCACCTGCTTGGATCAAGTGGTCTCAATCATAGTATTTGTTGTGAGATCTTGCAGGATCCTGCAGGAAGTCAATGTAACACAATGGCAATTACTCCAATTTGCCATGAAATAAACTGTGAAATCTCACCTACAGCACTTGATCCTTGTGGACAATACTGTACCATCAGTGTTAACACCATATTACTGTGTCATTACCAAATTCAACAAGCTCCCATGTTGTTCAATAGGCTGGGCTGTACTTTTGGAGAAGATTGTAGCACTGTCATGGTCAAAATGTCAAAAGTCATAGAAATCATAGAAAAAGTCACAAAAAGTCATGGATCCATTCTGTGTTAAATTACCTCTATTTTTGACATATTTTAAAATGCGCACACCAACAAAGAGCTGAATGTCTGAAATATTACATTTTGGGGCTGAGCCAGTGGCTGGTGTCAATGCATTCTAGTACAACCTGGAAGAGCAGGGTTTCCATGCAAGCCCTGAAATCCTACATTGGAGCTTACTGGGGACCAAGTGGTTTGTGGAGGTGAGGCACAAAAGCATGGGTCTGTTATGGTAAACACCAAACACTATGATGTTATTGAAAACACCAAAAAATATTGTGTTGCCATTGAAAATACCAAACACCATGGAGTTATAAAAATGGGAAAAACCATGGTATCTTTGACTTCCATATGTTCCATGACAGTATCCTTGACTTCCATATGTTCCGTGACAAAGGCACATTGCTTCATGGTTTATTAAGGGCATAGTACAGTGGTGCTGAAGTTGGAGTTCATGTTCATGAGTGAAGGTCAGTGTTTGGTTTTCCTTTAAATTCACTGGAGAAGGAAGGGTCACAAAAAGCATACTGCACTGCAAAATTAGTATGACTGGGAGGAAAAAGCAGATCACTTGGCCTTGGAAGCCTAAAATCCACATCACACTATAACAGAGCTGCAGGTAAGGCAACCGGGATGTTGGGATGTATAGGGTTGGGGATCAACAGCAGAAGTCAGAAGGTAATCCTTACACTACAGGTCATTCATGAGACCACATCTGGAATACTGTGCAAGGTACTTGAGTTCACACCTGAAAAAAGACAATGACAAAGTGGAAGCAGTACAGCACAGGGCAACCAAGATGGTCCAGGGTCTGGTGGATATAACATATGAAGAGATTGTAGGATTTGGACATGTACACCCTTGATAAGAGAAGGGAAACTGGTGGCATGATAGAAATGTACAAGTACCTGCATGGTATACATACACAGAGTTGCTACAAAGGAAATTTTTCCTTGAGCTCAAATATAGGAACTAGGTGGAATTCATTGGGGGTTGGGGAGATTCAAAGGAGATATTTGGAACTACTTTTTCACTGAAAGATTGGTGAAGAAGTGAAACACTCTACCATAAGAAACTGTAAGGGCCAAAATCATCAAGCAATTCCAAGAGAGAAAGGGGAAGGCACATGGCATGGCACTTTAAGATGGCCACCAGGCTGGGTGTGCGATTGCTTGCTCTTATGCTGCAGTTGAAGTGTTTTTATTTTACATTGTTTCTTAGTTTCATGTAACATTTTATTCTGCCGTTTTATTGTTTTATTGTTTTCGTTTTTATATTGTCACTTTGTGGACTGTGTACAGCTTTCGGTTTGTTGGCCTTCCTATTTCGAGACTCTGGACTGCAGAGGATTCAGAAGATGCTAGAAAGGGTATTACCCCTTCGTTTTTCCTGTTCGGAGCTGTGCTGCCACTGTATTTTTATACTCAAGCTGCCGGCTTTAATAATCGGTCGGGTGGGCGGTCACTACACTAACTGCTGTGAGCTGGGTGCTGCGTGCTGAGTGTTGGGAGTAAATGCTTTAACGTTCATTTTTGGAGCACATCACGGCTTGTTGGAGCCTGAGGATTTATTGACTCAATGACCGTGGTCCATGGGCTGCACAGGGAATGGTTTTTCGGCTTTTATGACTTTTGGATCTATCGGCCCGGTTGGATTTCTCTTCTACACCTGGTTTGGTCTGTGAGTACTGCGACCGGAGTCTAATTGGATCCTGGCCTGGTTTCCCCTTTTGTTCTGGACTAATTTTTGTGAAAGTTTAGTTCTGGAAGAAGATAGAATATTCTTGAATTGAGTTCTTGATATTGGATTTTGACTACCTTGTGGGTCTTGTTCAGACCGGGATTCTTAAGGCTTTTTCCCTGCTTTTATTGCCCTTTCTGGTAAACCCCAGCCCCTCCAACTATAGTGGTGTGGGGGGGTTCCCTCACTGGGGAGTCAGTGGGTGGTGGTCACTTCCTCTAGGGACCCTGGGGTGACCATCTGGGTTGGCTCTTTCGGGGCCTCGTAGCAACCTGTTGTAGCCTGGTGGTGGGCTGGGGATAACCTGTTGGGTTTTAGCAAGGGGAATTTACTCAGTCCTGAAGTCTTCCTTGTGTCTCTTTTGTGGACAGACTGTTTGGCTGACTCAAAACCCCTGAATCAGTGAGAGTGTTTCAGGGGTGCTGGCCCTTGGATATGCACCAAACCCTAGCTCAATTTTGTTCTTTTTACCATCTATATTCGGTGTTTGGAGAATCCTTGCACCTTTGGAAGATCTGGCAGTGAGAGTGCTTAGGACTGGGACCTCCTGACATTCCTTAATTGACTCTAACACAATATTTGTATTAATTTTGTTTGTTGTGTCACTTTATTTAATTTATTTTAATGTGGTAGTGAGAATACCACTTTGTCTCTCCTGGCTACCTTAGTGAGAGTATTGTGTAGCCTGGGGGGGGGGTGTTTATTTTTAATTTTATTTTCATTACTTATTTTGGTTTATTAATTTGTTTTAATCAGTGGCCCCAGTTACTGAGAGCTACTGGTTGTTTTGGGGTTTCTTTTTATTTTATTAGTTACTGTTTTTTGATAAGTTGATTTATTTTTAGTTTGTCTTGCTGTTTTTGGGATTTATTGGGGTGTTGTGATTTACATTTTTTAGCAGACTTCAACTGCATCTTTGTTTTATTTAGAAAATTAGGATTGTTTGTGGTGTTTTACCACAATTTGGGGGTATTTTGTAGAATGTGTCTGCTTGTTCCCCCAGTCCTGCTCTATTCAGCCTCCTCTCTCCATGCCCTCTGCCCGTTCTCTTCCCCCCCACTTTCTGTTTTTATTTACCAGCCTGTCGGGCACTGGGAATTGCTCTCAGGGTGAGGGGGCGGGGTGGGTTGGGGAGCATGGATACTGGAGCTCGAATGAGCGGGTTTCTCCCATAGGTGTGGTTAAGACCAGAAGATGCCCTGGGGCAAAATGGAGCCTGGAACATGGTAATCCATGTCTAGTCCCCATACCTAAGGGCACCTCCTTTTTAGGTGTGCAAGCAACCAGGACAGCCCATGAGCACCGTCCAACCCGGGCATTGTTATGCAATGCCAGCTCCATTAAGAACAAAACTGCATTGATTGCGGATTTTGTTGGAACAGCAGATCTGACTTGCATCACCGAGACCTGGTTGGAAGGCAATGCTGCCCCAATTTTGGAGGCAGCTATTCCTCCCGGGTACTCAGTGATACATCGCCCGAGGTTGGATCGCAGGGGTGGGGAGGTAGTGGTCTGTTTTAAGACTGAATTGGGCCTCACTGGTGTTCCAGTTGAGGAGACTGAATCATTTGAGTGCACTGCGGTAACTGGTGTGGGGTGCAGGATAGCTCTCATTTACCATCCACCAGGGGATGAAAAGCTATTTCTCCAGAAAGTAGCAGACTTTGTCGCCGACATGGCATTGGAGTCACCCAGATTGATGGTTCTGGCGACTTCAGTGCCTGGATCGATGACAAATCCTTGCCTTTTGGACTACACTTTCTCCAGTTGATGACATCACTGGGCTTCACACAAGTTGTTTCCTCAGCTGCCCATAATGGTGGTCACTCTCTTGATTTGGTCTTCCTCCTGGAGATCGAGGCCTCCAACTTGGGGGTGGAACGTGTCAGTTGGTTTGATCACTACACCATGAGGTTCAATTTGTCTGCTCCCCTGAGTAGGTCTGCCCCTGTGGAGATGGTCGGTTACTGCTCTTTGCGGGATGTGGTCCCTGAAGATCTGGCGGTGGTGATTGACCTCTCAGTGCTTGGTGAGACCAGCACTGATCCAGAGCATTTAGTGGTGACCTATAATAAGGCTATTACTTCAGCTCTTGATTGGATTGCTCTGATCCGTGTTTGTCCCCTTCCGCTTCGCCCTCGGACCCCATGGTTTGACGGGTCGCTGAGGGAGATGCGGAAGTTGGGTCACAGGTTAGAACATCGCTGGTGTAAATCCACCTTGGATACTGACCATTTTATTTTGTTAGAGCATTACCAGCTCTATCAATCAGTGATTTCCCATAAGAAGGCAGAATTCCTGTCCAGGGAAATCGCTGTTGCTGGGAACCGACCTGCTCAACTCTTCCAAACTGTGAACAGGCTGTGCAACCCAACCTGTCTGCAGCTCCGTCGAGCTTTTTCACAAACTGAGTGTGATGAGATCACTTGATTCTTTGCGAATAAGGTGGCCAACATCAGGCAGGAGATCCACCTCTCGTTCTACGGGAGATATGGTTGATCAGTGCTCAGTCACTATGCCCGGTGTCTCCTGGAGTACCTTTAACTTACTGGATTTTGTTGATATTATGAGGATTGTCCAGGGGATGTGCCCCATGTGCTGTAGTTTAGACCCAGGCCCTACTTCCCTAATTTTGGGTTGTAGTGATGTTATCAGCCCGGTCTTAACTCAGATTGCCCAGTGCTCCCTGGAATCAGGTGACTTTTCTGGCTCCCTGAAGGAGGTGGTGGTGACACCCCTTCTGAAGAAAACTTCTTTGGACCCGGAGTCTCTGGCAAACTACAGACCTATCTCTAACCTTCCTTTCATGGGAAAGGTTATCGAGAAAGTGGTGGTAATTCAACTGGAGGACCATTTAACCATCCATAATTTATACAAACCTCTCCAATCGGGTTTCCATAAGAGGCATAGTACTGAGACAGCTCTGGTTCGGGTGCTCAATGATCTCCTGATGGCAAGAGATCAGAGGAATCATTCTATATTGGTACTCCATGATCTCTCCTCAGCTTTTGACACTGTTGACCATGGGGTTCTGCTCAAGTGCCTGAGGTTCATCTGTGGGCTGACGGGCACAGTGCTCAGATGATTTTCATCTTTCCTCACTGGTCGAACTCAGAGAGTTGTCTCAGAATATTTACTTCTGAGTCTTTCTCTCTGCCTTGTGTGGTGTCCCAGGGCTTGGTCCTGTCCCCCATGTTGTTTGCAGTGTATATTCTGCCCCCTCGGAGACATTGTCAGACAGTATGGGCTTAGATTTCACTGCTATGCTGATGATATCCAGCTCTACCTGTCTTTTGCACCCGACCAGGTGTGTGCCCTCTCAGTACTCAACAGCTGCCTCATTGAAATCCAAGACTGGATGAGTTCCAGTGGGTTAAAGTTGAAAGTGGAAAAGACTGAGGTTTTGGTGGTGGACCCTGGTCACAGGATAGAGGGGTTAGGGACTGATTTGCCCTCTGGTTTATTTCTGGGGGGGGTGAGCAGATCCTTACCTCTGAATGGGTGCGTGACCTGGGAGTGATACTTGACGATGGTCTGACCCTCCATCATCAGGTGTCTGCAGTCATCAAGCTAGCCTTTTACCATCTCAGGAACATTGCCAGGATCAAGCACCTTGTTCTGTCCAGCAACTTTCCAGTTCTGGTCCACTCCTTTGTGACCTCGCACCTTGAGTACTGTAACTCCCTGTACCTCGGGCTTCCTGGGGTTGATATCCACCACCTGCAGCTAGTGCAGAACGCGGCTGCACGTTTATTGACTGGGGCATCAAGGAAATCTCATATAACCCAGTGCTGTGCAATCTGCACTGGCTGCCAGTTCAGCAGCAGATCACCTTTAAGGTAGGTTTGTTAACTTACAAGGCCCTACACTGACTGGGTCCTGACTACTACTTGAAAGAACTTCCGATTCCTTACACCCCTGTGTGAGAAGTCTGCTCTTCTGATGAGTGGTTGCTGGTGATTCTGAGGGTTAGATTGAAGTCATCTGGGGCTCTGGCTTTTATGTTTGCTGCCCCATCCCTCTAGAACTCTCTACCTTATCAGCTACGGGAGTTCGAGACCGTGGGGAGTTTTAAGCAGGCACTGAAGACCTTTCTTTGGGTTAAAGCATTTCCTGATTTTCAATGGTTTTATTCTTATTTATTGTTCAATTGTGTGTGTTTGTATTTGTGAAGCACCTTGATGATTTGAGAGGTGATATACTAAATAAAATTATTATTATTACTGCTGTGAGGTTTGAAGACTGGATACCTCTGATGTGGTGAAAGGCTGTGATCATTCACACCTGTCATTCAGTTGAGGTGATTTCTCAGGATGGCACTTACAAACAACTATCCCATCTTCCTATAAATGGGGGTTGGAGAGGAAATGCTGTTTTGAAACCTTACTATAAGTTTCTATGCGGTAGCCAGCCCAGTGTTTTCTCCCTGGCAGGTTGTTACTTGACCTACATTTATGCTCATCTGTTTTGTACTTAAGCAATAAGGCATGACAGGATGTGTGTTATTGTGTAATAATGTCACTCCTGGGGTGGGTTGAAACATGAGCGTTTCGAGTGCTCTACCACCCCCGGGCAGTGACATTATTATGTCAACACACACTGAGTGCCTTGTTGCCATTATACAATGTCTCGTTGTTAGAAAATAAAAACATTTAAAAAATGTTTTTAGTAGATTTTAGTGTGGCAGTATATCTTTGTTTCTTAAAGAAAATGGCTCAAGCATATGCTCAGCCATACAGTGATGTTATTGTGTAATAACATCACTGTCTCAGGCATACACTGACCAATCAGAGTCTAGGATTCTTTCCTGCCATTATATAATCCACATTATACAATGGCAAGAAAGAATGCTGGGCTCTGATTGGTCAATCTGGGGCTGGACCCGTGATGTTATCCCAGCATAACATCATGGATATAGTCCCAGCACACACATGACTGAATGTCATCAGTAGGGAGATAGAAAAACAATTAGTATACAGGCTATTATATTTCTGTACTCACTACAGAAATAAGAGATTACATCTATCAGCATCGAAATCTTGTCGGCTATATAGTGTACACACAATGCTTCATTATGAAAATAAACATCTGAGATCTTATGTTGTTGTTACCACTACAAATATAGGAGACTGCACCTTCAAGTCAGGAAAATTGAAGACAGCTTCATATTGTACCAACAATGCCTTGATACATACATCTACATATTAGGTGCTATACTGCAGTCATCACTAACAAAACAGGAGACTGTACTGCTGAGTAAGGAAAATTTAAGCTACCCTTATAATCTATCCAGAATTCCTCATTGTTGTATGTAAATCAGCATATTAGCTGTTATACTGCTCTAACCATTATCAAAATAAGAGATAACTGATTTAAGAAAATGGGACTACTCTGGCCCAGATATTCAAAAGGGTTGCGCATGGCGCAACAGTGTTGCACCATGCGCAACCCACTGATGTGCCCCGGCGCGATATTCAAATGTGGATTGTGCCTGGCACAAACCCAATGCGGAGAGCATCGGTAATGTATGCGACGAGGTAGGGGGCGTACGGCGGCCACCCCGACATCCCATATTCAGCCCATGATATGCTGAGTCCATGCATGCACAACCCTACTTGCGCTGCACACAGGTGAGCCAATAAAAAAAAGGAACAATGGCTGGCCACCCACAGGTAAGCTGCCATATTGCAGGGTGCAACATGGCAGCTGCCACTTGTGGGTGGCCACCCGAGCTCTGGCTGCACCTCTGTGGTGGTGCCCACACCCACCCCATGCCTGATCGCGGACATCTGTTTAAAATAAAAACGTCCTATATCCCTGTGGTCCAGTAGACCGCTGTCAGCCCGATCGCGGGCAATTGTAAACATGAATCATGTCGTATATCCCTGGTGGTCCAGTGGACTGCTCGCAGCCCAATCATGGGCATTTGTAATATTAAAATACAGTCCAATATCCCTGGTGGTCCAGTGGACCACTCACATGATCGCGGCATTTGTAATATTAAAATACAGTCCATATCCTGGTGGTCCAGCGGTACCCCCCACCCACCCACTGGAGCCCCACCACCCCGCCTCCCCCATCAGCGGTAGGGCAGCACACCCACCTGCTGCCCGCTGCCTGCTGACTGACACCATAGGTAGGGCTGTATGCCCATTGGTCCACAGCATGAGCTAATGGGTGTGAGTTTGTACCATATTTTATTCAGATATGTGAATGGATCCATTCACATATCTGGAAAGTGTAGTATGGTACAGGCTGCATGCCCATTGGCTCACACTGTGGACCAATGGGCATACAGCCCTACCTACGGTGTCAGTTGGCAGGCAGCGGGGCGGCAGGTGGGTGGGGTGCTGCTGCCCGCCACTGACTGGGAGGAGCGGGGCAGTGTGGCTCAGTGGGCAGGTGAGGAGGGGGGTACCGCTGGACCACCAGGGATATTGGACTTCATTTTTTTCATACAAATGCCCGCGATCAGGCTGCAAGCAGTTCACTGGACCACCAGGGAAATTGGACTTTAATTTTTTATTACAAATGCCCAAGATCGGGCTGCGAGTGGTCCACTGGACCACTAGGGATATTGGACTGTATTTTAATATTACAAATGCCTGCAATTGGGTTGACAGCAGTCCACTGGACCACCAGGGATATAGGATGTGATTTATGTTTACAAATGCCCGCGATCGGGCTGACAGTAGTCCACTGGACCACCAGAGATATAGGACGTCAGTTTTTTATTACAAATGCTTGTGATCAGGCTGTGGGGCACATTGCCATGCTGCGCAGGGGGCATCGGTCCCCAACAGCTGCTGCCTGGCAGGGTGCCAGGCGCAAGTTGCCGGGGATTGGCACACTTACATGCAAATGGGGCCATAATGACATGCAAATGGACCCATTTGCACCTTGCATACATTATGGCCCCATTTGCATGTGCACTTTTGAATATCACTGTTGCTGAGCATAGCACAATGGAACTTGCACTAGCGCATCCCCCTGTTCCACTCTGGCCACTTGTGCTGGTGCAGTGCCACTGTGCCATGCATACTGCGGGTGGCCAGGGTGCGATATTCAATGATGCTGTGCCATAGCGCAGCTCCATTGAATATCACCCAGTCAACGCCCCTGCACAGCCAAGTTGCGCTGCACCCAGGCTTGTGCCACAGCCTGGCACAGTTTGAATATCTGGGCCTGTATGTCCTATTGTTAAAATGTAAAGGAAAATGTATTCTAAAGTGTATTTGTTAATCTTTTTTGTTTCTTTTCAACAAAGGAACCATTGTATAACAGCAATAATGCACTTCATGGTGTGGGTCATGCTGGAATAGTGTCACTTCCTGGGTGTTGAACACACTTGGCCTGCAGCCTCATAACAAACCACCTGAGGTGTGACGTTATCCCAGCATGACACACACCCTCTTGTGCATTATTCCTTTATTAAAATGATCATTTTACCAAGGCTAACACTTCCACCTCTAGTAGGAATTAAAACATAAAAGGACCCTATTAAAACTTATTGTAAAGCAGACACTGACAAACAGCAATGAAGTTACCAATATTATAATACCAGTAGCAAAACAACTTCCTAACAGGCACAATAGAGTAACACCCCAAATGGTATCAGCAGCCTGGAGGCATGCTGACTCAGCATCCAGCAACCCTGGAGAAATGGACCACACCAAAAAGGCATTAACAAAATATGAATTTGTCAACTTTGTTACAAAACCTGAAACATACATAGTTTTTATAGCAATGTTTATTGAATGGTGCTGCCTGTTTTACTTGTGAAAACCATTGTATGTGATCTTTAAACTTTGGAGAAACAGGTCCTATATGCTTGCTGACAGGGCAACTAGACTGTGAGTTCAGGAGATGACATCATCAGCAGGTCTTCACTGAAACTGGCTTTTTTGAACAAGTAGTGAAATTGGGGTTACAAAATATCTCATAACTTTAAAATGAAGTAACGTAGAAACCTAATTTTTGGTATGAGATTGATTGGGGTATACTTATTCTAATGCTGAAATGTAGCACTTATGGCTAGAGACCCTCTTTAAGTTATCATACATATGCATGACAAACACTGGTTCATTCCATTCATGTGCTATGATATTCCAGAAACTGCTAATTTATTTATTGAGTTTTGGTAACTGGGTAGGCCCACTGAAACCATGGGTCCCTTTTTCAGGAGCAACCTGGAATTAGTTACAGCAAAAATTACAAAGTACAGTATATGAACACCATGAAATTGCAAGACGGTACAAATGTGCATAATGAAGCAAGAAATTAGGTACATGCAATATATTGTACAGTAAATTATAAGCAACAATTACTCATGAATAAGACAATGTATGTGAGATACAACAATCAGCAGGAATGCAAAGATACAAGACATGAGCAAGATTACACCAGATGCAATAACCATACACTATGGACAGGGACATTTTGGAAGTCACTAAGTATATTAGTCCAAAGCGAGTATGGTTCAATGGTAGCAAGTGTATTGTCAGCGCTCTAATAGGAAGATTTTTAGCCTCTTTTTGAAACCACTAAGAGGGGAGGAGTTAGTTAAAGAGGCAGGTAGTGAGTTCCAATAATATGGAGCACAGTGGGTAAAGGACCTTTTGCCCAAGATAGTCCTAACTCTGGGGATGTCAAGTAAGTTGCAATTTGAGGAGTGCAGTTATCACCTCAAGGGCTTTGGGGTAGGCAGTCCATTAAGGCTAGGATGTGTACAGACTCTGGTCAGTTTATAGGCTAGAAAAAGGAGCTGATAATTCTTCCTATCACTTAGAGTGGGCCAGTTCAGTGAGGAGAGGACTTCACAATGGTGTCTCCATGGGGGAGACCTTGATGAAAAATGGCTGATCTTATTGTAAAGAACAGCCAGTTTATTGGTCTCTGAGTTCCTGAGAAATTAGGACACTGAAGCACCACATAGCAAAGTGGGGAGTAAGGTACCAGTTGCTAAGGATAGCCTGTTCTTGGTGGTCAGTGAATTAACCAATCGATATAGAAGGTCAAGTTTCTGATGTATGACTTTTGTGACATAATCCACATGTGTTTAAATGTAAGATTTGGTCAATATAGATGCTAAGATATTTTACCTTATCCCCTAACTCTAGCAGTGAGCCAGTAGAGATGGATAGGGTTAATAAGTGTTGCCTGGATGGTCCAAGGTGCTTGGGTTCAAATAAGACTGCTTTAGTCTTTTTTTCATTGATTACTAACATGTTAGCAGTAAACCACATTTCAAGCACATTCAGATTTGCAGATAGCATAGAGGCAAAAGTGTTGACATCAGCAGCACTCCAGTAGAGAATGGCATCATCAGTGTATAGTAAGAGATAAGCATCACCACAACTATTGCCAATGTCATTAATAAAGATAGAGAAGAGTAATGGGCCTAGTATGGAGCCCTGGGGAACTTCATCCACAGAAAGGTGATTTGAGTGAATCCTTTTCCATTTAACTGCCTGTGACCTACCAGTGAGGTAATTAGTAAACCAGGTGAGGGAATGGCTCTCTAGACCCAAGTGGGAACATTCTTTGATGAGCATGTTGTGGTTGACCAAGTCAAATGTAAATGTACATTCCAAAGCAGATGTTGTATAGTTTCTGGTTGTTGTCCACAGGCTTGCCTCAGACGTATTCATTCTTGAATACATTTGTATTTGTGGTTAGCCCTGACATTCAGCCTTCCGTGACAGCAGGCCCACAGAATGTCTCACATTTTAGTAGGGGTTCAAGGTTCAGTTAGTAATTCTAGTACGGTTTTCTCTGGTATCCTGGGACTACAGGAAAACATAGGAGAGTTGAGAAAAAAACTGTGAGTGATCTGAGATTAAAATTGTTTCCAAGGCAAAGAGTCCATCTGTTCAGTAACAGTAGTAGTAGAAGTTTATTGTTTGGTAGAAACATACTAATACAATTTCATATGAAAAATACACTATTAATTCACAGCATAGCATACAGTACAATACTGCACAATTACATGAACCATACCTATTAAAAAGAGGCCCATAGTGATAAATCCCACACTCAAACACTTGACACCATTCCAAGTGTCCCTTACTTTGGATAGTATGGCCTCATTTCTTTTCTCTATTTATATTATCAGCATGAAGAAATTTGGACAATAGATGTAAGACTTGAATATCTTCAGAATTAAATAACTGATCAAGAATATATTTTACTGAAAAATAACTCTTTGCCAGGAACTTTACAAGATATTTTCTCTGATACTTTTTTTCCAGTACATGTTAAAGTAACATGGTACACATTTTCAGTTCATCCGAGATTACACTCACAAATCTATTACAATGTTTTCCAAATTTCTTTAAAACCTTTTTCTAAAAGTGTACATGGTTTTAGTTCACAGTGATAATGTGTCACAATTTTGCTTTTGTCATGGTCATTCATAAGGGTAAGATAGGGTGTTAGATGATGATATTTTGTATTATTTGCCAACCAAGAGGAACATTTCAATTTACTGTTTTTTTCCATATCTAGTTGATGAGGACTATCAGATAAAGTTTGTTTAATCATGTTAGAGTACTTATAATTGATATTAATTCCTCTACTAACATAATTCCAGAAGAAAAATATCCATTAGAAGATACAGTAGATCATTATTAACAGAGAGTAACCATGGAGATGCACAGTTTCTGATCTGTTTACCCCTGAAATATGTCTATTAGGAGATATGTCGGGTTGCACGGTTAAACAGAGGAAATTCTATATATCTATGATCTCTTGTATCATTAAAAAAGTAGTGTTGAAGCACTGGAAAGACCCCTGCCCGATTACCTATTCCGAATGGTTGGCGGAATTTCTTTCGAGCCTCAGGACCGAGAGGTTGATCGCCATCTTAAACAATTTGTTACCCCTTTTCGAGAAAATCTGGTCTCCATTAGTAATAGCTTATTCATAAGAAACCTATGGTAGTGATGCTTCTTTTTTTTTTCTTCTGGTGGTTTCTAATTGCAGAGCCTTGTGTGGGGTGGGAATGGGGGTTGGGTGGGGTGGGTTTGGGAGGGCTTGTGGAGGCTGTTTTTGTCTGTACTCTTTAAATTGTACTCAATGTCCTATGTTTGACTTTACTTGTACTGTATTTGCTACTTCTCCCTTGTCTCCGCAAGTGGATGTATTAAAATGTTCAATAAAATGTTAATTGCAAAAAAAAAGAGATGCACAGTTTCTGTGAGAAAAGGCAATATTTTCTTTTAAGGCCATAAACACTAACCTTTCTGGTGTTAGTTTAGCAAGGTTAATCCAAAAGGCAATTTTTGCAGACATGATAAAGATTTTTTTAGGAAGAGCTCCCAACTCAGTTCTAACTAAACAAGTAAAATCGGATATGGGAAGGCCACAGAGCCTTCTATATACACTGTTTACCACTTTCTCAATTCCATCTATATTACTGTCACCCAATATTTCACTGGTGTATAAAACCTTACTGTTAAATTTTCCAAAGAAGGCTTTCATACTTGGATATGCAGTTATTCCTCCATGCTTAATGTTGAATCTATAAAGACCATTGACTAATTGTCTGCTTTTTGTATCAAATGTTTAATATGCAAATTCCAAGAAATATTATACATAAATGTGACTCCAAGATAACAATATGCCTTAGCAGTATCAAGAGGTTTCTCTTTGATATACCATTACATATTCACTTTTGTACTTCTTGTAACTAATGCCTTATAAATCAGACTGCTCACATAGTTCCACTGATTTAGTCAATTTTTTCTATACACCATCCTTGGAAAGTGAAAGAGAATGTGATTTATTTATTTCTTTATTTACATTTTGGAGTTACACCTTTCAGCCAAACAAGCTCTTTTACAAAGGTTCCACATTACTGAAAACAGTAACATGTTATAACAGGACAGGTAAACAAATAATTGCACATAGGTATTACACAAAAGAGCAAAACAGCCAAATTGTTTAGCACAATTAATATTGCAAGATGTAACAGAAAACAAGAGCTGCCAGAGGGTTTGTCAGTATCAGGCCTTGTGAGGGGGCCAGGAGGAGGGTGTGGAAGACAGAAAAGGGGGAAACTGCAAGGTATGAGGGCTGAGAGGGAGAGGGAAAAGTGCCAACTTCAGGTGAGAACCCTAGAGAGCAAGGTTTTTAGAAGGAGCAGTCACAGATGGCACAGGCCACCAAGTGCTGATGAAGTTTGCACTTAAAGGGGCTTAGATCTGAGGTGTTAGCGATGTCCTGCGGAAGTGAGTTGTACCAGTTTAGGGCCCTAGCTTTGAAAGAGCACTGTCCTTGTGTGGCCTGACAGTGGGGGACAGAGAAAGCTAAGTTTACAGAACTCCTGGCTGAGCATGTGGAGTAATGATGGGACAGTAATGACTGATCACCATGGGGCAGGAGACCTAAATATGCCTTCTTTGCAAGAATGCAGGTTTGATACTTTATTCTCCCAGATAGTTGAAGCCAGCTTGTCTGCTCATATAAATCACATGTGTGTGAGTTGAGGAACTGAGGTGAGGAGTTGACAGGCTTTGTTGAGAGCTAGGGCAATGCAGTGCAGGGCAGTGTCATTAGCAGGACCATAGATCATGAGTCCATTTCCAATAAGTGATGTAACCAAGTTCTGTATTGCAATCTTCAGTGCTTCATAGGTCAGACAGTGCCTATGTCTATATAGAAGTCCTATGCCAAAATTAACAGTTTTGGTGATGTTATGAATATGTATGGCATATGATAAAGTGCAGTTGAGAGTCATGCCCAGGTATTTGAAGTTTTCAACTTGTTCCAATGCTGAGCCAACACTATTTTTGATTATCAGCTGTTGGTGTTTGTGTTTGCTGTGTGTGCCATGAAACAGCATTGATTTAGTTTTAGAGTAGTTTAAAATGAGCTTGTGGGACCTGAACCAGGATTCAACTTCAGTGAAGCTACACTGTAGTTGTAGCTGAAGGAGATAAATGTCAGAGAGTCTTACGAAAATGACAGCATCATCTGCATACAGGAGTATTCTGTCCTCACACAAGACAGGGAGTCCATTCAGGAAGATGCTAAATAATAAGGGGCCTAGGACAGATCCTTGGGGATACCTCATCGGATAGGGCAGGGTGATGAGATGGTATCTCCAATTTTGACCTGTTGAGAGTGGTCACTAAGGTAGCTCTGAAACCAGTTAGTGGCTTCGGTCAAAAGTCCTAGGGACAAAAGTTGTCTAGTCAGTAGGGAGTGGTTGATGGTGTCAAATGCCTTTGTCAGGTCAATAAAGGCGCCGACCGAGGGGTTCTGATCTAGTGCCTGATGGACATAGGATGTGAAATTTAAGAGTGCTATTGTTGTGCTGTGACCTTTCTGAAAACCATGTTGCTGGGGACTCAGGAGGTCATTCTTTTCTTGGTAGTCAACACGTTGGTCAGCAACTATCCTTTCTAATGCTGGGGGGGGGGTGGGTAAGATGGAAATTGGTCTGTAATTGCTTAGGAGAGTCACATCACCACTTTTGTGGATAGGGGTGACCATTGCAGATTTTGGTGAACATTAGCATATACCAACACCGATATTTCCAACTGTAATATTTTAGGAGAATGAAAATTTTCATGATTTAATTGTAATAAGATCTCATTTAAGTAAATATTGAACAATGTAGGCAGCAGGACACAGCCTTGCCTTACACCATAATTAGATAAAATTTTCTCAGTTAAGCTGCCATGTTTACTATATTTCACTTTAGCCCAAGTATCTGTATAAAAATTCTTAATTAATCATGCTAAGCTGGTGTCAATCCATTTATCCTGCATTTTGCCCCACAGCTTGCTCCTAACCAGGGTGTTGAAAGCAGAGCTAAAATCTATGAATGTGGTAAACAATTTCTTCTTTCTTATTTTCACATATTTTTTAACCAGATGAGCAAAAACTGAAACAGTTATCTACTGTACTTCACCCATCTTGAAATCCTGCTTGAAGCTCAGAAAGTCATGCTGAAATTTTAATACATTGTTGAAGATGACCCAACAAGTCTCTTGCATAGAGTTTAGCCAAGATATCTAGAAGACTTATGGGCCTATACATGCCAGATCATTTATGTCTCCTTTTTTATGAATCGATACAACCTAATTGCCCTTCTAAGAAGAAGATATGAAACTATTTAATACATTTGTAAAAAAAAAAAAAGTCAAAGCCATGCTCCACCAGTCATGTTCAAATTTACAAAAACAAGCAGGGATGTTATCTGGACCTGGGACCTTGTTGCTTTTGATTGCCAGTATAGCTTCTAACACCTCCATGTCTGATATCCATAGATAATCAGGGGGAAATGTTATGAGCCTCACCTTCAATAACATTGTTTAAAGCTTCCCTTGGGTTGCATAACAAAGATGAAAAGTATTTTACCCACACATGAGGTTCATTGTAACTATCAATTTGGGTTTTATACTGTAGAACTCAAACTTTCCATGCAAATTATGTTTCATGGTCAAAGCCTGACTAGCTCTTCAGTGGAAAATTGTATTCACGGTTTTATGGTAGTGTGTTTTGTGGCTCTCTCTATATATAGGCCAATACAACAATTACTTAATAGTGAGTCAGTTTCATTCAGCAGGTGATTGTCTTCCAGGTGTCAATTGCCATGCAACCTGAGTAATGCTAATTACCCGATAATGACAATCACTTGGCTGAATAAAACTGTGCCAGTTCATAGTTCATTATCCTTTCAATGAAATCCCCCATCAGATTGCATTTTGTCTGCCAGAGTTAACAAATCATACCTGTTATCATTTCCCTCATTTCATGGCTCCAGCAAATGACTCTGAAGAGAGATTTTGCTAGTGTAGATCCAGTGAAGCTCAGCCAGACAGCCTCCATATCTTTGTTGGCGGCTGAGTCAGTGGTAAACAAGCTTTCAGCATCCCCCCCCCCACAAACAAATGAAAATCTGAGTACGACACCTGTACACCTGCTGTCTGGTTTGAAATAGGCAAGTACACCATGGAATGTGGGGTGATGCAGGCAGTTGGGCATTATGAGGTATGGTACCACTATTCGATCAATGAGAGTACCGTACTCAAGTTTAAGTCAGGTTATCTGGCTAAACTGCAAAAAACAGCAGACCCCTCCAAGATGACCCTCGAACTTCAAAAACAACCAAGGGGGAGAACTCCCTTTTGCTTGAGGATGTGGAGATAACTGTGAAAAGCATTATTTGAGGCTTAAGAACAGAAGGGGCTGTTGTCAATGCCTGCATTGTCAGCGCTGTCACCTTGGGTGTCATTAAGGCTCAAACCCCACAACAGCTTGTTGAATATGGAGGGGTCTCTGCAGTTCTCTAGATACTGGGCATGGTTGTTCTTAAGCCCAATGGGCTATGTAAAATGGAAAGGCACCAAAGCGGCTTGCAAGAAGCCCACAGATTTTCCTATCAAGAAACAACAGTTTCTATCCCGTATATGACAAGCATGCAGAGAAGCGCTTATTTCACCAGAATTGCTAATTAACCTTGATGAGACAGTGATAAACCTTATCCCACGTTCACAATGGACTATGGCACTTACTGGGGCCAAACAAGTAGAGGTCTCTGGATTAGGTGACAAGAGACAAGTTACTGCTACCTTAGCCTGTACAGCAGCTGGAATTTTCCTCCCTCTCCCAAATTATTTATACAGGAAAAATGATTGGTAGCCACCCAAATTTTGTGTATCCCTAGGACTGGAACATCAAACATTCTTTAAATCACTAGGCCAGTGAAGATACTATGATGAAGTACATCAATGTAGTCATAGTCCCTTATAAAAAAGGATCATCAGGCAGAATAAGCTCCCAAAGGAGCAGTGAGTGCTTTTGGCAATAGCTCTATTCAGAGCCCACACAACAGAACAGGTAATACAGTTCACTCTTGTCACATTGTTTAGTACTGTAATGTTAGGTACATTTTGTCAGGGAAAGGATTTTTAGGTGCTTGTAGATTGGAATCCCACAGAGTTGCGAGGTTTGAAGCAAATAAAATTACTGTACTGTCCAGATTTTAATAAGGACACTACCAGTAGTTGCCCTATAGCTACATTCGACTGCATTCAGACTGTTGTCGATCAGGACTCTGACTTGGGGGGGGGGGGGGTTGTACCTGATTTTAACATTTGAAGTGTTTACCTGCACTCATTTATTAAAACATTCAAATCACAATGTTTTTTTATGTTCTTTGAAAATCAAAATGTTCTTCTTTGAAATGACAAGGTGCCATTAAATACCACTGTTAAGTTTTTAAGCTTAAAGTTATTTATGCGGTCAATATATTTTTGCAGCTTCAACTACTGGCAATTATATAGTGAAAACATATTGACCGCGGAAATTTTGAATTTACAGTAATTAAGTGTACCATTCACAACAAGGCTTCAGGAGGTTTTATCATTCCCAAGATTAACAACTGTAAGCACTTTTTTACCCACAATCCTTTTACATGTTTATCATTTTCTTTTTGGCCAACAATTTATAATCCTTCATAAAGGTGTTTAAATTTATTTTATTCTCTCTGTTTTGCTATTTCTTTGTGAATCTAAGAATTTTCCATAATTATCTTTTTATGTTGGCACGCTTGCGCAGCCAACATCTTGCGGTAATGCAGATTTGGAGGTGTGGTCACTGTTGGGCGAATGCAGGGCACACATCAGTAGGTGCGTCCCTCATTCCCCAATCAGCCTGCATGCCAGTGCCACACTATGCATACATAATGTGGTGAGCACATCTAAGGAAATGTCCGCTGCAATCTGAGCAAAGCTCCTCAGATGCAACAAACCTCCCGACATACTCAGCCACATTGTAAACATGGCGGCCGCCCAACTGCCAACTTCGGGGGTGCCCAATCTCCCTGCCAGTTTACCATGGCCCAAATGTATGTGCTGACGGGGGAGTCCACTCCCCGTCGGCATAAAGCACTCCCCCCCCATTTGTTATATGCAGAGGGGTGACCAATCCCTCAACTCTTGTCCCCCACTTTCCTTGTGTGCCGACGGGTGCCTAATCCTGTCAGCATAAATTAACCCCTTTGTTGTGTGTCAATGAGGGTACCCAATCCCCTGTCAGCTGCAGCAGCCCCCAACAGTTAGGTGGCACGCTGGGAGCCCACCCCAGAGTGCCAAATCCTCTGATAAAAAAAAAGTCCCACAATGTTTTTTTTTAACCCTGTAACACAAAAATGGTCCCTTGTAGTCTCCCTCCCACAACCTGCACCCACCCTCTACGCACCCTGCCTCCCCACACCCCCTCATCCCATACTTACCTACGGAGTTTGGTGCGATGATCTTTGGTGGACTGGGAACATGTCTGCACTCATCAAAGCCGACTGTGAACTGAGGAAGTGCAGGTAAACTGTATAATGGAATAAATAGGGGTTTTTCAACTTTGATGCATATCTCAGGCATTTTTTGGAATTTTGACGCTAAATTTTCAACATGGGGTTTTTGGGACCCCTCCTCATGAATTCTTGAATTGTCATGGTGATATTTGGTCCTGAAAGGTGATTTCACAGTCACTGTGCAGAATTACCTTTCAGGAGTGAGGAACAAAATTACATTGCCAGTGTTCATGGGGGCTCTCAAAAGCCTATGTTAGCAAATTTGGTGGGGAAAATCCAAAAAAATGACTGTTTTACGAGCGTGCACTGTGCAGTTGCTACGCACGCTCACAACTTTGTGAATTTGCAATATTTTCAAGCCACATGTTCAGCATTGGCATTTTTTCACACCTTCCTGTGAATTATACAGCTGTCATTTTTCACATCCTACCCGAAATATGTTTTCGCACTTCCGGCGCAGAATAGCGTGGTCGATGTGGCAAATCAGTGTTTGGGACAAATTATGAAAATGACAGTTACACTGCTCATGAGCAGAAGTCCTAAAATGCCTATGCTGAACATTTGGTGATGATACTCAATAACATGACTGTGTTACAAATGTGCATTGCACAGTTTGCACACACGCTCGTAAATTCACAAATTTATATTTTCACTCCAGATTATCAACATTGCCATTGTTCTGCACCTCCTTATGAACAGTGCAGCTGTCATTTTTCACATCCTGACCAAAATGTGTTTTCGCAGTTCTGGTGCAGAATAGCGTGGTTACTGTGGAAAGTCCATGTTTGAGACACATTATGAAAATGACAGTGACACTGTTCATTAGAAGAGGTCCTAAAATGCCTATGTTGAAAATTTGGGGCCAAAAGTCCATAAAATTAGTGTTTTACGAGCGTGCATTGCGCAGTTTGCACGCACACTCATGACTTCGTGCATTTGTAATATTTTCACTCCAGATGTTCAAAATTGGCATTTTTTCACACCTCCTTATGAACAGTATAGCTGTCATTTTACATATCCTAGCTGAAATGTATTTTCGCATGTCTGGTGCAGAATTGCATGGTCACTGTGCGAAATCAGTTTTCGGGACAGTTGGAAGAAATGACGATGACACTGTTCATGAGCAGAGGTTCTAAAATGCCTATGAAGAAAATTTGGTGCAGAAAGTCCATAAAATGACTGTGCTGCAAGCGTGCATTGCGCAGTTTCCACGCAGCCTTGTAACTTCATGAATTTGCAATATTTTCATGCCAGATTTTCACCCCTGGCATTTGTGCCACCTCCTTATCAGCAGTACAACTGCCATTTTTCACAGCCTGCCCAAAATGCGTTTCTGCAACTGTGGCGCACAATGGCATGCTCGTTGTGGGAAATAACCTTTTGGACACATTAACAAAATCACAGCACCACTGTTCATGAGGGGAAGTCCCAAAATACCTATGTTGAAAATGTGCCTAAAAAACTCCCACAAATAATTGGGTTGCGGACGTCTGTTGCTCAGTTTGTATGCATGTTCATTGCTTCACCAATATTTCATATTGCCACTCCAGATTTTCAACGTTGCCATTTTTCACACCTCCTCATGAACAATACAGTTGTCATTCTCCACATCCTGCTCAAAACTGTGTTTTCGTCCCTCTGTCGCTAAATGGCACAGCCGCTGTGCAAAACCACGTTTCAGCTAACAAAGTGATTGTGCGGCTTTTCATGAGGTGGCCTGACAAGCAGCTCATGTTGAAAATGTGGAGTGAAACTACCACTACACGCCTATGGTGTTAGGGTTTCCAACTGTAGCATCCCACCTGGTACCGACTGACAGGTGTCAGAGCTGTGACTTGGGGTCATCGGATGTAATGCTCACACCATTCCACCCCCCCATGCCCACCCTGCAGCCACTGACAGGCATCGTAGTGTGTCTTGCACTGTTTGGCCACAAACTTCACCCCACACTCCTATACTGCACCCACGTCAGTGTATTTCCTTATGGAATGGGGTGAGTATAATAGCCAAGGACTCCAAAGCACACCACGACACTTGTCAGTGTCTACAGGGTAGGGTGAGGTACAATGGCATGAACATTATAGCTGATGACCCAAAGGCACACCCCAATGCCTGTTACTCTCTATAGGGTAGGGGTGGGGTTGGTGTCACTTCATTACTTCACTGCCATTCCTCTTATGCGTCTCTAGCTCCGCCACTGCCAATACCAGTGCGACAACATTCAGCATTGACAAATGCTTGTTTGGGTTTAGTGTCCTCATTAAACCAGGATTTAACAGTAGAAGAAGAATTAACATCCACATATCTTGTTACATTATTCTTAATAGGATTTGTTACTTTTGAAAAAGATGATAGAAATTGTAACGATTCATATCCTCTTGTACAGCAGATTCGAGAACATTTTTTAAATTCAGTGAAGTTCTTAGAGTCTACATCAACCTGGTTCCAACAACAAACTAGTTTTTCTGTTGTTAATTGTAATGCCAGGATCTACCTCGGATCTAGTGGGAATTTCCTCACCACAGCATGAAATAATCAAGGGGAAATTATCACTATCAACCTTTGGAATAATTTGCATCCACTGACATTTAAAAAAATCACTAGGTTGGCTGATGAAGTAATCAATTTCAGATGACCCCTAACTAGAAAATAAGTGAGGTCACCAGTATTCTCACCCTGCATTCTACCATTCATGAATATCAGTTAATAACTTACAATGAAATCAAGCAATCATACAGACTATCTGCATTCTTCCTTGTCTTCCCATCCAAGCTAACTCTCTCAGGGATCTTAATATACCATTCACTAAAAGGCTTCTTAGTAATCAATTCAGTTCTTACCAATTCTGCATTTGTATTTCACACAATTTTGCCTCTTCCCAACACAAGAGCAATTTTTCAGACAAAAGTGACCAAAATTCAGAATACAAAAGTTGGAATTATTGGGATGATAAAGATGATAAACATTAACTAATAACAAGGATCCCACTCAACAAAGACTTTACCCATTAAAAAATTATTGGATGTCCAGTACTAAAGTTTCCATTGCCTACTTTTTGCAAAACATTCTCTGACATAGATAGGTGGGGTTCCAGCTCCCTGTTTAGGGATGTACAGCACTCCTCTGGACCATCCGGGCATCATGGGAATACACCACCCCTGGACCAAGTGAAGACATAGAGACTGGGTTCTTTTTGGGTCTCATGAAATTTTATTTTTGATAAAGGCACTAAAGAAGAAAGCAACTGGGTTTTCCATAACTAGACCTCTTTTCTTAACGGAGCTATAAGTATGGCACCTTTTTACATGGTTGAGTCTTCTCTCCCAGAGTAAATGAAAGAACATCCCATAAATCCAGGCTTGTGTGGACTAGAGATGTGCAGATGTTTTAATTCACCAGTGAAGTTATGCAAAGTGGCAACAATTCACATTTGTAGAATTTTGTGACGTTTCCCTACTCTTAGCAACTTTGACTTCACCTGAAATCATGAGGTTTTCCGTGTGAATGGTGGAATTCTGCCCATGAATTGTGAAATTTTGCCCGCAAATGATGCAATTTCACACTCATTTGGAAAAATTCTACCATTCGCAGGCAAATTCTGCACTTCACTGGTAAAATTCAGCCATTCGTGGCAAAATTCCACACTTTGTGAATTGTGCTAAATTTGCAGATTAATTCGTGGAGTTAATTTAGCCAACTTTGGCCATCTCTAGTGTGGAACTAGGTAGTGGGAATACATATAAAATGTATAAAACAATTAGGATTATGAACATCTTGATTAAATAAATCCTCTTCTTTCTTATCATAGGCCAATTTCTCTATTTATCAGCTATACTTTCTGCAATAGCCAGTTTTGATTGCCAGTTCTTCTAGCCATGTTTCATACATCAAAATGTACTCCAAGTACTTCTATGTGATCAGGAGATACCATTATGCTTGCAATATCCCAATGAGTCTTTTCACCCATGGGGGAAAATCATTTTAGTTTTGTTTATTCTACAACGTGAAACTCTGGAATACAAATTCATTTCATACAAAGCTTCCTCTCTGGTGCAGTATCTTTTACAACAAGAACTACATTTCCTGTGTATGTTGCAGTTTTCCTTGCTGTGGATCCATCTGCCAAGTCTATAGCTTTGATGGAGTAACGTAGTTCTAATTGTCTCAGAATGGGATATAACAGAGGACTGAAGATGAACCATTGTTGTACCCTTTTTTAATTTACATGACCCTCTTGCTCACCTGTTTATCATAGGGAGGAGCTCTGCTGCTGTGTATAACATCCTAATGTTCCCTATAAATCCTCCCAGTACCCTGTAGGCTTTTAGTACTGGCCAAAGATAATCATGAAACACTGAGTCAAAAGCTCTCTCATGATCTAGTCTGGGTATCTTATCAAACCACCATGATTTCCCCTTTCTACTGTTTCCCCAATGTATATCAAATTATCTTGAATATTCCTTCCTGGTATTGAGCAGGCCTGTGGTGAGGACTCTTCCACCTTATCTCTTTTTCTTACTATCCATTCTACTTCCCCTGGACCATTGCCTTAAATCGTATGACTCTTGACTATTGGTAATTCCTCGTTGCTTGACTACTGTAGGCCAGTTAGCTTTCTCATATCACTTCCTTAAGCTGTGGAATGCCCTCACCCCCTCAAATCCACTTATCATCCTCCCCTACTCCATATCTTTAGCCCTAAACAACTTTCTCTTGGTAAATTGTGCCTGCAAGTACTTCCTCTGCCATTTACCTTCCACCTGCCCTGTACTACTCTCGATTCTCCTTAGCCCTCTCTACTAATCTGACACTCTAATGGGCTGAACTAATCTGTTCCCTCAAGTTGTCAATGAATGTACTTCCTTAATTGCGCTTACTGAACACTGCTTACTAAATGAGTACTTCACCTCAGTTTTCACCAAGGAAAATGGAGGGGGCTGCATCATACATGGGAGGAGACTGATGAAGGGGGACCTTTACCAATCAGTGGGTCTGGGGAGGGGAGACATCACTGGCAGGAGGGGGGAAGGCTAAGTGGGAGGACAAGGTAGAGGAGGTGGGAATCATGGCAGAGAGAGTGAGGGAAGCCCTAGGTCCCTTAAGACAGAGAAAGCACCAGAGCCAGATAAATTACATCCCAGAGTGATGAAGGAACTGGTGGATGTCCTGGAGAAACTCCTGGCGGAGCTTTTCAGCATCTCTCTGAGGACAGGGTGGGTGCCCCAGGACTGGAAGGTGGCATATATAGTGCCTATCTACAAGGAGGGATCAAGGGAGGTGGTAGGGAACTACGGGCCCATCAGCCTGACATTGGTGGTGGGCAAGGTGATGGAGGGCATTGTCAAAGAGAGGCTGGAGGGACATGGAAAAGTTGGGGTGCCTGGACGATAGACAGCAGGGATTCATCCCAGGCAAATTGTGTCAGACAAACCTTGTAGAGTTCTATGACTAGGTGATGAGTGCCTTGGACCTGGGTAGACCGGTGGACATCCTCTTTCTTGACTTCAGCAAGGCATTTAACTCTGTTCCTCATGGAGGCTTGTTGAATAAGCTGGGAGAAATGGGGGTAGGGAACCAAATGATCAGATGGATAGGCAATTGGCTCCAGAACCGGACCCAGAGGGTCATGGTTGGTGGGATAGTCTCACCCCAAGGACGGTGATTAGTAGGGTCCCACAGGGATCAGTCCTTTGGCCCCTCCTGTTCAATGCCTACATCTCTGACTTAAGGTTGAGTATCAGGAGTGAGATGAGTCTCTTTGCGGATGACTCAAAACTGGGGGCAGTGGTGGATGGAGAGGAAGGAAGGGCGTCTCTACAGGGGGACCTGGAGGCTCTGGAAAGGTGGTCTAGAAAGTGGAAGCTGAGGTTCAATGCAGGGAAATGCAAGGTACTGCACCTGGGAGCCTGAAATCTGGGACAAGTGTACACCCTGGGGGGAGGGAATGCTACAAGTCTCGATGGCTGAGAGGGACCTGGGGGTGGTGGTGGATGTCAAGACAAACAACTCAGAGTCTTGTAGGAGGGCAGTGGCCAAGGCCAACAGGATGCTGGGATGCATCACTTGGGGGATCACCTCCAGAAGGAGGGAAGTGATACTCCCTCTGTATAACTGCTTGGTGAGGCTGCACCTCAAGTACTGCATGCAGTTTTGGAGGCCACACTTAAAGAGGGACATTGAACTCCTGTAGAGGGTCCAGAGGAGGGCAACCAAAATGATTTGGGGCTTGGGGGACAGGATCTATGGGGAGAGGCTTGAAGAGTTAAATATGTACATATTGGAAGAGAGAAGGGACTGGGGGAACATGATAGAGGTCTTCAGGTACATGAAGGGAGTAAATAGGGGATGAGCAGTCAGGGTGCTTCAAAGGAAGGAGGGGGCAACTAGGAAGCATGGGTGGAAGCTGGAGGGGGGAGATTCAGGGGAGAAAGGAGGAGGTGCTACTTCACTGAGAGGGTGGTGGAGCCATGGAATGCGCTGCCCGTGGGGGCTGATGAAGGCAGAGATGGTGGAGAGGTTCAAGAGGGGGTGGGACAGGTACAGGGGAAGGGTTCTGTAAGCAAAATCCAGTGCAGCAAGAATATCTGGGACTTGGAAGGGAGAAGCCAGAGAGGGCAAGGGGGGCAGCAAGGTCAGATCCCAGGGTGGGGGCTGACCCAACGAGTAGACATGAAAGACCTTTAGTCCTATTCTACTGGCAATTTAGTATGTTAGTATGTACAGTTCTTTATGTAAGCTATTCTGATGTTACTATGTCTTGCTTCACAGTTTAAACTGAATTATGTTAGCAGTCATATGTTATTTGTAGTTATTGAACATTGTTTAATGTACAGTACATTATTTAACCTGTTATGTTATTTACCGTGTCTCACATCACTGTTTAAACTGTATTAATGTTAGTTGATTGTGTATAGTTCATGTATGTAATTTTGTTCCCCTGCTATCCTTCCCTCAGGATGCACCGTGAGATGAGCAACTTGTGTTCAGTGTGCCCGTCCTGGTGAAACTTTTCAATAAATTATAAATAAATAAAATAATCTTCCCTCCCACTGTTGCCAATCTGTAGAAGAAACATTTTTGTGAATATTTCAAGGTCAGTAATTAAGGGGGGCACCAATTAATCATATCTGATACCGCTCTCTTTTTGGTACAGAAAAAAAAATGTAATTCTCTAATTCATAATAGGGCATAAGTGTCCTCTTTTTATTACAGTAGGTCATTAAAAAGTTCTGTTAGGTCTGAGACCAGATAGGTGGAAAGATGTTTGTATACCCCCCCCGTAAGCCATCTGGCCATGGGGCTGTTCTGGAGAATAATTTAACTGCTGGGCCTCTTCTTCTCTAATATCATGCAGGAACTCTTGCACCTCAATGTCGGTTAGGTCAGAAAAGGAATCATGGACAGAAACTCCAGTCCATCTACAGAGGCTGGTGTCCTAATAGTGGATTTGACATGCTTCTGTACAATATTTGATACTTCTGATTTTTTAGTACAGGGACTACCATTATGGTCGTTTAGTTTGTGAAAATTATATTCTTAACTTAGGCCTTACAGCTGTTGAATGGGGCAACTTGCCATTTTGTCCCCAGTGTTCCAAATATTTGTTCTAAAATAAACAACATACCCTGTCAAATTGCATGGAACATACTGTAGTTGTGCTATTATATTACTGATTTGCTCTGAAAAGTACCCTTTGATTTAATGGGATAAAGAAATGTCTCATAAGTTAAGGGCTACAGGACAATGATGCAAAGTATTCATTCTTTTCACATCTGTCTGACTGTCATTGCATTGTAGGTCATCATATAGAATGTGTACTGATTTTCTAGCTGACATTAGTTCTGACAGTTTTATGGCTACCTCAGGGTTGCCAAGTATAGAGGTATTCAACCTCCAAACCCCGGGGACCAATTTTTGTTCTAATTTATTCTGCATGCATATGTGTGCCATTTTATAATTCAAGGTTTCTAATGGAATAGTTCTCACCTTTGTGAGGAGTAACCTAGAGGACAGGAACCAAAAATCTATCTGGGAAGAAATTGCTCCCTATAAAAAATGTGCTCTTTCTTATCACTAAATTTACCACAGGCATCTGATATTCCCACCATCTGGCACATTGTCTTTACAAAATCAGAATCACAAAAGTTTTTATCTGACTTTCTACCCCAATCTCCTACTAATAAGCTGCAACTGAAGTCTTCAGCCAGTAGAACCCTGTTCACTGTGAACAGATCAAGGTGTATTAGTTTAAAAAATCTTCCCAGTCTTTGTGGCTATAGACACTGACTTGTCATTTTTATGATTTTTTTATACTTAATGTCCAGGAGAAGAGCTGTCCCTGAACTGATGTCCACTACTTTAGTAACTTTAAATTTGGAATTATCAAAGAGGATACCTATCCCAGAACAGACCTCCTCACCTAGGGACCAAAAAGATGTCCCTCCCAACCAAGGTTTGGAGCTGTTCTAATTTATCTCAAGGTGTGTAATCTAGTATCTTGTAAACATGTGATATCATATAAGGGGTTCTGCAGGCCTGGAAAGTGGTTAGTTTTTTAGGATTTTTAATACAGTTGACATTTACAGTTACACAACATAATATCCCTTCCATTTCAATTATCAGTAGAAAAAGGAAATGCAGGAAATTCACCATCATTTCTTCTTGCTGCCATCTCCTGCTCTATATCATATTTTCCATTTTTATCATAGATTGGGTGTCCATATATTTTCCCTCTTTCTCACGTGAAGGTTCTTGTCATGAGGGAATGACTGATGAGGAGTCTGAATCTTCCTCATTTTCTGACCAATCTTTATGTTCCTGTAAAGCTTCAGACATGTTGGATATTGAGATCATAGCCTTCTTCTGCATTTTTTCCTTAATACTCTGTAGTTTTTGCTGATTTTCAAAAACATCAAACAAAAGAAAACATAATGAACAATTTTACAGATTTAAGTAAAATTATAGTCAATCAAACAGTAAAGCATCTATTGAAAAGTTTTTCCATGTTTCCTTTTTAGACAAGGGTATTGTTTAATAAGCTATAAAGTCTTATGAAGAAAAGAGTAAATAAAGTGTTACAGAGGTCAAATATAATATATCCTCTATATCAATTAACTACTTCAGTTCAGAAAAGGGTGTCCAAATTCTCTGAAAAATATCTAGTCTGTCATGAAACAAATAACAAACCTTCTCATTACTAGCTGGGAATACCATTTGGTTATACCATTTGCTAAAGGAGGGTGTAGGTACACTCTTTCAGTTTCTTAATAGAAGACACCTAACACATAGTGAAACATGGCAAATCCAGATTTTCTGGGACATATTCAAGCTCAGGTGATCTGGAAATAACCTCAGTAGGAGTATCAATGGTGAGGGTGGAAAATGAATTTTCATGATTTTTGCACATAAGATGTGAACCGATTGCCAGAGTTCCTGAATTTTAGGGCAGTCCCACAGCATGTGGGCCAGACCTCCACTGGGATGGTTACACTTCCAGCAGCTGGAATTACTTATAGTAAGTACCCCAATGTACATAACCTGTTTGGGCTTAAATAACACCCATATAAAATTGTTGAACTGGATCAGCCTAGCTTGTAAGTCCTTGAAACTTTGATTGACAATTTTCCATGTTGAATCCCATTCCCTAGTGATAAGTGTGAGATGTATTCCCCGGTCTCTTTGGCCTTGTTTGTTAAACAGGTGGACAACATGCTTTTAGCTAGAAATTTATATATGAGACCAGCACCCTTCCTAAGAGAGCCTAATTTGATCAATTGGTTCCATTCTTCATATTTGAGCAGGACATAGTCATTTGATAAAATATTCTTTCTAAGCACCTCCCTTAAACAAAGGTAGAAGTGAAAGTGAAATTTGTGAATGCCATTATTTGTCTCTGATTTCCTGGAAGGAAAGCAAGAGTCATGTGGTCTGATTAGTTAGGTGACTTAGAACTGGGTTTGGCCAAATAGGCATAAAATTTAGAAGTATCTTATTTGGGTTAATGATGTTGTCTACTTTCTTTAGTGTGTGTAGTGATCCTTGTACACATAGGTTGTCTTTACAGTGAGAATGGGAAGATAAAAGCATGAAATCTGTAAAGCAGTCCAGCTTAAAATTGGAACAAAGTTTTGAGATATTAAATGTCAATCAAATAATAAATCAAAGTACTAGGAAAAGTGGGGTTAAAAGTCGGGAATATTTTGGACTTGATTTTTCTCTCTAGGAGCTTTCATGTTGAAAAATGTTTGATTTTACCTCCAAATTTGGGGGATCATAATCCAGTATATTGTGTTGTAAAAGATTTAAATCAAATAACTGAAGAAGAAAAGATTACCCTAAAAAGAAACTTTAAGAACTATCACGCAAATAATTTTGTTTATGATTTAAATAGTATAGAGTGGAGAAGATTACATTTAATTCCAGACATAAATTTGGTGGTTGAAGAATTTTTAAAAACTTATTTAGAGGCCTGTAATAGGCATACACCATTTAAAAAAACTAAAACAAAGAAAAGCATCTTCCATGGATAAACGAATATTTGAAAAAGAAAATTTATATCAGAGATAGAATCTGGAAAAGAGCAAATAAAACAAAAAGGGAGGAAGACTGGATTAATTTCAGAATTAAGTGAAATGAATGCAAAAGGTTAATTAGATCTGCAAGAAAAAAACTTTACAACATTAAAACTGAGACAACTCATGATCCTAAACAATACTGGAATATGATAAAAGAATTGGGAAACCCTTTGAGAGCTAAGTTTTGTATAAAAATGTCTAATAATAAGGGTGAGCTCCTTGACTCAAAGAAAACAGCCCAGTTGTTGAATAAATATTTCTTAACATTGCCTGCTATTACCATCCCAGCTGGTTCACAAGTACAAACAGATTTAGTAAATAAAGAAACTATTAATGAAAATGGTCCTCTTTTTTTATTTAAACAAAAAAATCTCGAAAGTTAGGCTGGAGATCTTAAAATTAAATAAAAATAAATCATATGGTATGGACAATATTGAAGGGAAATTTATTAAAGATGCAGTCGAAGTCTTATCACCAATACTGACTGATTTATTTAATCAAAGTTTGATGGAAAATGTATTTCCCTCTATCTGGAAAATAGCCAAAATACTACCTATATTTAAGGGGGGGGATTCAAATGACCACTCAAACTATAGACCAATAGCAATCTTCTCCATCCTCTCTAAGTTAATGGAATGAATGGTGTTTGGCCAGATGTATAGTTGCTTAGAAAAATATTAAAAATTGACTAAATACCAACATGGCTTTAGGGCAGGTTATTCAACTTGCACTGCGCTCGTGGACTTTGTTGATAAAGTGTCAGTGGCCTTGGATAAGGGAGAGTCCATGGGCACAGTGTTTGTTGACCTGTCCAAAGCCTTTGATTTGGTTGACCACCATTTATTGTATGAGAGGATAGAGAGGACTGGTGTAGCCCCTAGGTCATTATTATGGTTTAAATCATATTTGAGTCAAAGAAAACAGCAAGTAGTAATAAATGGTCAATTTTCTGAAGTAGGTAGTATACTAAGAGGTGTCCCTCAAGGTTCAATTTTAGGGCCATTATTGTTTTTGTTATATATTAATGAATTACCTACCAAAATAAATAGTACACAAATCAGGTTGTATGCAGATGATACAGTACTTTTAGCATCAGCCAAATCTCAAAATGAAATGATGGTTAAATTACAGATGGATTTTGATGTTCTACTGGATTGGTTTTCCAGCTCTAAATTAGTGATAAGTGATAGAAAAACTCAGGCTATGTTTTTCAATAAAAAAACAAAGGTTAATAAAAAACAGATCAGAGATAGGGAAATACTTATGAGGAATGGGAAAAAAATTGATAATCACAGATCAATATAATTATTTAGGTGTAGAGATTGATTATACTTTATCTTTCTCAGCTTATATTAATAATACAATAAAGAAAATTAATAATAAGTTGGGGGCACTATGTAGGTCTTCAAGGATATTAAATCTACAAACCTGGAGGTTAATTGCAAATCAATTAATAATGCCTGTATTAGAATATGGAAATATGGTGTATAATTTTGAGGGTCAAACACATTTAAATAAATTAGTCATATTATATAATAGATTGGCAAGAATTGTCCTGAACTGTAGCTATAATACTCATCATTGTATTTTGTATAAAGACCTAAACTGGAACAGTTTATCAGTACAATTTAAAAAACAATATTCAGTATTTATCTATAAAATAATAAATGGGATGATTGATGGAGACATGGAATTGCCTTCTATTAGTAAATATTATCCATATCTTTTAAGGGACGTAAAGCATAGAGGTTACACTTTTCCAAAAACTAATACAAGATATGGTACTATGACACTTGAGGCTGAGACTGCAAATATTTGGAATAATATTTCCCCTGAATTAAGGAAAGCAACTTAACTATTCCAGTTTAAATTAGGATTGAGCACTGTATTTTATGATGAATGTACTTGTTTTTAAAATGTGGATAAATGTGTTAGTTGTTGGTCTGATTGAAGATTTGTGTCTTGTATAATGTCAAATATTATTTATTAGTTGTTTTATGTAGTTTGAATTTTTGTATGTTATACTGAATGTAATTTGTTCTTGACACAGGACAACTTTGAAAATAGGTCTATGACCTAAAGTTTGCTATCCTGTATAAAAATAAACATTTTTTTCTACTACTACTTAAGTAAACTTTTTCCATAGACAACCATAAGGTCTGAGAATGTATTTTGTAGGAGAGTTCTGCTATGTGTGCCAGAGCATGCTTAAGGATTAAGGCAGACTGGTATCATTCCCACCATGGGAGGACAAAGCCACCCACATCGTAAGGGGCCTCTAGCTTTGAAACACCACGTCTTGGAGGTTTACCAATTCAGAGACATTTTCTGATAATCCTTTTTAAATGCCTAAAGGAAAACACTGGAAAAGACACAGCTTTCCTCAGACACTACATAAACTCTCAATTAGTGCTTTCAGACAGTAACAACTTTTTTAGTGATTTAAAATAGCTATTATAAAGTGGGTCTTGAAAATCCTGTAACCTCATTGGTCAAAACATGTCACATGACCGTGTGTAAATCCTGCAACATACAACTGGTAATGATACCAGTAATCAAATGTTTACTTTCTTTGAACCCAGTTCATATTTATTTTTATTTTTAGTAACAGATTAATTTTATAATCACAATAATGCACTTCTGGGCATGTAGTAGTGTGATTTATGCACTTCTTGTGTGTGGTTAAAGTCACTCGGCTGTGCCTCATGACACACCACACAAGGCATGTGTAAATCTCACAACACATGCCCTGTCATGAATTATTGCTTAACCCACAACTTCCACTTTCTGTTGCTGGCAGCCACCATCTCATGAGCAGCAGTGAGATTCCTGAGCTCACTGAATGCTAATATGTCTGTTTGACCTCTGCTATTGGTTGGCAGGACATATTTGCATAAAGTGAGCTAAAGAAACTCTCTGCTACTTATGAAATGGTGGCTGCCAGCAATAGAAAGTGAACGTTGAAGGCCTTTGTTTAAATCACTAAAAACACAATTAGAGGTAATTTTTTTTTTAAAAATGTTACTGTCAGAAAGCACTAATCAGGCATTTTTGTAGCACCTGGGTAAAGCTGTGCCTTTTCCAGTGTTTCCCTTTAAGGAGTTTTGTATCTAGTAAAATCAGTAGGTTCTTGAAGAGGTAAAATATTCTAGGGGCTACATTCATCATTATTGCATTAATTTTCTCCCACAAAGATAGATTAATTTTCTCCCATCTAGCTAAGTCCAGCTCTATATCAGTCATTAAAGGCAAGTAACTTAGTTTCAAAATGTTCTCTAATTTAATTGTAATCTGCAGCCCTAGGTAAGTGGTGGCATTTTTAAACCATTGTTTGTCCATGACTCCTTCTAAATTTGCCATAGTGACTTTAGAAATATTGTTGTGCAATAACTGAATTTTACCCCAATTTATCTTATGACTTGAGATAACTTCAAAGTCTTTAAGGATTGGTTAAAGGTTAGTGCAGGACTGAACTGGCCCACTGAGCAGTAGCAATAGATCATCCACAAAGTAATAAGGGATCCGGAGCCACAAAAGCCCTCAAAAATTGGTTGGACCCGACACCTCTTGCTATACTTTGCAGGCAAACATTTTTGAAAGAAGAGACCCCATACCATAATCAAGAGGCCTGCTCTGTCATGACTCTTGGTGAAGTTGTGAAATAAACTGAAATAAGAATGACATGATTGAACAACATGTGAAAAATCTGGAAAAGTGGAAATTTTACCAAATATGATCTATAAACTTCAATATTGCTCAGATCGATCTAAAATTTGTACTAGTTGTGCACATTGAAGCTAGTTACATGAAACAAGTCTCAATGTCATCATGACTTTACAGTACGGATCAGTATATGCACCCCCAAAACTCATTACCTTCCGGAATTTGGCCAATATTAACCTACAGCAATTTTCTTATGATCTTTCACTGATAGACTGGTCCCCGATCTACGCTTCTACTAACGCCCAGGCTGCCTTTGACTACTTCTTGAGACACTTTAGTCCTCTCCAAGACATCCATGCTCCCCGTGTCACTCGCCAGATTCGTGGAACCCAGACTAAATGGTTAACCAAAGCCCTATTCTCACAAATAAGAGACAGAGACAAGGCTTAGGCTTTTCAAGATCTCTGGATTGCAAACTGACCACAACCTATATCGCTCTCTAAGAAACTCATGCAAAAAACATACAGAAGAGCTAAAAGCTCCTACTGTAAGGACCTGCTTATGAAAGCCTCAGGTGACTCTAGGAAATACTGGTCCACCATAAAATCACTCCTCGGTGCAAGCAACAGGGCACATACCAGTGACATGCTGTTAAATGGCATTCACCTCAATAACTCAACAACCATAGCTAATGCTTTTAATCATCACTTCTCAGATCTCTCTCTAACTACCTCACCTCCCTCTCTCCTGTCTCCAACACCATACCCTCTGGCGACATCAGCCCATTACTCACGCACCCACCTTTTAGGTTCCAGACTATAAAGAGAAGTGAAGTGTTAAAACTTCTACTCGCTATTCCTGACAGCACCAGCACAGGGTCCGACGGGCTTGAACCAAGGCTCCTAAAAGCCTCTGCACAACTCATCTCTTCTCCCTTAACCAGAATTTTCAACTTATCTCTGCGCCATGGCCTAGTAGCAAATATATGGAAAACAGCCAAAGTAACACCAATCCCAAAAAAGGGTGATCCCAAGGAAATAAATAACTACCGTCCCATTGCAATTCTCCCCTGTACTTAGCAAACTCTTGGAAAAACTAGTGGCCACCCAATCCATAGATTACCTCCATAGATATAACCTTCTGTCAAGCTCACAGCATGGTTTCCGCAAAGGGCACAGCACCTCTACTGCCCTCCTCAAACTCACCAATGATATATATGCCTCCATGGACTCCAGTCTCCTAACAGGTGCAGTCTTCATTGACCTAACTAAGGCATTTGACCTAGTCAACCACTCTATTCTTCTAACTAAACTATGCTCCCTGGGCTTCACCACCGACACCGTGGCCTGGTTTGCAAGCTACCTGTCCGACAGAAAACAAGCGGTAGTGTTTAACTCTGCCATATCAGACCTTTCCTCCATTAACGTTGGAGTGCCCCAGGGCTCTGTCCTTGGGCCCCTACTCATTTCTATCTTTATTAATGACATTCCACTCCTTGCAGATAATTGTTCATCACTGCTTTATGCTGATGATCTAGTTATTTATCACAGTGCCAAAACTGTTGCAGACTTAACCCATCCTCTTGCCGTTGCCTTTGCTAATATTCAATCCTGGCTCACCCATAACCAACTCATCCTCAACTCCAGTAAAACTTACTCTATGCTCTTCGGCTCCACTGCCAGACTTAAAGAGACTCAAAATGCACTAACTATCCCCTGCACAGACGGATCTTCCCTGATTAGCACAAACTCCTTTAAATACCTTGGTGTCACTCTAGACCCATCCCTCGACTTTGACCTACACATTACAACCACCTGCAAATCAGTTAATGCCAAGATAGGTAGTGCCTACCGAACTAGATATGCCCTTACCCCATCTGCCAGACTTGCTGTGGCACAAAGCTTTCTCCTCCATACACTTGCTTATAGCTCAGTCACCTACTTCTTTGCCTCCAAATCATCCCTCCACAAATGGGACACAACCTACAACAGCATCTGCCGCTATGCTTCAGCATCTCCACGCTTCAAGCATCATTGCCAGCTCTATAGTGACCTAAAATGGCCATGCCCCTCTGCCCATAGACTCCAGGTCTTCGGCTCACTAATTGACAACATTGTCAGGTCTGGCCTCCCACAATCCCTTTCCTCCCTACTGGATGCTCAGCCTTTCTTATGGCCTGCGTTCAACTGACCAAGCTCTCTTTCACATACCTAGGCATAGAACCAATATGGGTGCACGCGCCTATTCCAATGTTGCTCCCAAATACTGGAATTCCATACCCCAAACTATTCGACAAACAGCCTCCCATGCCACTTTTAAGTCACTACACAAAGAACACTTATGTTTTACCAACCCCTGCACCTGCTATAATCCACCTTAGCTATACTCTCCTTCCTTGTCACTCTGTTTCACTCATCCCATTTCCTCCCTCCCTCTCTCTGCTCTCTCGCATTTCTTTTATTACTTGATATCTTGTCTCTCTGAACGATTGCTATTGCTAGCAATATGTCCCACCTAACATTATTTTGAGATTCCCTGTACTACTGTGCTGTATTCTCATCATACTGTTGTAAATATATTTGTATTTGTATTTGTTGTCAAAATTAACTCTGTACTGTACTACTTTTATGTGCTGCGTCACATACACAGTCTTGTATATCTAAATGTACTCTCCCGGGTCATGCCTGAAAATAGGCATCTTTGTGCCTAGTGCACTTACCTGGTTACCAAAAGCAAATAAATAAAATTGTAAGAACATATTTCCAAAATTGTTGATTTTTTGGCTGAATGTTTGAATAGTCTTCATGGCGTTTCCTCTGACAAAGTAATCATTGCATTTATATTACATTTTACCTTATTTCTATCTTCTAGAGTGTTTCTGCTTTCATTTAAAGGAAACCGGTTAACAATACAGGCTCCCTCCCCTACAAGGCCTATCCTCCGGTTAAGCATTTTAATTATGTTGCAGCATTTTTCTCATGCCGCAAGATACTTTATTTTAATAAAGAAAAGTCCATGACCCTGGAAGTATGGCGGATGCTAGAGTGGACTCCATTATTTGTAAACATGCAGTGCCGCAACGCTCGCTTCAATACATTATGTATTGAAGTGAGTGGTGAGGCACCGCACCTTTACAGATAATGGAGCCCCCCCCTTCCCAGCATCCACCATACATCTGGGTCATGGACTTTTCTTTATTAAAATAAAGCATGTTGTGGCACGAGAAAAATGCCTCAACATACTTCAAAAGCTTAACCGGAGGGTAAGCCTTGCAGGGGAAGGAACCTGTATTGTTGATGCTTTCCTTTAAAAGAAACCTGATTCAGATATCATGATTTATGACTGAGATATTCAATTGTATGTACCCATACCCCCAAATGGACATGGTCACCATTCTAACCGACATTTGCCAGTTTTGGCCAGATATGCATTTCTAATTTGATTTTGATATGGTTTGAAGTACTATATAGCAATGTTATGATATTAGTAATCTGCCTATTTTGGGAATGCTCTTAAAGTAATCAGTTTGATGCTTTGTGCCAAGTATTTATAATGTGTATTTTTGTATTTTGTATAGGGGTTTTATGATAGTAGTAATCTGCCTATTTAGGGAATGCTCTCAATGTAATCTAGTTGATACTTTGTGCCAAGTATTTATAACACGTATTTTTGTATTTTAGATTTTTGACTGATCAACATTGAGCCAGAATTCCAAGATGACACTAAAAGGCAGCGACCAAGCACAAATTACTCCCGCTGCCTCATTTGCCAGCAAGATGCAAAACATGGCTCTTTATAAAGACTGATAGAACTTGGATATCCCAACTTCTTGTATGCAATTCAGAACCGTGATGATGATGATGTTGCTTTCTGACTGGAAAAGGACATGTTATGTAAAGATGAATTCCTAGCAAAGACCCCAGTAATTCATGCAAGTTGTTGAAATGCATATACCAACAAAAAATCTGTTGAACAAAAGTGCCACAGAGTTTCAGAAAAGGACAATGAACAACCAGATCCATCTCGCATGGTCACGCAATCTTCAATCAACAGCCTATTTGATTACAAGAGTAAATATTTTGTGTGTGAAAAGGGGTGGGATAAGAGGGGGAACAGGAAACTGTTGATGATTGCAACTGTTGATCGTCAAAAATCTGTGTGGCAAAAATCCAAAGAACTCAATGACAGTACCATGTTACATAAGTTGCAAGGGTTAGGGGATGAATGCCTAGATCTTGCACATGATTTTCAATACCCGAGATCATGTCTTAATAACTATATAAATAGAAGAACAGTCATGGAAGGTGATGACATCTATGACATAGGGTTCTGTTAGCTAATTTCTGAAATTGATAGGTCAATGTTTGACAGTGAAAGTGTCTGCTATATTGCCAAACTCCATGACATATATTGACAGTGGCTAGAAGGATTTTGTGTAGATGATGCAGCATCCTATATGTCAGAAAGTCTGAAAAGATGCCTACTGAGATACTACACTAATCCCAGTAGCTGTAGGGTACCCACAGTTCCTCAGAAAGGTACATCAAGTCTCTTTTGTTCAGCACAGTTGAATGTTGGACAGTTGCTTTTTGAAGTCCCCAAGTTAAAACAAACTATGGAAGAATCAGAATATACAAAAGAAAGTGAAGATGAACCCAAATGGATGCAAATATGTTCAGTTACAATGCAGCAAAATTAATAAGGTCTAAACTGAAAGAGTTTGGTGGAGAAGAACATCAAAGGATTACATCAGCTAAAGGGCACACACTACAAGACCAAGATGCATGTGAAACAAACCTGAATGTGTCTTATGAAGCAGCTTCAAAATGTGTGGGTACTACTGTCTACAATCATGTGTCTTGGATGCTTACCAATGCTACTCCTGAAGTAGGCAATGATGGGAGAGTTCAGCTAAACCCAAAACAACACAAGTGAGTACTGAATCTTGGACAAGACATATGCGCAACCATTGCTAGTGTTCCAACACCAAAACATGTTGGTACTGCCCTACACATACAGTACTAAAGGCCACCCAGAGCAAGGAGACTATAACCATGCTAAATAGATTTGGAAATGGCATTAGCTACCAAGATGCCTAACATTATATTGCTACAATGGCAGAGGCTGCTGATGAGCAGGAAACTCAAGATAGGATTTTCAAAACCATGAATCTGAAGCCAGGTCAATTCACACAGTGTGCAATAGACAACCTAGACTTTCATGAGAGTACAAAGGATGGTAAAACTATGCATGGAACATCGCATGCAATATATCAGTATACTGATGAAGATGAGGATCAACAGTCAATGGCTATTACGGCACCCCTAGTTAAAAAACACGAGTCTTCGCACACATATCATCAACAATTTCAAGCAGGAAAAAGCAATCTCAACCTCAAAGACCACCAGAAGAGTTGTTCACTTGCTGGCATGGCAATAGTACCACAGCAGACCAGAGAACCACTTCATCCTGTAGAATGGCTTTGGCATTTAATGAATATGGGTCCCGCACTTTATTTTGATGTCATAGAATAATCAAACCTGTTATATGGTCCTCCTTTTATGAATTAGTTATCCAACAGGAAGTACAGGTGACTATGATTGGGTATGGGCCTTTCTTTCCAGAACCTCCTATGAATCCTGATGTGGTCGAAGCATCAGTTCAGTATTGCATGAAGGTCACTCAGAAAATTGGGCAGGAATTCTGCATAATTTCCTGTGACAGAGCAGTCTATGAGATTACTCTTGGCCTTTAGAAAAAGAAGCTGGAGAAGTATGGCAAAGTCATCCTTCATACAAGTGGCTTCCACATTGCACTGAATTTCATAGGAGCAACTGAGTAGTTAATGAAAGAAACTGGAATAGAGAATCTCCTTGTTGAAGTCAATATTTACCTCCATGGAACTGCCAACAAAATCATGTCAAGCAAAGACTATTATGTTATGCTGAGAGCCCATAGACTAGTTCATGCTGCCATGTATGAGCTACACTTGGAATGCATTTGAAAGTTGCTCATTGGTGAATATGACAAAGACATGGAGTGCAGGGCATTGCTCTCAGAAAGTGTTCAAAGCCTGAGAGATGCCATGGATGCCAAGGATGCACAAAATGCAAATGATTCATAAGTCCAAACAACTAGGCTACTGGAGGAAGTAGACAGGTTAATGAATGAGTTTCATGAGGCAAAGTGCAAATCCCCAACAACAAGGCTCTGGCTTATGTACATGGATGTGATTCAGATTCTGAATCCCTATATTTGTGCTGAGTGGGCTAGACACTGAAAACAGCACCTGGTTGAAGTTGAGAAAATGCTTCCATATCTTGATCCTGCTGGTCAACACAAATATGTTTCCTGCATTCCCCATTACCTGTCCATTATGAAAGATCTGCCAACCACAGTGCCAGACATCACTGAAGTGTTCAGATTTGGCAAATTTACCATGTGCCAAACAGTTGGTAAGTTTAATGGTGTGTGGACTGATATGGCCCTTGAACAGATGTATAACAAAGATGCTAAGACCCAGCTTTTCCATGGCATAAGTCGGCAGCCTGCCACTATGGAGAAATATCTACATTCATTACCAGCACTGACAGCAGTCTCTGAACAAATGAAGGTGATGGCTCACCTTTAATCTAACCTCTAGACTGGCAGTATAGCCTAGAGGTTAGAGTAATGAGCTGTGAATAAGCTTGATAAATTCAGCAGACCAGACGTTGGTTTGATTCTCACAACCTCCACCTACGTACTATGTGACTGAGCAAATCACTTAACCACCCAGTGCTCCCAGGTCGTCCCTGAAAACAGGCACTTGTGCCTAGTGGGCATTACCCAATTACTAAAGACTAAAATAAATAAATAAAATAAAAAAAAAAAATATTACAAATACCATGAAGACTCTGAGTAGACAGCACAGAAGGACAGTACAGCAATTAAAACAATGATGAATGTGGTCACTGGCAGAATGATCAATCCACTCACCTGTGATACCAGTGATCTTCTGAACATTTCTACTGGTCAAAAGGCCACATCAAATGACTTCATTGAAGCCAAGGAAAAGGACATTGCAGCCTTAACCATAGCACAACAGAGTGGTAGTGAAAAAGTTAAAACTGTGAAGCTTCAGACATTGATGAGTAAAGCCAAAACACACGCACACATTCAGAAAGTGAAAGAGGTCTATAAAGAGGAGAGCAATGTGGTCAGGAACTTCTACTTTATCCGAGATTTGGGTGATGACAGAAAGGTAGAATCCTTCAGTCACGAATGGACAAAATACCCCTCAGCTTTTTTTGAGCCATATGCTGACTTTCTCCAAGGCTATGGCATGCGCAAAGTGAACAAAACTGATTACCTGGCTGCCCTATACAGTTACCTTGGTGAACTGTGGCCACAAGAAGGTAACTTACCATCTTTGGATGAACCTGCTGTACTAGTTGTTGATGCAATGGCATTTGTTCAACAATACAAAAGCCTTGATAGTTATACATTTGGTGACTTGCAGGAGAAGTATATAGATACACTACTTTGAATAAAGCCAGAGAGCTGCAACTGCATCAATATTGTAGGAGATAGGTATGATGTTAGTCCATCAGTTAGCTTGAAAAGTGAGGAGTGAGAAAAACAGAGAAAGATTAATCACACAAAGAGCAGAGCATATGAACCTTGGGAATCCCTGCCCATCCCCTGTTGGAAAAACGTTATTGCCAACTCCCAAATCAAGGTCAATCTCCTTGATTTCTTGGGAGGTGCTTGGGGCTTCCCATCCAGGCGGTGTGGCATTTGGACTTGTTTGGTGTCGCCTGCCCCTGTCTGCAGCTGCAAGACCTTTTTGCAGATACCCTGAGCCCCTGATTGGGCTTTCCATCCAGGCGGTGTGGTGCTTGGGCTAGTTTGGTACTGACTGCAGCTGCAAGACCTTTTCGCAGATACTCTGAGCCTCTGATTGAGCTTTCTGTCCAGGTGGTGTGGCGCTTGGGCTAGTTTGGTGCCACCTGCCCCTGCCTACAGCTGCAAGAACTTTTTGCAAGATACCCTGAGCCCCTGATCAAGCTTCTCATCCAGGTGATGCAGCACTTGGGCTTGCTTAGCACTGCCTACCCCTGCCTGCAGCTGCAAGACCTTTTTGCAGATACCCTAAGCCCATAATCGGGCTTCCCGTCCAGGCTCTGCGGTGCTTGGGTTTGTCTAGCACTGCCCACCCTCTGCCTGCAGCTGCAAGACTTTTTTGCAGATACCCTGAGCCCCAGATTGGGCTTTTTGTCCAGGCAGTGCAGCACTTGGGCTTGTTTGATGCCACCCACCCCTGCCTGCAGCCGCAAGACCTTTTCGCAGATACCCTGAGTCCCTGATCGGGCTTCCCATCCAGATGGTGCAGTGCTTGGGCTAGTTTGGTACTGCCTGCCCCTGTCTGCAGCTGCAAGACCTTTTTGCAGATACCCTGAGCTCCTGATCGGGCTGGTAAATGGTCTGGTGCAGGCTTTGTTGGCACCACCAGTCCCTGCCTGCAGCCCAAGACCTTTTGACAGGTATGGACCTCATGGATCTACGTTTCTTCAATTCTGGCAGTTTTCTATTGGTGCTAGCTGTGATTGGCTGCAGCAATTCTTTCAACATCACCTGATTGGCTCAAATAGCTAGCCAAAGGACTTGATTTGCTGCTGCGACTGCTGCTACTTTATCATTTTATTTTTGGGAGATTTATATTATATGGAAAGCTAGCTTACACTGTTAAATTGCCAGCTAATCAGTTTTACTGCTCACTACTAGTTCATTGTGGCTCACAGAGCTGAATTTTATTGAATTTTATTTAACTATATTTTAGTACAGAATTTTAAAGCTAGAACCTTGTGGAAATGTTTAAAGTGTGACTTGCTAGAGACTTTTTTTTTCCTGTCTAACTCTTTCTCACTTTCCACTTGGCACCTGTCATTGACCCACCCTGCCCACCTACTGTTTAATCTGCTAGGCTTTTGTTGTAACCCCACAGCCCACCATTTAAGATTTTGTTTTGTTCTTCCTTCCCTGCATCAGACCCCCCCTGCTGCTTCCCACCTTTCAGCCTTTTTCTTTCTACTGCTGCCTCCAGCCCTCTTGTGTTTTCTGACTGTATTCTGCAGCCCCAGCCCCCCCAAACTCACCTAATAAAATAATCCCTACCTCTCTCTCTTCCCTCAGATACCCTGAGCCCCTGATCAGGCTTCCCGTCCAGGCGGTATGGCGCTTGGGCTTGTTTGGTGCTGCCTGCCCCTGCCTGCAGCTGCAAGACCGTTTCACAGGTAGGGACCCCTTGAATATACATTTCTTCAATTCTGGTGGTTTTCTCCCAGTGCTAGCTGTGATTGGCCACAGCAATTTTTCCAGCAACACCTGATTGGCTCGAATAGCTAGCTGAAGGACTTGATTTGCTGTGGTGCCTGCTGCTACTTTATCATTTTATTTTTGGGAGATTTATATTATATGGTCAGATAGCTTACACTGTTAAATTGCCAGCTAATCAATTTTACTGTTCACTGCTAGTTCACTGTGGCTCCCAGAGCTGAATTTTACTGAATTTTATTTACCTATATTTTGGTCCACACCCCCTCCCTAGGCCACCTTAAATACATGTTGGCTCCTCCCACTTCTGAGGATGATCTCTTTATTGGGCATTCTTCTTGTGCCATCTGTTGTTTATTTACTTAAAGGAACACACCACTTTCTCTCAGGCTGCATGCTTGTAAAACCTCCATGTCATCTGTTGCTCATTCACTTAAAGGAATACACCTCTTTCTCTCAAGCTGCATGCCTGTGAAACTGCCAAGGCTAACCTCTTTCTATGCTACAGGAATTCAGACCTGGGTTTGCAGTATTCCTGCACTCCTTCTTCTCCTGCCTCCTGATTTAGGCAGAATTATATGCCACGACCAACTCTGTGAACCAGCCTAAATATGAAGGTCAGATATATACTGCTCTGTCTTATTCTTCTATGCTCCCTTGAAATCTACACCATTCAACTGGAGCACCCTAACAGTGCATATGAACCTTGCACTACAGCAGACTATTTGGGTACACCTGGCACCTCAGAATTCTGTACTTGGAATTTTCAGTTACCCAAACTGGAACCCTTAGTGCAGATACCCTGGCAGATTGGAACCTTGTTAGGGAGGTCCATAGAGTGTACGACTCCTTCTTCATCTCCAATTTCCCAGCTCTCCCTGCTCTATTCAGCTAGGGTACTTGTCTATATGACTTTAGGCTGCCTTGGTTTCTGCCTTAGTAATCCTCCCATCTTACTTGAATAGCCATGCAAATGAGTATGGAGTAGAGTCCATAGACTACTCCTAGGGGCTATCAAGAAACTCTTGCTGCTTCTATTATTGCATTCTGGCAATGTCGAGCTAAACCACTGTCCCCCTGCAGCTATCTCAGCTCCTGCAGACTTAGCCAATATAAAAGGTATGAGTTTCATGCATGTCAATGTGTGCTGCCTATTAAAAAAGTTTGATTTTTTACAGGCTTGGATTTTTCATACTAAGCCTGATGTCATGGTGGACTCTAAGTCCTGGCTCAGACCTGATACCACAGACTATGAGGTGACTATCCTATCCTATACTATTTTCAGAACTGATAGACAAACAAGAGGAGGAGGAGTTGCCATCTATGTCCATGAGACATTCTCAGCCTCTGTTTTTATTTCAGCCTCAATTCCCAAAGAATATGAAAGCCTAACTCTCAAAGTTGAGATCTCCCCATCTGTCTCCATCTGTGTGGTAGGATGCTACAGGCCCTCATCAGCTGGACTACTGCTATTAGACCATTTAAACAGCATATTATGGTCCATGTCCTCAGAGTCTATCATATTGGGTGACCTTAACCTGGATTGGTGTTCCAGTATCTCCAAACCCCTCAAAAACCTTTGTGACTCCTTCGGACTATCCCAATTTATAATGGAAGTAACGTGCCCAAATAAAAAGAACCCAAATAATAGCACACTGCTGGATCTTATTCTAGCAAGTAAACCACACTTGTTCTCTCATGCTGGTGTATTCTTCTCCAACATCAGTGATCATTGCTTCATCATCTATGTGAGATCTGCCACAAAATCAACCTTTACATCCAAATTCACCATCAAGAGGAATCATTGTAATTTCAACCCTTGTGCATTTCTATCTGACCTGCAGGACTCTTTAAGATGGCAGGATTTTTATCTAGCAAAAACAGTAAACACAACATATGATATTTTCCAGGTAATTGTGCTCGGGGCCTTAGACAAGCATGTACCCCTGGTTGAAAACTGCACTAAGAAAAAATCATGCTTGTGGTTTATGGCAGATTTGAAGGCTGCCCTACTCAATAGAGACTTACTCTGGAAAAATGCTTGGAGAATCAGCTTCTGATAGACTGGACTTTGTTTAGGAGGGCTAGGAACCTTTGTACTAAGATGGTTAGAGAGGCCAAGTCTAGTTATTTCTGGGCAGAACTCTACTCTTCTTCCAAGTATTCTGCTAAATTCTGGAAAACCCTCAAGGAGATTGAAGGTCATGGGTACCACAACTCTTTACCTGCAAAAGTCTCCAATGGTGGCATCATAGTTACAGACAAACAGTCACTCCTCAACCAGCTTAATAACCATTTCGCTACCACAGGATTAGCCTTTGATACTTCTCCTGCCAATACCCTTTGTTCCCAACTCAGTGCACAAGATCTAGAAGCTCTGGTCACTGTTCTTCTTACAGCCCGCATCCCTGAAGGAGATTGAAGATCTACTTTTACACTTGGATACCAGGAAGAGCACTGGCGCAGACCTTATAGACTCATACTTCCTAAAAATTAGTCTCCAAGCTCTGGCTGTGCCAATTACACATCTCTTCAATCTAGCTCTCTTGTACAGTGAAATTCCTCCCATATGGAAAACCACCAATGTGATTCCCTTAGTCAAATCTGGAGACCCTAGTGACCTCAATAACTATAGGCCAATCTCCCTACTCCCTATCCTATCAAAAATGCTAGAGAAAATAGTAAGTACACAGCTTAGAAACTACTTAGAATCTACAAATCTGCTAAACCCGCTACCATCAGGATTTTAGCCTAGTCATAGCACAATTTTGACCCCTACAAAGGTTACCAATGAGTGGCAGGAGGCCCTGGACACCAAGAACTTCATGTGCACAGTATTTCTGGACCTAAGCAAGGCATTTGATACTGTCAACCGTGATTTGCTCATGGTATCCCTCCGTAATATTGGTGTGGACTCCCCTTCACTGAGATGGTTCTCAAACTACCTCTCTGGTCACCAGCAGCAGGTAAAAGCTGAAGGGAAATTCTCACCACTGAAACCACTATTGAGGGCTGTACTGCAAGGCTCTATGCTGGGTCCACTGCTCTTCACAATTTATATTAATGGAATTGACATAAGAATCAAATTTACCAACATTCATCTATTTGCCGATGATACAGTACTTTACATTGGCAGACCTACTCCTGAAGCAACATGTATGGATCTACAACAGGAGTTTAATCAACTACTTTTGAATAAAAAAAAAATGAAGGCAATGCTCTTCTCACCCTTCATTAATGCTAACAACCCTGCTGTGCAAAGAACCATACCCCAGATTACTACACTCCTAGGTGAGCCACTAGAGTTTGTAACCAAATTTAAATACCTGGGGGTTTGGACTGACTGCAGACTCTCCTTCTTTGAGCATATTGAGGAACTGATAAAAAAACTCAGTCAGAGGATAGGCCTCTTTTACAGGAACAAACATCTGCTCACTCAGGATGCCAAGAAGAGACTGGTTCTCAACCCATTCCTATCATTGCTGGACTATGCTGGCTTGTTGTACTTCCAAGACCCTGCTTTTGCACTAGCCAAACACTATACCATAGAGCCATAAGATTCATCACTGGTGCTCTGTATTCTACACACCACTGCTTTTTATATGCTGTAGTTGGTTGGCCATTCCTTGCATATAGAAGAAAGATAAATGCTGCATACTGGATATACAGAGCAATCACTAAAAAAACTACCTCAATATATATTGGATTGTCTTCCACTAAGTACAGTAGGTAAGTATGCTCTGAGAAGTGCCTCCTACATCTCCTTTACTGCACCCAAAAGTCAAATCGCATTTTGGTAGATCATTCATAAACTACGGCGCTACCCGTACTGTGGAACAACTTTCAAAAATCCCAGAAATGGTCCTCCCTATCAATTTCTCAGCATTCAAAATGCTTTATGTACACTCTGTCAAGGAGTCTTGTAGCTGCTTCTCTTGATTAGTGTTGTGCCACCCTGTATCAGAGTCACTGCATCCCCTTGTTATCTACTACACCCTCTTACCTTTTCCCTCTTTGTTGGTACCGAAAGGATTCAAAAGGGCTCCATCTTGGAGCCTGTAAATATTCACCCCAATCATTACCACTTGTCTTTTTTCTTCTGAGGCTCACTATACTGGTCCTCTTCTTCTTCATTTGCTTTTGTTCTTGCCTTTTCTTCCCTTCCCTTCCTCCATTGAGCATGCTACAAGCCTACCTCCACATTGTCTTTCTTTGTTCTTACCCTCTGTTCCTCTCTCACAAAGCTGTCATCAAAGTCCATGTTATTGTATATTCTACTCTAGGCACCTGCCTGTGTTTCTCCAGTAATATATTGTCCCTTGTCATATTCCCTAATTGGATCCTGTTCCTCTGTATACTGATGTGAGCATTACTTACTCTGTGTTTTCTCATGTATATTGTGTGTACAATTTAGTCTGATAACAGAATACGAACATGTACATATTGTATATATAACTTACACTTTTGTATATTGTATATATAACTTGTACTGAATATGTATATTGTCCAGGTCCACCTTGAAAATTAGTTTTTTCTCAACGGTGTTTCACCTGGTTAAATAAATTTTGATAGATTGATTGGGTAAAGCACAACACTCAGATACTCGAGGGATGTAGATTGATTCTTGGTGGATTTCTCAGGGACCCAGGTCATTCCGTTCTTCTCTCAAAAGATGATGTGGTTGTAAGTTCTGAATTACCATGTACAAGACATGAAGAAGCAGATACAAGAAAAATCTCCTGTATTGCATATTGTGTTAACACAATTGGATGTCAGAGAGTATTATTGTCAGCCATGGACACTGATGTGATTGTAATCTGCATTTACTATAGCACTCAGATGACTGGTCTAGAAGAGCTATGGGTTCAGAAGATGGGCGTGTACCTGCCATGCCATTCAGTAGCAGCTTCTCTTAGCACTATGTGCAACATGGGTGCATCACAACTCACATCAGTTAGTCTTAGTGCTTACATCTTAAGTGGCTGTGATACTGTCAGCTATCACTTCAGAGGAGGGAAGAAGCATGCTTTTAAAGTTGCCCTCGAAAATGCAGCCAACCTTCATGCATTAGCACATTATGGGAAACCTGGAGTAAGTCTAGATGTCAGTGATGAGGTCATTTCAGCACCGTGTGAGTTCTTCATGAAATTATATTACAGAGATGAGTTCAGTAGTGGCCTGGATGCACTTCAAGCTCACCTGTATGTGATAACAAAGGGTGACCTATAGACTCTGCCACCAAAAGAGGTGCCTTTAGACTTCAAATGCTGCATGATCTGCACCAAATAGTGGTCAGTAAAATGGCTCATGAGTCAAATCCAGTGCTTCCTGATCCTACATTGTTTTGGCAAACTCTTCAAGAAGGCAGGGGAGTCCCGCATATGATGAAAAAGGAGCCAAAGCCAAAAGTGGCCATGCAAACCAAGTACTGCAAATGCAAAAAAAAAAATGCCAATGAAACTGCATTTGCGCTATGGAAAATGTCAAATGTGTAATTGCATAGATGTGTAATGTTGACCCCATACAACGTAGTCAAGTTCAAATGAGTCTGGCTTTGGAAGACAGTGACAGTAATTAAGTGACATTGAAGGTCACATCTGTATAAGACTGGTGAAAGTCATGAACTTGATGATTAGTATAGTGATGATCTCATCAATTGAATAAGTAGCCATTGTCAATTTAATACTAAACAGGAAATTCTACAGCCTTAGATCATTCACTAGTGAGTTTTATATATGCAGTTAATTAAATCTTAATCATAATTATTTCCTTAATTCTAAACTATACTCTTTGTATTGAATTTATAATTTTAACACTCTTCAGTGTGGTGCACCATTGTTTTGATTCTTTCATTACATCAATGAGACAAAATAAAACTTTTTTTGTGCTAAAATAAATTTTTTATATACCCGTATGTCTACAAATTTTGACCAGGTCCATTTGGCGGTATGGGTACACAAAATGGAATATCTCAGTCATAAATCATGATATTTATTTATTTATTTATTAGCTTTTGGTAACCGGGTAAGTGCACTAGGCAACAATCCTGCCTATTTTCAGGCACAACCCGGGACAGTACAAAAATTGAGAACTACAGATATGAACAGTTGAAATGACCTTCACATAAGAAATAACAAATACAAGGTAAAATCATAATAGGATATGTTGAGAAAACATCAGGCATTTGATAATGCAGACAAATCATACACATGCAAAAATGAGAGTTTTGTAATGGAAATGAGCACTCATTATCAGTTCTAAATCAAGCTTAACACAAATTATATTCCATGATGAGAGATTCAACATTAGGAGCCGTTACAGTTACCTAGGACATAAAGGCGGGAGAACAGTGAATGCTTAAAAGAGAGGTGGGGGTGGAGTTTTTAAACTGTGGGGGGAGTGAATTGCAGAGTTTAGGAGCAAAACATGAGAATGCCTGTTCACCCATTTTGGTCACACTGGACTGTACTGAAAGCATTGCCACTGAAGAGGACCTAAGGGTGTGGGAGTGGGAGACTGGGGTAATCAAGTCAGCCAAAGAGGCCGGGTGAGGTGATCTAGTTAGGGAGTCCACAAAACACCCAAGGGTATATGCCCAGAGGTCTTTGGGAGACAACCAGTTTAGTCCATAGTAGAGAAGGCAGTGGTGAGTAAGGCATGGGGCTGACAAGGCGAACCTACAGATATCATTGTAGGAGGTGTCCCACTTGCTGAGCACACTGGCATTGGTGAGGTAAAGGACTAGGAGGGCATAAAGGAGTTTAGGGAGTAGTACTCCCCTAGCTACAGATAGCCTGGCTGTTGGTATTAGTGAGTGGCGCACTTGATAGGCAGCTCCTATTTTAGCATTGACAGTATGACAAACCTCATTGATATGCACCAAAAAATTAAGTGCAGGGTCAAGTGTAACCCCCAGGTATCTGAAGGTAGAGGTGTTTGTGACCTTAGTGCCATCACTGCAGTGGATGAGGAGCTTAGGCGCCTTAGCGGGCACCTTTTTAGAGGATCCAAATAGCATAGCCTGGGTTTTACCTATGTTTAGGATTTGATGGTTACACAAGAGCCAGGATTGAAGGGATTGAAATTCATGTGAGAGTTTGCGATTTATGTCGTCCATAGCTTTGGATGAATAATAGAGCACAAGATCATCAGCGTACATGAGGATGTTACTGTGATGAAAAGCACTGGGAATTTCATTAAGAAACAGGGAAAAGAGTAGAGGACCCAGTATGGAACCCCATGGAACACTGCGGGTGATATGGATGAGGGATGAGAGAGTCTTATGAAAATCAACAGCCTGCGTGCAATTAGCAAGGTAACTACCAAACCAGGATAGGGTGGAGACAGAGGCTCCTAGAGTTTGCAGCTTAGCCAGCATAAGCGGGTGGTGGACCATGTCGAATGCTTTAGAAAGGTTGATGAACACTGCTCCCATGAGCTGGCCCTTGTCCATATTGCCTTTGATATCACTGGTGAATTGGGTCAGTGCAGTGGTAGTGCTGTGCCCCACCCTAAAACCATGATGACAAGGGGATTGAAGATTATACTTAAGAAGGTGCACCAAGACCTGTTGCTGGACAATTTTCTCAAGAAGCTTGCTTAGCATTGGGAGAAGTGAGATGGGGTGGTAGCTGGACAGTTGTTTATCATCTTCCTTCTTAATAATGGGAATAGTTCTGGCCAATTTCCAGACCAAGGGGACAGAGGCAGTGCTGATAGACAGGTTGAAAAGCCTGACAATGGGCACTGCTAGCCAGGATGCAAACTGCTTTAGTATCCCAGGATGAATACCATCTGTTCCAGGGCTACCACTAGCTGTACAAGACTGGAGTCAGCTCTAGTGTAGGGTGAATGAGTGCACTGGGGGCAGCTGCAGGCCTGGTCTTGTGGCACAAGGAGGGGCTAGGATTAGGTAGGGAGGAGAACATGGAGTTAAAAGCATTAGCAATGGTGAGAGGGTGGTTACAGTGGGCATCATTTAGATACATATCTGAGGGAGTCTTCGGCTTGTTGTTCCCTAATATTTCCTTGATTTGGGACCAATACCTTTTGGAGTTAGAGGCATAGGAAATTAGGAGATTCCTGAAATAAGAACTTTTTGCCAGGTGAATCTCCTTTTTGCATGTGTTTCATAAAGCTCTGTAAGCTTCAAAGTCGGTACGTAGATGGGAGACCTTCCACACAGACCATAGTTTATCCCTGAGTTCCAGTAGGTGGAGCAGAGGGCATTTGAGCCGTTTTGTAATCTTCCTTTTTACCCTCCTTGTGGTGACTGGGATGTGTGTATTTTGCAGTGCAAGTAGGGTAGAGTTGAAGTAGGATGTAGCGATGTTAATGTCATTGGTATGATAGAGGGGAGACCAGTCAACTTGGTCAAGATCATGAGTGAACACCTCCGTATTTAGGTTGGAGAAATTGGAGAATGTTAGCACTTTTGATGGGAAGGTAGGGAAGGAGGTATCCCAAATACAGTAGATAGGGGAGTGATCACTTAATGTGTCAGGGAGGATGCTAGCCAAGGTAATGAACTCCTTCCTATTTGTCAAGATCCAGTCTAATAGAGTGGCACAGGTGCCACCATCGGAGATCCTGGTGGGTTCCTGTATTAGCTGAGCTAGATTGGCCTTGCTTATCATTGAGGATAGTAGCGAGGAGCTAGGTCTGGTCCAATCTAGGCTAAAATCCCCGAGACACATTATGTCATTTTTACCAGTTACAGATAGCAAATAGTCCATGAACTCCCCAAGCCCCAGCCTAGAGTTTCTGGGGTGTATATATACACTGAAAATATTAAGTATCTTGACACCCCCAAGCAGTAGGTGGAAGTGAAGAACCTCACAGTGTGTGAGAGGGGGATCCTGCACTGGGGTGATGTTCAGATGAGCTTTGTAGTATAGTGCCAAGCCTCTGCCTCTTTTAGCACTGGTCTGATCTGCCCTAAGCATTTTATACCCATGAAGTGCACGCTGGGAATCAGTAATGGAGGGCTTAAGCCACATTTCTGATATGGCTACAATATTTGGGTTGTCACTCTGATCCATGCCACAAGGTCAGGAAAATTGGCCATCAGGCTCCTGGTATTAACATGAGCAAAAGAGAGACCTGAAAACTGGGGGATACAGTGCAAAGGATGAGACTGTGCAGGATTTGTGACCTGAGATGGGCCTGGATTAGACTCAACATCCCCAGTCAGTGAGAGGGATAGGGTAAATATCCAGATAGTAACTACAATGAAAGCCCAAGCCACATATCCAGGGGAGATGGCAAACCTAGCCGGAGAAGTCTAATTAATAACCCCATTTTTTTGAAGTATAGCCCTGGCTGAGGCAGAGGGTACGGGATGGAATCTATTAGTAAGTTGGAGACGCGGAAATCATCCAGTGAGCATACAGAGGAGGGAGCAGTAATCTTAGCAGGGCCAGAGAGAACTGCAAGAATCCATACTAAGAGTGCAACAGAGAGCAGGGTGAGTATTGACCTGGTATCCATTATGTGATTATTATGAAGCAGGAGAAACAAAAAAAAGGGGAGAGAGTGGGCATAAAGGTGGAAAACTCAAGGGAACAGGAAAAAAGAATGGGTGACATCTAGTGTTCAGTGAATATAATGTGCAGATGGGGAACAAGGGACTTAAAAAAAAACCTTCAAACTATCGCAAGACAGTACACTATATAAGTAATGCCAGCTAAGGGTGGAGCGGGTTATTGGAGGGCGGGCGGGGAGCAGTCGCAAAGCAACTGCAGGGCTAGCTAGTGTTGGGACCAGCCCTGTTCCTTGTTGGTGTGCAGTTTCTCTGTACCTTTCTTCATTTTAGGAGGGGGAGGGCTTCAACGGCAGTGCCCTCGCGACCTTCAGAGGATCCCAGAACAGACTGTGGAGAAAAGAAAAGGTAGGAATTTATATAAAGACCAAAGAGTAAATTAGCATAAGGTTAAGCAGAGCAGCTAAATAAACAAGATTAGACTGTCTCCCAGCACTGAAATTATCGTAAGAAAAGAGACCTAAACTATCCTGCTTAAAGATGTTGCTATGCTGCTTAAAAGGGAAGTGACCATTGGGGAGAATGGTTGGCACAGTTCAGATTTAAAATAAGCTCCGAAAGCAGACAGGGTTACTGTGCAAGTAGCTGCTACTCATATATGTTATAGTTAAAATCAGAGCTGGGATTTCATAAATTTAGTTCCCTAGCAGTAGCACAGGGAGTGTAAGTTATAGTTTAAAAATAAAGGCTAATCGTTTAAGTTCAATTAAAAATAAGGCATAAACACAAGAAATGGGATTTCATGAAATTAAGGTCCCATGCACTAGGACCAGGCAGACGCACAGCTGTGATTACAAAAGGACTCAGTTAAAGCACACCATAAAAAATAATAAAACTAGCTAAAATCCACATCTAACATTAAGGTGCACAATGCATAAAGGCTGAAATACTTGGCAAAAGAGAAAAACAGCCTAGCAAAAAAACTATCTCCACTGTTTGGACGACAAATAAACTAGCATAAGTTAAATTCAAATTAGAAAAGGCACCAAAATCTAGTGTAGAGACCAGCCCTGTTCCTTGTTGGTGCCCGCTTTCTCCGTACCTTTCTTCATTTTGGGGGGGGGCTTCAACAGCAGTGCCCTCGCAACCCTCGGAGGATCCCAGAAGAGACTTTCTTTGTTTTGGGGGGGAGGGCTTCAACAGCAGTGCCCACGTGACCCTTGGAGGATCCCAGAATAGACTTTCTTCATTTCGGTGGGGGGGAAGGGCTTCAACAGCAGTGCCCTCGTGGCCCTTGGAGGATCCCAGAACAGACTTTCTTCATTTCGGAGGGGGAGGGCTTCAACAGCAGTGCACTCGCGACCCTCAGAGGATCCCAGAACAGATTTTTAAATGAAAGTAGAAACATTGTAGAAGATAGAAATATGGTATAATGTAATAAAAATGCAATGATTACTTTGTCAGATGAAATGCCATGAAGTCTATTCAAAAATGTAGCTGAAAAATCAGCAATTTTGGAAACTTGTTCCTACAATGATTGCATATATTGGTCCATGCTGCAAATACATGATGACAATGAGATGTGTTTTATGTGAATAGCCTCAATGTGTGTAACTTGTACAAATTTTAGACCAATCTGAGAAATATTGAAGGTTCTAGATCATATTTGGTAAAGTTTCCACTTTTCCAGATTTTTCATATTTTCATTCATGCCATACTTATTTCAATGAATTTCACAATTTTTGCAAGAGTTGTGACAGAGCAGGCCTCTTGATTATAATACTGGGGGGGGGGGGTCCTCTTTTTAAAAAAAATGGTGGCCTGCAAAGTATAGCAAGAGGTCTCGGGTACAATCCCATTCAGGAACCTGGGATCCCTAACTAAAGGCAAAATATTTGTGTTCCAATTTATCTAATTTTATTTCTTTAATTCCCGGGTGTTCATTGATGATGCTGATTAAAGGTTTGAAAGCAAAGATGAATAGATAATGGGATGGGGGTACCCTTGCTTTGTGCCACAAGTCAGTTTGATTTGTGGAGATAAAATACCATTGGTTAGGACTTGTGTCATTGGGTTGTCTTAAATCCTAGCTATGCATTCAATAAACCTTCATCCATAACCAAATTCAGATAATGCTGTAGACATTTAAACTCAAATGGAATCAAAGGCCTTCAGGATGTCTAAGGACAAAATAATAAAAGGGTCTTTCTTTTTATTGGCCCATCATATCAGATTAAGGAGTCAACTGATACCATCAGCAACTGACCTATTCTGAATAAACCTACCTGTTCCTGACCTATCAATTTAATGATAATACCTTGAACCCTTTTAGCCAGAATTTTAGTTAGAAGTTTGTAGTCTGTATTCATCAAAGAAATCAGCCTATAACTGACACAATTAAGCTGAGCTTTATCTTTTTTTGGGAATTAAAGAGCTAGTGAACTGCCTGGAATTAATAGCAACTTTCAGATGTAGTCAGCTATTACTTGTTATATCTGAAGTATTTTTTTCTTTTCTGCTTGCTAATTAGAAGATTTTCCACCTGGCAGTATTGGGCTTATGTGTGGAGCAACACACTGACTGAAGGCTAAAAAAAGGCAGTTCTGCTCCTCCTACCACATCATCAACACTGAGACCACGGGGAACTTCTGGTGACTTCACCAATGGTGCTAGAAGCTTGAGATTGCTCTCCTGTCCCAAGGGTATGAAAATCAGCTGAAATCCATTGAACATAAAAGGGTCTACTAGGAACGTCTACCATAATTTGTTTAGTGGTGAGTCAAGCAAAACATTTAATAGATTGTGGTGTCCAAAAGTCAAACAGGAGGCTTGGAAATTGAAGAGATCGAAGTGTCAGCCAGTCACCCTCATGTTTCACAAACTGTTCAATGGGCTCTGCTAGTGAAGATGATGACAACGTGTCCTGAAGTAGTTCAATTGGAAGAAGGGCAACAACAAATATTATGAAAATGCTCCAATAAATTGATTTGAATGTGGCTGACATAAAGCAAGAAATAAAAAAAATTAGAACTTCTAACTTCTGATGTTGAAGTTGGATTAAACAAAGTCAGAGAAGACACACAGCAGCCGAGCCATACGGTCTTATACTTGGTGCAAAGAGAGAGAGACTTGACTGCCAGAACAGAAGATGCTGAGGCTAGAAGCAGATGAAAAATGTATAAGACTGTTTAGTTTTTTGGAAGATTGTGAGCAGCTGGACATTATAGGATATATTCAAAGCTGGTGATACAAGAACTGAGTATCCCTTAGGATGTGTCCCTGGACATCGAGCAAGCACACCATGCCCTAGGAGCTAAACCAAAAGTTGGAGCACTTCCCCAATCCATCCTAGTAAAATTTACAAGTTACTCAATAAAGGAGATGGTGCTCCATAAAGCGTGGGGCAAAAAAGATCTCAAATAGAAACAGGGTATATGCTGACCAGGACTACCACAATGCAGAATCGCAAACAGATCCAGGCCATGATTAAGCAACTGAAAGAAAAGAACACCAGAGTGCAACTTCAATATCCTGTCAAATTGCTGGTTCACTGAGAAGATGGTAAAGTATGCGCCACTTATATCGGCTCCGGATGTAACGTTCTTCCGCTTCTAACAGACGTTTTGTCCATGCCAGAAGCCATTTGCTATGTTGACAGTGTAATAATTGTCCGTTAAAGCAGACCTTTAATTCCTGCAGTACTGACCAATTAGTCCAACCAGATCACCTATCCATCATGTTTTTCAAAAATTAATGAATGGAGGAAAAGACAAACATTTTAAAATACATAACTTAAAGGTGCTTATTTTAATTGGCTTAACCAAATTTAGTTTAATTCACAGCACAGTCCACTTCATTCATTTGAAGAGTTTTAGACTTGCTCTGAATTCTATGGTACTGTGCCACAGTATACTGACTTTGGGAGTGATGGTGTGGGAGTGTGAGGGAGAGGGAGAGAGAGAGAGAGAGAGTGAGAGAGAGGGGGGGAGAGCTCAACACATCAAGTTAGAGCTGTTCTCCCCTCTGTTCTCTCACGTTTTGCAGGCAACCAGGCAAATCACTCCCTCTTCTTATTCTATGCACTTCATTGCCTGTAGCAGATAAAGAAGCTAAAATGGAGGGTATTTGTGTTCGGAGTCCACTGAGCAAAACAGCCTTGAACTGATTAAGTGCTCCATGCAGTCGGCTGCCAGCAAGCAGCTCTGATCTTACATTCTTTTAAAAGTGTAATGTTTTTCACATTTAAACATCAAAAAGTGTTTAATTCAGTCCAGGGCATTATTTAAAGAGGGGGAGCAAGAATAAGCATGCCACATTTTTAAAATGAAAAAGAACCAAAACAGAGCTTTTTAGCCGGTCCTAAATACAGTGCAGGGCACAGTGAACATTGAGGAGGAAAGGAATGCTCCTCCATTTTCTATATCTATTTTAAATAAAAAATAAAAAAATACTGGTGCTTTTAGTTTTTCTAATATAACCCATTTCATTACACTCAGCGCACATTTTTTTTTTTTAGTGGCTGGCAGGGTTATTGTTGTACCGGACGCCACATGTAATGGACAGATTGCTGGTTGTCAAATCAGTCTGTTACAAGTGGCATATACTGTAATAAAATGTACAACTCTCTTCTACAGGCTTTGAAACCTCCACAAAAGCTGGGAATTAACATCCCCATCTTGCAACAGGAGACCATGGAGCAATCGGTCATGTAAATGGTGTGGGAGTCAGTCAGCAAAGGGAGTACAGTGGGAAAAAAAAGCATGTTTGGTTGTCGGACACTTTATACAAAGACCTGATTCAACTTTACAAGAATGCAAGAGGAAACCAAATTGAGATCCTGGTATGGTAAAAAAAACCTTTCTTTTATTATTAAAATAATGGTTCAGATGATTGGTGGTGGTGCTCTGGGCTCCTATTCTCCCTCAGTGGCTGCCCTCCCATAACTCCTAGAATAGTGACTACTCAGATCCTGCATGGTTTAGACAAAGCAAAGACTATTTGAAGTTTACCAATCTGACAGATGGTGAAGTAATGTCTGCCCCACCTCCGTGTTCGGCTGCAAGACACAGTGATCCTTGTATACTATGAATAGTTTGTAAAAGAAAGAACAAAAAAAAAGAGATTTACCAAAGGAGCAGTTATGCCTAAATTGGCTCTGTACCCTTTCTTAATGGCTCAGTACCCTTTCTTTATGGCTCCATGGTAACCTTGGTCTCACACAGCTCTGCAGGCCTGAAAAAAGTCAGGAGTTGGACTGAACCATCCAGGTCTTTATATAATTATTACCCTGAATATACACTAAGAAATGGATATTCACTAAGGAAAATATCCCAGCAGAGTCAATGTACTTTAGTAGCCTTCAAGTTTTGTAGCATGAATACACAATATTAGCAGTAAAGTAGCATAGCCATGAGCCGGAGGTCGGGGGGGAAAGAAACTGTCAACAGATTTTGCAGTTAGTTCTCTGACTACTCTCACACTAACCCACACTTGTGAGGTAAAACTGCAGGAGGATCATAAGAGGAAAAAGGCTGAAAGATGGCAAAAGGATTTATGTGGAACTCGACCTACAAGAGGTTTATATTTCAGCTTGGTGCCCCTCTGAAATGTGGTGACTGCATAGCTTTTCCTTCCTGCTTCAAGAAAGAAAAAGGCTGCCAAGATTTTGACAACTTGCAGGCATGGCTGGCTGAAATTGACTAGACTGCTACTGTTGGGCCCTTCATTCTCCCGCCTCTCCACCTGTCATGTTCAGTGTGTGGAGGAGATAAAGATTTGATAGTAAAATGTATGAAGTAAATGGACAGAGGTTTAGGAGTTCACTGCTCTCACATCATTGTTTAGCAATCCATGTGGTCCTGCTCACACTCCATGGCTTGGCAGGATATTGCAAGTGCTATACTCCTGGGTAATAAAAGATATGGCCAGCGGCTAAGGATTCAGTAATGTGGGGAGGAGGGCCTCAGACTAAAACTGTATTGCAGGGTACAGCACTATCCCCATGCTATGAATGGACCTAAGGAGTTATGGAGAATTGCCCGGGGAAGGGTCATTGAAGTTTTGAGCTGTAGCAGCCGAACCACGTGAAAGGTAGGTGGCATGAGTGAGTAGCGATCCTTCTTACAAGCAAGGAATTACCTAGATTGAATTAAATGTGTCTGGGTGCTCTGTCTGTGGTCTAATATGGAGTTTTCCCAAAGAATGCAATGTCTTGACATAGTTGAGCTGGTGGGTGTTTAGTAAAAAGACTCATAGAGTTTACACTTCAGCAACAGTTTAAATTAGCTCCTCAAATACAATAAGACCCTTGTAAATGTTAGGTGGGCAAAATGGCTGGGTTAAGGAGGCAGGGCAGAGAGGTGAAAACAGTGATGTAGTCACAACACAGGCATATACATATTCATGGAACACACAAGAAGTGTAGTTCAAGCACAGTAATGGGATTTGGGCCTCTAACAATTTAAAGTTAGATGTGGACAGCTCAGGGGTAATGTGAGGAAATTCTTTTTCACGGAGAGAGTGGTGGACGCATGGAAATGCCTTCCTGGAGAGGTTGTGGGGTCTAAAACAGTGGGGGAATTCAAACATGTATGGGACAGACATAAGGCAATTATAGTGGGGGGGGGTGCAGGAAGTAGGCTGTTGGTTAACTAGAACTGCAGCTTATCCAATAGGTAGGGAAATGGGCAGACTGGGTGGTCCAAGTGGTCCTTATCTGCCATCAAAGTCTATGTTTCTATGTTTCTATGCAGTAGCGATTCAGGTCATAGAGGGTGGGTTTGAAATTACCTTGCATTCACAATTTGTTTAGTGGGCCCAATTGCCCAGTGTAACTTAGAGGGTGTGTGAAGGGGTTACAGTGTGCCAAGCTGGTTATTAATATGTAGGTGACTGCCCACCCCTCTCCATACCATCTCTTGGCATGCACTGTTAGCACAATGACAAAAAGTACAATGAACACCACCACAGTGACAAATCTTGCCAGGTCACTGTGGTGGTCTGCTGTACAGTGATACTGTGATTCTTGGTGTTTCACCCTCACTCTGAACCAACTCTGACTTGGAGTTGGTTATTTAGAGATGGGGAGCGTGGGGGGCAAAGCCCCCCCTCAAGAAATACTTTGTCTCAATGGGAACAATGCTGATGGACAACATTGTTCCCATCACTGTCATCGATGTCGACAATATTGTTGTCGATATCTCGACGTGGAATCATCTCTTGGCATGTTAGTCCTTGCCTATCCCGGTAGGCAGCAGAAGAATGGAGAAAGACGGCAGTTTACAAAATATGGTTTGGGTGTTTTTCTCTCATCCCACCAATGGCTTTGGTAGGTAGTCTAAATTAAAGGATCATATCTGAAGGGGAGGGAGGAACCATTGTACAGTTAAAGAGTTGAGGAATAGGCGAGGGAAAGACACATGCTGCAACTGGTGACTGCAGCACTCCCTCCTGTAATGCAAGTTTCCAGTTTTGCCTGCACCAGTTAGCAAATCTTGAACTAAGTAGATGAGGAGAGTAAGAGTGGAGAAGCCCCTTTGACTTCATGAACTGCATAAAACTAACATTAAACATAAGAAATATGGGCTTCATGCTGACCCACAGACTGAATGGCAGGCTTGGCAACTCCCCCCTTAAGCTTGAATGCTATGATTTCTGGAAAAGACATAAGCAGTGGTTGGCTAACCCAAATAATACAAGGGTTGCGGGGGGGGGGCATAAAGGGGAGGAACAGGAGTAAACAAAAATAAAAATAAGGGGCCGAGATGATGTGGGGAGAGGGACAATAGATAAGGTATTACAATCTAAGTGTGGGCAGCCATAGCAGAGGAGGGGCAACAAGAGGGTAGGTCAGAAGGGGACAAGAAGTTAGAGGCATATGACTAGAGGTGGGCCATGGGGGGGGGGGACTTGGAGCATAAGATTCTCCAATTGTTTAATTCCAGTTCCAATTGATGGTAATCATCATTTTGTTAAGAAATGGGTTAGGAAGCTCTGGCAACTTGGTCTCTATCCACAAAATTCACAAGTACAATAAACTCCAAGCCTATACAAAATGGTCCAGGAAAAAGGTTTTATTGTAATAATCCAAGGTGGAAACCAACAGTGCGATACAGGCTGTGAGGGCACCCTCCCTCAATAGAACAGTGCCAAATGTTTTCACATGAAGTTACACACTTTCTCAAGGCTAATACAGTGTTTGTGATTGGTGTTTAAAAAGGCTGACAATTAAAGTGACAGTGTAACAAAGAAGTGCTAAGTGAAAACAGTTATGGTTAAAAACACACATGACAAAACACTGAATTTCATAAATACCATGTGCCAGGCATTACTTAATAAATATGAGACAGGAAAAAGTTAATAAAAGTGCTGTGATGCAGAAACATTTTAAAACTGAGATATGTTGGTGATAAATAACATATTTATATGTAGAAACACTGAAATATCCTAAGACTAAAAAAAAAGGGGGAGGGAGAAGGAGAAGAAGAAAAGGGGAAAGGAAAAAGGGGGGAAGGAAAAATAGATAAGTAAGATATGTGCAGCAAGACTGCTGAAAAAAAGATAGGTAAGTATACATTTGTAGCTATTATAGTAAATGAAGTGGAAGGGGGGGTTGATGGGGAAAAGGAGGAAAAGAAAAAGAAGATATAAAAAGGTATAGCTTTAATCAATGTTAAAAAAAGCTTCATGTTGCAAAATATCTTAAGTAACGTATTTGGATTCTAGAAATAGCAGGATAAAAAACACAATCGTAAATAAGTTTCAAAAAAGTAGTTCTGAGAGGACGATCTGAAACAGTTAAAGTTGTTATGTACTGTATAAGAAAAAAAAAACACATAGCAGCTAAGTACAGGTGAATACAAGTTATAGCAAAGGTAAGCACCAAGGCAGGTAGGACGATGAAGTCACAAATAGGGAGACAGTTGAAAGTGTTCATTATTATCCTGGCCATTTACATGATTTGAGTTTGTACTGCCAGAAAGTGTCACATTGTAGTAATCTGGAGTCTATATTTCTGCCACTAACTATTGTGACCACTTTTTCAATCACTTGGAAAGTAAAGCAATGTTCCTTTCCCCTTTTGTTGGGAATGTAAGGCCAGAGCACTAAAGCCATCAAGTTTAGAGATACTCCTGATATTTTGGCCATTCCTTTCTTTGAATTTTCTTTCATTTTGTCAATGTAGAATGCCCAGCAAGCACTACATTGTGGCAGGTAGATCATGTCAGGGGTGTTACAGGTGGCAAATTCAATTATCTGATATGAAACACAAGTGGCTGGGTGTGAAAACGAGGTGCCTGTTTTTATGCATTGGCAGAATGTACAGTTACCACATTTGTGGGTCACAGGTGGTAAATGCTAAAGAGTTTTTCTCCCAGTACTATTTTCCCTAAAGTTACTGTGCACCAAATTATCTTTGATGTTTTTATCCCTTTTAAATGCCATAAGTGGGGTTGTTCGAATGAGTGGTGTTAGTTTCTTTTCAGTGGTTAGACTATGTCAGTTGTTTGCAATAATGTTTCTAATCATAGAAGAATGAGGGCTAAAAGTAGCTATGAAGATTGGTGTACTGTCATTTGAAGGCTTGGATTTGTCATTTTTTTAGCTGGAAAGGAGAGTATCTCTATTCAGATTGTCAGCTTTATCTTTTGCTTTTGCAATGACATTTTTAGTGTAGTCCTGTGCTTTAAATCTATTTGTCAGAACATTTGCTTGATCCTGATAGTCACTTTCCAGTGAACAATTCCTCTTGGATCTCATAAATTTTCCCACATGTATATTAGTAGTAACATGTTTAGAGTGGCAGCTAGCAAAGTGCAGGATGGAATTGTGTTCCGTTGGTTTCCTATAAAGTGTAGTGACAGTATCTCCACTTGGATTTTTACAAATGGTGAGATCCAAAAAGTTGACTTGGAGATCAAAGATCACTTAAAATTTTAAGTTTTGATTCAATCAATCAATCAATCAATTTTTATTTATATACTGGAAAGTATGTGAGCAAAAATGCCTGTTTTCACAAATGTCCAGTGTGGGATACAAAATAATGGAAGCATAAAACAATGGAAGTAACAGTAGAACAAAAAACAGATCAACATGTTACAGCATAAGTCAGATTAAATTTAACAAGTGGAAGCAAAACAGATTAACATGATACAAAGGGTTACAAAATCCTATGATATGAAGGCTGATCTAAAACAAAACACTCAGGGATCCAAAATAAAGTGTTGTATGAGGTGAAAATGCTAGATTACAGGAGCTGGAGGAATTGGAGGTCATGGGGATTTGTAAGTGAGAGGAGAGAAAGGGGGAGGGGGAGCAAGTTAGGACAGTGAAGTGGCAAAGGGAGAAGGGGAAATGATCGAATAGGTTTGGCAGGGAGACCGATCTGGGAAGTTACACAGGCAGCTATACAGGTGGATGAACTAAAGAGGTGGGCCTTGAGGGAGGAGCTGAAGGAATCAATGGCTTGCAGGCCTGTATTTTTTTTTTGGTTGGGGAGTTTATTGTACAGCTTTGTGCCAGAAAAGAAGATGGAGTTTTGAGTCAGTTTGGTCTGAAAAAATGGGGAGTCAAAGACCATGGTAGCAGCACCTCTGGTCAGTTGGTACTGTAGTGCTTACTGTAAGCTGTAATTCATTGACAGCACAATCGGCAGGCAGCCGTGGAGGTGTGCAGGTGGGTTTTGCTGCCCATCAGCTTTAATGCCATGCTGGGACAGGAGAGCAGGGTGGGGTGTGGGTGCCATAGTGGGTGGGGGGGTCCATTGGACTACCAGGGGAATATCGGGATATGTGTTATGCTACAATAGGGGCAGGGAGGGGGTTACCGCTAGACTACCAGGGATTTTTGGACAGTGACTATTATTCAGATGGGGTTTGGGGAAGGGAGGGGGGGTACCACTGAACTACCAGGAAGTTTTGGATTTGTGCTATGCATCAGATGGGGTTTGGGTATGGGAGGGGGGACACTAGACTATCAGGGATGGCTGGGGTTAGACTTTGTAATGTACGATTATGACTTGAGGGGTAGCCACCCAGGGGCTGGACTGCTGTGTTGTGCTGTGCAATACAGCAGCTCACCTGTGGGTGGCTACAACTAAGGCATGGTTTTTTCATGCCTATCTTTGTGTGTCACATCTCTGAGATGTGTGGGCAGCTGCGCCACACATCTTGGTTGAATGTGGAGATGCACTGCATATGCAGGGGAAAGCCCCCTACAGATGCATACATTATCTTTGCACTTCAGCACATCCGGACTTGTGCGGCGCATCACCCCCTTTGAATATAGCCCAGGGGCATATTTTGGAGCTGTGCCAGGCACATCTCCTTTGAATATCCTGGTGAACATCTTTAACTGTTTCAGATCGTCATCTACAAACTACTAACTTTTTTGAAACTTATTTACAGACGTTGTGTTTTTATCCTGCTATTTCTAGAGTCCAAATAAGATACTTAAGATATTTAGCAATATTTGCACTTTTCTAACATTGATTAAAGCTATACCTTTTTAGACCTTCTTTTTCTTTTCCTCCTTTTCCACGTCAGCCCCCCTTTTCCACTTTATTTACTAGAATAGCAACAAATTTATGCTTACTTATTCTTTTTCAGCAGTCTTGCTGCACACATCTATTTTATCTATTTTTCCTTTACCCCTTTTATCCTTTCCCCATTTTCTTCTTCTCCTCCCTCCCCTCTTTTTTGTTTTAGGATATTTCAGCTTTTCTACATATCAATATGTTATTTATCACCAAAATATATTGGTTTTAAAATGTATCTGCATCACAGAACTTTAATGTTTTCCTGTCTCATAGTTATTAAATAATGCCTGGCACATAGTATTTACGAAATTCATTGTTTTGTCATATGTGTTTTTAACCATAACTTTTTTCACTTAGCACTTCCTTGTTGCACTGTCACTTTAAATGTCAGTCTTTTTAAACACCAATCTCAAACAATGTATTGGCCTTAAGAAAGCGCTTAACTTCACATGAAAATGTTTGGCACTGTTCTACTGAGGGAGGGTGTCCTCACAGCCTGTATCGTACTGTTGGTTTCCACCTTGGATTATTACAATAAAAACTTTTCCTGGACCCTTTTGCATTGACTTAGAGTTCATTTGTACATTGTGGAATTCATGGATAGAGACTGGGTTGCCAGAACTTTCTGCTCTGTAAGTACCTTACGTTTCTATTACTCTGGCACCAGTCAGGCCTTCTGTTGCACAGCCACCTTGTTCGATTTTGTCCAGGAAATGAGTTATGACACCACAGGCTAAACAGGGGAGGGAAAGGTACATTTTTCCCTCTCTCATTTACAGCATCTTCCTTGGGGTGCACACCTCTACCGATGACTGGTATCTCTGGTCGATGGGCAGCCTGGTGTTGTTGGCACTACAGCTGAGTGCCTTAACTCTAGGGCAGAGGGAAAGTGCCTCTGAACACCAAGGTTGGCTGAGCAATCGATTGTTGAGCATTTTTGCTCCTTCATTTCTGTTTTTTCTTATTAACCATAGTTCAGTTTTCTCTAGAAAAGTTAACTGTTATTACAGAATTTTTTTTGTTAACTATATTTTATGGCTGTATATTCCAGACAGCTCAATGTTTGTCAGTTAAAGTGTTCATATTTGTTATGGACTATGTTTAAATGTTCAAGATTAGGGGTACAAATGGCATCCTACAAGGAACAAGTCAAGGTCTCTACATCTGAAAGTGGAAAAGAAACAATCTGAGGGGGTGAAGAGGGGGTTGGTTCAGCTGGGAACCTATTAATCAAAGTTAGTAAAGGACATCTGAAATGACGGTTAAAAGAATATGGGGTCACTTAATATTGTATCCTGCAATTTGAAGGGAATTAATGCAGTAGTAAAAAGAGCTAATATTTTACAGTATCTCACCAGGGTTAAGTGTGACATAGGGTTACTTCAAGAAACTAATTTATCTCAAGTAGAACATAAGAAATGAAGCATGAGTTGGGTGGGAGAGGTTATAGCAGTGTCTCACAGCACAGCCAAGAAAGTGGGAGTGGCAATTCTGGTACAAAAGGGTCTCTTATTTGGAAAAACTTCCTCCTTCACAGGTACAGAAGGTAGACTGGTTATTTTGTCAGGGAAAATAGCAGACAGACAAATACATATTGTCAGTGTATACATTCCAACCCCACCCACTGCAGATGTCTACAGGCAGGTTTTTGGCAAGGTGGTGAAGCTACCAGAAGGGCAGATCATCCAGGGGGTGGGTTGGAATTGTGTCAAAGACCCAAATCATTGATAAGTCCCAGGGAGCTCAAAGAGGTAATAAGGCAGGTGCAGGGTTATTCAAAGCACTAAAGGAAGAAGAAGGGTTTATGGATACTTTGAAGGACCAGAACCCTACAAGCAAAAACTACACATTTTACTCTCATGCTGAAGACAGCTATTATCACATAGAGCAGATATACACTGAAAAAACACAGGGCTACAGAGTGAAGGAGGTAAACATTTTTCCAATGCATCTATCAGTTCATGCTAAAATCAGTCTCACTCTGGATCTTGGCCCCACAGATAAAAAGTCCATCTGGAGACTTAATGCTGGACTGTTACATAATAAGATCTATGTTTCAAGCACTAAAGAGGCCATAAAATATTATATTCAAGAAAATGCGGAATCAGCCTCTAAACAGAAATATTTCTGGGATGGCCTAAAGACTGTCTTGTGGGGGGAAGCCTTTTCTTATGTTAGTTATAAAAAAAAGATAGCATGGCTGGGACAGAAAAATTAGAGGAGAAGATTCAGGAAATAGAAGCAAAACATGTAAGAGAGAGAAAACATGAGCACAAGGGAGAACTAAAAAAACTAAAAACAGAACTGGAGCAACTCCTCAGTATGAAGACAGAAAACAATTTAAGATTTGTATTACAAAAATTTTATGAAGGTATGTGACCGGGTAGAATAAGACTCTGTCCCATTTGTTATGGATAAAGTGTTTAAATGCAAGGATCTTTCCTTTTCTGTCTCTTTGTCTGGTTGCGGAACCCAATTTTCCTGTGAGACTTTGGATTTGATCACCCCAACAATCTCACAATTCTTTGCCTCTTACTGTCTCAGTTTTCTCTTGCTCTCTGTTTTTCCTCCCTTGCATATCCATTAATATAAAAATATGTGCAAATCATTGTATGGAAATTTTATTTTATTTAAAATGTGTTGACTGGGAAAGGCACACTGAGCCAAGTTTCGTTTCCAGGCATGACCTGGGTACAAAGAAGTACATAGAAGTTACAGAGGAAATAAGTACAACAATAATTCAATCCATTTAGACAGGAATTGCAAAAAGAGGGCTGGTTGCAGGCAGTAGATACAAACATACAGTGTTTACAAATAGAAACAGTTAGTTATTACAATAAGGTAAATGCAGATGCAGGAATAGTACAGTAGTGGTGCAGGAAATGTAGAAAAGAAGTATAACACAGGCAGAGAATTTGACCAGCTGAGGATTCAAAAATGGAGCTGGAGTCTGTCCTGTGTAGGGGTAGGTCCCTGGATGCACTTTTGGCAAGATGTAACTGGGAGGAGTCTGAGGAGTTGCCTAAATTCTGGGAGGGAGGAGACCTGATGAATGATGGGTGGGAAGTTGTTCCATAGGAAGGAAAGGCAGTATGAAAAGGCAGCTTGGCTGGAGGCAGAGTGAGGGCAAGGGAGGTTGAAGGTGCGGGCATCTTTGTGGTGGAGGGAGTAGGCTAGGGAGTTAGCTGGCACGAGGTGGGAAATAAGGTAGGTTGGTAGGGAGTCCAACCAGTATTTAGCTATGAGGAAGGTGCTATGGATGTTTCACCTGTTGGAGAGTGAGGCCAGGGAGAGAGTGAAGTATGGGGGCAATGGTGAGTAAGTGGAGGGGAGGCGGTGGCAAAATGACTGAATGCGTATAGTAGGATGTCGAGTTTGGAGAGGGATGAGGTTGGTGCTGTGCAATATATGATGTCTGCATAGTCTAATATTGGTAAGATGGTTTTAAGTATGATTTCACTGCAGGTGGGAAGGGGAAGACTGTCTTTGTGGCGGTAGAGGATGGCAAGTTTGGGCCATGTGACTGATAATGGGATCACTTTTGTTTAGAAAATATATAGTGTTACTGTTGAAATATATATAATTATATTTTGAGATGACTGCAGAAAGCTATTGTAAATTCTAGAGGTTACTTGAGTGCAAATCTTCTAGCCTTTTGCAAAAGCTGCAAAGGGGGGCCTCTCAGCTCATGCACACTGTGTTCTAGCAGCCCTGCCCGATATTTAAAAAAACAGGATGCTTGAGAAGGATGGGGGTTGAAAGGACTTACAAGAGTTAGGCTACAACTGCAAGAAAGATTAGACGAAAAAGGGACCCAGAGACTGAACTAAAACAGCTTTGCTCTTCTGAACACAGTTATTCGGAACAAATTTATTTTTTTTATGTTACTGCTACTGTAAATAAATGTTTTTGGTGAATTCTGCAACTGCTCCTGGTGCTTCCTATGCTTCCTGACCTGTGCCTCGATGACAGGTGGTAACAGAGCAGGGCGATTACTAGCATATAGGCTACATAAGCAGGCAGCAGAAAGGTATTAATTACTAAAAATTTGCATAGATATAAAACTTTGTAAACTTAATGAAAAGCAATGTAAACATAAAACAACAATGGTCTCAGAAAATCAAACAAAACAAAACAAATGTTACCAGTATGATCCACACTGTTCTTTCACTGTATTTTACACTGTTTGTGCCAGTTTCTGCCCCATGCTGTGCCTGAAAAAGGTCTTTGGATCAGTGCACCAACCCAGTTACCATATGACTAAATAAATAATTGAATAACTGAATGTGCATAAAATTAAAAGAGTATCAGGAGACCAATCCCCAGAAACACAACCAGGCAAGATAGCAGACATTTTTAAAACTTTGTATGCCAAACTCTACAAACAAGAAAATATAAATGGTGTGGTGGAAAAAATAAAGCTATTTGTAGACCAAATTAATCTAACAAAGTTAACTAGGGAGCAGGTTCAAAATCTGGAGAGGCTCTTTTCTGAGTTTGAAATGACTCAGGTGATCAAAGAGTTGAAACTTAATAAATCCCCAGGCCTGATGACTTTATTGCCAAATTTTATCAGATGTTTCAGACAGAACTGACCCTGGTTCTGGTTTCTCTTTCCAATAAATGTCAAGACCCAGACAAAATTCCAGAAAGTTGGGTGATAGCATTAATTTCAGTACCGCCCAAACCAGGCAAAGATATAACCACTTCTGGAGGATATAGATCTATCTCACTGTTAAATCAGGACATTAAAATATTTACTAAAATTATAGCAAACCATCACCAGCAAGTGGTAGCACAACTGGTCCACCCAGACCAATCTGGTTTTATATCAGGCAGACACCTGCATTACAATGTACAGAGACTCCTAATCACCATGGCTTTGGTTCACAGTAGTCCTACAGGACATCAAGGAGTTGTGGTGGCACTGGATGCAGAGAAGGTGTCTGATCACCTTAATTTGGCCTTTTTGGATGCCAGCCTAGACAAATTTAATTTTGGTGACATGTTCCGATCATGGATTAAGGCATTATACTTGAACCCTACAGCCCAGATTCAAATAAATAGCACCATCCCCGGGCCCCTTAAAATTCAAAAAGGCACAAGGCAGGGGTGCCCTCTGTCACCTCTCCTGTTTGTCTTTAGTATGGAACCCCTGGCTGAAGCAGTCTGACCAAGCAGGGTTATTGAGGGTATCAGAATTGATATTGTAGAAAACTGCATATCGCTATATACCAACAACACCCTCCTCTACCTGCAAAACCCTCTGGAGACATTCCTGAAGATCATGGATCTAATACAAGAACATGGAGAAATAGTCGGTTTCAAAATAAACTAGTCTAAATCTGAAATCATGATGATCAGGGGGAAGATTTTGCCAGCACTCAAAAATTGCACTAATCTTAGATGGACTTCCAAAGGTTTTAGATATCTGGGAGTACAAATTACCTCAGACCTTAGTAAGCTGTACCAATCGAATTATCAGAAATTGCAAGAAGAAATCCAGCAAGACTGTGAGAGATGGGCTAAAGTACCCTTATCATTGGTAGGCCACACAGAAACAATCAGAATGAACATCCTAGCATGCTTGCTCTTTCTATTTGGAGCTTTACCCATAAGCCCACCCAAAATCTTTTGGAAAGCAATGCAAAAAGTGCCTGTAAGATTTATGTGGGGAGGGAAGAAGCCAATGCTGAAGTGGAATGCAAAGATGATGGAAAAAGGAAAAGGGAAAAGGGGGTCTTGGGGTACCAGACCTTAAATCCTACTACCAGGCCACTCAACTCTAGCATGCTGTATCACATTTAAGACTGGAGAGTGATCTGGCATGGGTGGTAATGGAACTCACAAGCTTAGTACAAAAGAGGCTAGATGATTACTTGTTCAACAAATTAGCATTAAAGGAAATAAAATCTATATCAAATCCATGGATTAATACCCTTCTTTTCACATGGAGGGAAATATTAAAAAAGCTAGAAATGGGTAATGACATCAGCAAACTGACCAGAATCAGGGCATATAAAGACTTTGCACCAGGCAGAACAAATACAGTATTTGGTAGGTGAGAACAATATGGGCTGTCCAGGTTAGGACTGAGATGGGCGAAGTGGTCCAATTAAGCTCCTTCGAGAAACGTTCGCGGGTGAGGTGAATGTAGATGGAGTGCTCCTGGCAGTGAGCGGAGTACGTGTTATATATGTGTAACGTGAAGTCCATTGAAATCAATGACTTCACGCTACTCCGCCTTCCCAAACCACTACTCCACCAATTCCTAAGGTGAAGTACATTGAAAACAATGCACTTCGCCTCACTTCACCTTGTTTTTAAGCTCCAAAAGTGAATTTTGCAGTGATTCGTGGGATTTCAGGTCACATGGGCTCTAGATTGTTCTGCACAGCATCAGTTTGGGGTAGTGTGTGTAGGAAGCTGTAGGAGACAATCTGCTCTGAGAGCTCTCTGCGATTCAAACATACTAAAAGCTGTTAAAAAGGCCTTTTTGAGTCATTTTTTTGCTGAAACTTTAGTTAATCAATTATAGGAAACCCTATTGTGCTCATATCATTGAGCGTTTATTGTTTGTTTGTGGATTTTGAATGCTAATGTACATCATTCAGTCTGTATACTGAGAGACAGTGGAAGTGTGCTTTGCGGGAGGGGCGTATCTGTGGTGTAGGTAGATTAACTTGGAGAAAAAGACAGTGCTTTCTGTTTTGGTGATATTTTTCTTATATAACTGTGTTAATGTACACACAGTAATATTTTCAATAATTCTTGTCTTTTTTGCTGATTGTTGTGGTGCAGCAGTGCATAATTTTAGTTTGTTTAAAATATGTGGTTATATTACTGAAGTTTTCAATTTGCTACACATTACTTAGTGTGTGTGTGAGTATGTGTGTGATGCGTGTCATCAAATCAGACACCTTTTATTGTGCCACATAATTTCAGCAATGTGAACCTGTCATCCACTGCAGCTGTGTAATTTTTATACTTCTTTGTGGTATCTTTGCTGGTAATAGTACTAATGACTGTTACTGCAGCAGTGCAGTAGACTGCCCCCATAGCCCGCCCAACTGGCAAAGGTATTCTTTCCAGATTTCAATTTCTGATGGTGAGCACTGGTTAGGTGTTGTGCCTTTGCATCTGCATCTCTTCAGCGTGCAGCGCACTCTTAATCTGTCTGTGCATTTGCATCTCTTTAAAGCCCAATCTCCATCTCTAACTTAATTCACAGTTGTTTCTTTGGTTTCCCTTCAGAGTACTGGACAGGTGTGGTGCATAATTCTGTATGAACATTGTACTAATTAATATGCGTTTTTAAGTCAGGACTATCATCACGAGTGACTCATGATATAAATCACATTCATCATCACGGTCACAAATGCAATCACAAATCATGATTTACAATCACGTCACAAATCACAATATAACTTTTTTTACTAGCTACTTGGATATATTGTAAGCTTGTTTTGTAGTATCTATCCATGCTTCACCACACCACCATTGTACTCATTAATGGGTGTTTTTAAGTCAGGGAGTTTTGTGCCACACCTCATCGGGGCCCGGGGAAGTACAGCCATTGGCATTCATTTTTCTTTATCATCACGGTCACAAATGCAGTCAAAAATCATGATTTATGATTACGTCATGAATCACAACATGAATCTTTTTACTAGTTACTTGGATATATTGTAAGCCTGTTTTGTAGTATGTCTCCAGGCTTCATCATCCCACCATTGTACTCATTAATAAGTGTTTTTAAGTCAGGGAGTTGGACAGCGTCTGCAGTACAAACACAGACTGGAAAGAAGACTGACTGCACACATACAGTTTAACACAGTATACTTGCACTGCTCAGAATACAAAGTATCACGCATATGGAAGACAACAAAATAGGGCATAATTACATGCAAGGGTCGGGGATGGTGGAGGAATACATTTTATGACCCAGCAAGGAAGGTGTGTGGGAGGGTACATGGTGTGAGGAAACAAAACTAATGTGGGATCCCATGGTGATCCAGCAGCAGTTCCACCATGGACATAATTTGCAGCTGATGTCCCGCTATGTGATCCAGCCACTGCTCCACAGCACTCACTCTCTTGTTGTTCTCCTCGACAGAATTCCAGAGAACTTCCAAGTCAGCCTGTGTTACATGCAGTTCTCTAAGGTCCACCAGTTCTACAGGCTGACCTGCTGGTGGTGGTGGTGCTAGTGGAGCAGCAGGTGTTGCTGTGGCCCTCCTTTTCTTAGGGAAGCCACCATGCACAGCTGCACCTCTGCCACAGAATGGCCAGCAGGTACAGGTATGGTCTGTTCTGTGGCAGCCTGCCACTCCAACTGGTGGTGATTGAGCATATGGGTGTGCTGGCCCCCAGTCCCCAGGTGAGTCCCCCAAGGGCCACGGCGCACCTCCACCGCACATAGGTGGCACTTGACCACATTGCTGTCCCCCCCGACACAGTCAAAAAACTGAAAAACAATGGAGGTGTGGGGAGGACCAGGCACAGGCAGGGGAGGGCCAGATGAACTGGCAGCTGGCTGGTCACTGTGCTGAACAGGGATGGGATCCATACCTGGGCCCGGGGCAATAGGCACATCCTGCGCCAGAGGACCTGGTGCTGGACTTGGTGGTGGTGGTGGTTCAACAGCCTCAGAGCCAGGACAGGAGACGGTGCTGGTCCTGCTTCCGTGGGGGGGACACTCACAAGTTTCGAGCAGCCCAACAGGAATGGGCGCCCATGCCCCCCACACATGCGCATGGTATGATGCTTACCACTACCATGCTCTCCCAGAGCAGCCCTCACCCCAGACATTTCCTCACCCTGGTCTATCTCTCCTACTGAGCTCCCTCAGTTTGAGCAATCACAACTCACACTGTCACACAACACACGTACAGTCACACAGACACAGACAAACAACTAACTACTTATAAAGGTAAGAAAAATAAAATTTACAGAAAGAACAAATTAAGTAAAATAGAGTACAGAAAAGACAAAAAAATGTAGCTTTTAAAAAAGCTATTGGGTCTAAATCAAAGTTTAAATTTCCTCCTCGCTCTGACCTCAAAGTATCAGCAGTCACAAAACATACTTCTCTCTCTCCGTCTGCACAGGAGAAAGTAAAAGTGTCTGCTTGTATGACTCACTTCCTTCCTGCCTAGCTAAAGAGCATGTGACTTACAGTACTGTAAGCCATGTGATGTGTGGGGGGCTGCCAAATCTGAAACACCAAGTGGCTCACTTGGAATCATAATGAGGAACGTGAAGTCCATTAAAAGCAATGACTTAGCACTTACGCATTGCCATTCCATGTAATGTAGGCGTGGTAATGACAAAGGCGGAGTGAGCACTTCCGTGCCCACTCAAGTAGTGGTGTAGGACATGAAGTGCCCACTTTATGCTTCACATCACATGGAATTGAAATTCACTGTATCTCTAGTTAGGACACCTATTCATAGGTGACACAATAAAAAGCTATCAACAAATACAAGTAGAATTTGGGTTATCCCATAAAGAGTGTTACTGCTATCTCCAAATCATACATTATTTAGCAACAGAACCAAGGAAAACAGTGTTAAGAGCAAGTAAGGAGCATCCACTCATATCCTTTTATGCAGAGGCAATAGAGCGGGAAAGCGAAGGGAAGTTAATTTCCAAACTATACAAGATTTGTAAAGGCACGTATTTCCAACCCAGGTTACATATTAAAAAGAAATGGGAAATAGAGATGGGTGTTGTACTTCCTGAGTAGGCCTGGATGCAGATTTGGGAAAAGACTAATAAAACAATGGCATTGCCAACTTGGTGGGAATTTAGATGTCAAATGCTCTCTAGGTTCTTCATAACACTTGTGATTACCAAACACTATTGTACTCACCCAACAGATGTTTTCTGGAGGGGATGTGGTGGGGTGGGTACCCATGAACATATTTTTTGGAGTTGCCCAAAAATTAAGGCCTATTAGAAGGTCATCCATCAGATAATGATAACTATACTATGTACCCAGATCCCTGACAATTATGAAACATTGGTGTTGGGGAGACTTCCTATGAGGCTTTGAGTCTGGAAGGGAAATATCTATTCAATATAATTGTAGCAGCTGTGGCTAAAACCCTTACCATAAATTGGCTCTCTGATGAACTTCCTGATGAGTTGCAATGGCTAGCCAGTTGTTTATAGCTTAAAGAAATGGAACAGATAACAGCACACCTGCACCTGCAGAAAGAGAAATTCACAGCGAGGTTGGTACCTTTTAATGAATTTTGGAGTGAGAGAGAAGGCATACCACTTTTAGAACTCATGGCAGGAGATGCCTTATATACTGCCCGATTAGCCGAGTTGACCCCATCAAGAAGAATTGTGGAAAGAGCACATAACAGCTCAAAAATTAACAATAATCAATATAAACATTTAGTGCAACGAGGTTAAATACTGGTGACATATTGCTTTCATAACACTAAGAGGAAGTGAAGGGATTCCCATGGGTAGGAGAGGGGGGTACATGTGAAATTAGATAGCTTAGTCTATATAGTGTCCACGTTAGTGACCAATGTCAATAGATGCAACAGGAAGGTGTGGCACCAGAGTCTGGACTTGTAGGCATTGATCTTATAGAAGGTTTAGATAAATTGCATGAAGCTTCTGTGTCTTCAACAGAAAGGTCATGTAAAGTTTCATGTTGTTACTGTAATGTATGTTGGTCTATGTGATAGAACATTTAATAAAAATTACGGTTACAAAAAAACACTGAGACCACACTGACTTTGACATCACTAGTAATCAGGGAGAACCATTTCTCACTGCCAGCTTATTCTCTTTCACATGAAGAAGCAGAGATTGATTCTTCTTGGTTACTAGTGATGCCACAATTTCCTGCATTTAAGTGGTAACTTATGAAAGTCATTGCTGTGGCTGCAAGGGTTCTGGTGCCTCAATGTGTTGGGTCACATTTCTGATGATGTAATGGGAGGGACAGGACTGACTTGTCTTAGCCTCCAGAATGCAGCTTCACACAGCAGTCCAGTACTGCCAGGTGGAAAATCTCATTAGCAAGCAGAAAAGCAAACAAGAAAGAAACAAGCATTTGTCAATGCCGAATGTTTGCTTGCTGGCATTGGCATTGGTAGTGTAGAAGTTACAGAGCTGCATAATAGAAATGGCAGTGAAGTATTGAACTGAAGCCAACCCCACCACCACTCTGCAGAGAGTGACAGGCATTGGGGTGTGCCTTTGGGTTGTCAGGCATAACGGCCACGCCATTTCACCACACCCTACCCTGCAGACACTGACAAGTGTCACGGTGTGCCTTGGGGTCTTTGGCCCTTATGCACACCTCATTGCATCAGGAAATACAGTGAGATGGGTGCGGTATAGGAGAATAGGGTGAACTTTGGGGCCGAAGAGTCCAAGGCATACCTCGATGCCTCTCACTGGCTGCAGGGTGTGGAATGGTATGAGCATTACAGGCAAGAATCCCAAGTCACACCCCTGATGCCTGTCATTCTCTACAGGGTGGGGCGTAATGGTTGGAAACCTTAACACCTCAGGCATTCGTTGGTATTTTCACTCCAAATTTTCAACATTTTTTGTGACTCCCACCTCATGAACAGTGGCAATATCAGTTTGCTAGCCGAAAGCTGCTTATGCACAGCAACTACGGCATTTAGCACCACAGGTGCAAAAACACATTCCGAACAGGATGTGAAAAATGACAGCTGTACTGTTCATGGGGAGGTGTAAAAAATGGCAATGTTGCAAATCTGCAGTAAAAATATTAAAAAACTGGTGAAGTCACGAGCATGCATAGAAACTGTGCAACGCACACCCGTAATGTAATTAGTGTGGGGATTTTTTACAGCAGATTGTCAACACAGGCATTTTGGAACCTCCGATCATGAACAGTGTTACTGTGATTTTGTTTATCTGTCCCGAACAATGATTTCCCACAGCGACCACGCATCTCTGCGCTGAAAGTGTGAAAACACATTTCGGCCATGTTGTGAAAAATGACAGCTGTACTGTTCACAAGGAAGTGTGGAAAAATGCCATGGGTGAAAATCTGGACTGAAAATATTATAAAGTCATGAACTTACGAGGGTGCGTGGAAACTGCGCAATGCTCACTCATAACACAGTCATTTTATGGACTTTTGTTACCAAATTTTCAACATAGCCATTTTAAGACCTCTGCTCATGAACAGTGTAACTGTGATTTTCTTACTCTGTCCCAAACATTGCTTTCACACACCGACTGCACCATTGTGCGCTACATGTGCAGAAACACATTTGGTGTGACATGTGACAAATGGCAGCTGTACTGTTCATAAGGAAGTGTAATAAAATGGTAATGTGGAAAATCTGGAGTGAAAATATAGAAAATTTGCAAACTTACGAGCATGCGTAGGAATTGCGCAATGCACGCTCGAATAAAGCAGTAATTTTTAGGAATTTTTTCACCAAATTTTCAACATAGCCATTTTAAGACCTCTGCTCATGAACAGTGCCACTGTGATTTTCTTAATGTGTCCCATACATTGATTTGCACCGACTGTATGTTACTGCGCTACATGTGGGGGCTGCGTTTTGGGCAAGATATGAAAAATGACAGCTGGACTGCTCATAAGGAAATGTAATAAAATGGCAATGTTGAAAATCTTGAGTGAAAATATATAAATTCGCAAATTCTGGCGTGTGTAAAGACTGCGCTCGTAAAACAGTCATTTTTAGGAATTTTTCCACCAAATTTTCAACATAGGCATTTTGAGAGCCCACCTTATGAACAGGGGCAGTGTCATTTCATTACTCAGTCCCAAAAGGTGATTTTGTGCAGTGACTGCGAAATCACCCTTCGGGCCCGATTAATGCCATGACAGTGAGAGCATTCATGAGAAGGGGTCCCAAAAACCCCATGTTGAAAATTTGGTGCAAAAATTCCAAAAAATGCCTGAGATATGCAGCAAAGTTGAAAAAAACCTAGCTATCCATTTACAGCTTACCGGCATTTCCTCAGTTTACGGTCGGCTTTGAAGAGTGCAGACGTGTTCCCGGTCCACAGAAGATTGTCGCGCTGGAGTCTGGAGGTAAGTATGGGGTGGGGGTGGTGTGGGGAGGTGGGTGTGCAGTGGGTGGAGTGCGGGTGGGGCAGAGACTACGAGGACTGTTTTCAGTTTCAGGGTTTTTAAATTATGATGTGGGACGTTTGCCACGCTGGGGTGGGCTCCCCAGCGTGGCACAAGGATATGGTGGGGGGCATGGAGCCAATGGGGGATTGGGCACCCCCGTTGGTGATAAGCATATGTTGCCACACTGGGGTGGGCTCCCAGCGTGGCACCCTGTACTGGGGGAGTGTGGAACCAGTGGAGCCGATGGGGATGGGCACCCCAAATGGCTATATGATGTGTGGCCATGCTGGGGTGGGCACCCAGTGTGGCATATGGAACTACTGTTTGGGGGCGCGCGGTACAGCTGGCAGTAGGGCACCCTGTCGGCTACACACCATGTGCGTGGAGGGTGAGCATGCAATATGTGTGTGTGTGTGTGTGTGTGTGTGGGGGGGCGCGCGCGGGCTGGCGATATCTTATCGCTGTTCAATGAGCGTAGCTCCCCCTTTCAACTGTACGCCACTGCATTTTGGACGGTGTCATAGACAGCTCCAGCAGGCATTGGTGAACTGCGACCGCGCCTGTAAACACTCTGACTGAATTGGAAGAGGGCTGCCACACCTCCGAAAACTCGGATGATGGCACTATGTTTCTTGCACATGGGTGCAAGCAAACATAAAAATACTTCAGATATAAGAAGTGATAGCTGACTGCATCTGAAAATTACTATTAATTCCAGGCAGTACATTTTCCTTTTCAGGTAAAAAAGGTATGTTTTATTGTAACAAGTAACCTGTTGTTCCATGCTTCAAGAAAAGTGTTATATAGTTGATGGAAAAGTGTGGGGACACATTTTTTTTATAAAATTCCCCCGGGAAGCCATCAGATCCTGTTTTTTTTTCCATTGGTAGCTCTTGGACTGCATGTAGAATTTCATCTAGGGCTATTTTCTTACAAGCTGCTCTCTGTCCAGTGGAGCAAGGGAAGGTAGGTTAACTTTTTTAAAGAAATTGTCCAGGTTTCAGGGGGATGGTTCCCTGGTTAGCATAGATAGTGCTGCAAAATTTGTGGAGTTCACTATTTATGTTCCTATTGTTTGTGAGAATGTTAGCCAAGCTAATTCTGATACCTGTAATTAGATTTTATTGTTGAACCTTCCTTAATCTGAGAACTAGAAGCTTACTGGCCTTATCACCTGCCTCCCAGTATTTTTGTTTCATCCTGAAATGTGCATATTCTGCTTTCTGAGACAAGATAACATTAACTTCTCCCTTAAGAACTGTTATTTTATGTAAGAGCTCTCTCTATGTTTTGGAGGATTTGGATAGTTTTTTCAGGTCATGTAACTCCTTCTTCTTTTCCATAAGCATTTTTACTCTTTCTCTTTTTCTTTTAGAGGAGAAGCTTATGGTCTTGCCCCTTACGCAAGCTTTGTACGCTTCCTAAAGACAGGTTTGTGAAACCTCCCCATTGTCATTAGCATTAGAGAATCCCTTAGTCTGGTCTGTCACCCATCTAGAAAGATTTTTTCCTTCAGAAGGTTTATGGTAAATCTCCAGCTGTGTGCTTTCCTACCTGGGTCACATATTTCTAAGTTTATACTAATTGATGCATGGTCTGAGATGGTAGTGTTATCTATCCTAGCATCTAAAGTAGAAGACATCAAACTGTTAGAGACTAAAGGAATAATGCATGACAGGGTGTGTGTTGTGCTGGGATAACGTCATGCCTGGGGTGATTAGGCATGAGGCCGCAGGCCGAGTGCGAATAATCACCCCAAGTATGTGTTCCAGCACGACACCTATGAAGAACATTATTCCTATTATACAATGCTCTCTTGTAAAAAAAGTACAATAAAATTAATTAAAATATATTTTAGATATTTTTAAATTCTTTTTTACTGAGTAGGTATACAAGGAGAAAAAATAGTCCTGATATTTTGTTGCCTTGTACATGTTTCTGCTGTTTTTTTCTCACAGTGGGCTTGTTTTGTGTTTCCCTGCCCCCCCACACAGACACACTCACACAGAAGTCTTTACTTGGAGAGGTGAATAACAGATATGCTTCTGCTACTGTGTAGGGGAATGGGTGAAGATTGCTGAGGAGCAAGTCATTAGCAGCACTGAAGCTGACCGTCCCACTGAGAAGACCAGCCCCCGCTCTGCCATTTCACTTTTTATTTTTATGGGGATCTGATTGAGGTTCTTCCAGTACAGTTAAGGTTTTTCTGTACTGGGAGTAGAAAGGTATGCAAAAATTTTTTTTTTTATTTGAGGAGAAGAGTGCAATGTGAGCGGTAAGGGGCAAGTGCGTGCTGGCAACAGTGAAGCCGTTGGGCACTAGCTTCTGCTCTTTCTTCATGCAGGTCTGATTTAGTAAAGGTTTTGATGCTTTGTGTAGTGGTTATTGCTAAAGAAAATGGGATACCATGACAGTGTGGTCTGTGATATGTATTTTTTTGTATAGTGGTGCGCTGGGTGCCTTGGGGGTAGGTGTGAGGGATCAGGACTAGAGCGGCAAAGTGGGGAGCATAGGAGCTGCTCGTAGGCAGCGGAGCAATTTTTTTTTTTTACATTTATGCATGGTCATTACTGTGGTGGGACTAGAGCTGTTATGTTATGCCAGGATAACATCACAGCTCCAGCCCCAGAGTGGCCAATGAGAACTGTAGATTCTTTCTTGCCATTGTATAATAGAATATAATCAATTCCACTGGAGGGAGAATGTCTACATGAGAATAAAAAGAGCTCATCCCTGGGGATGGACAATCTGCCAAGAATCAGAGAGATCCAAGTCCACAAGTAACCCCCTGAATGATGCTCTAGCTTTTGTAACTAGTTGAATTGGTCTGTGGGAGGATCTGTTTAGAATGGGGTCAAGTATTTAATTAAAGTCTCCTCCAAAGATTAGTTCATGATCGGAGATGTTATTGAGTGTAATTGTCAGAGTTGAAAAAAAACAACTTGACCTTTGTTTGGTGCATAAACATTGCAGTGAGCTACTTTGTGGTCATCTGTTGTCCCAGCCAAAATCTGATACCTCCCCTCTGTGTCAGTTAAGTGATTATATTTCTAAAAATTAACCCCCTTTCTAATTAAAATGGATGTATCATGTTTCTTGAAGGAAAAATAGCAGCTCTCTTCTTGTCCCACCCAAGCTCTCTGCAATTTTTCAGCCTCAACCTGAGTTAGATGGGTCTCCTGAAAAAAAGCAAAATCAGATTTCTTCTTATTTAGGTGGCACAACACCTTCTTTCTTTTGACCAGGGACCCCAAACCTTTTACATTCTAGGATGTAATAACATAATGGAACATAATATAAACACACTAGTTACTCACTCTAGTTAAGAACAATAATTCACAATTAAAAAGTAAACAAACAGCTTTGAACGAATTGTAAATAACTCAAACTAAGTGCAATACTGTACCTACAATATCTTAAATTTGTAAAACAATAATGTTGCAATGTTAACCTATAACCTGTTAACCTTACTTTAATAACAATGTTCAAAAAAGAAATATGAATAAAAAATCAAAAACAAATAAACAGCAAATCCTACGTGTTAAAACTACAAAAAGCCTATTAGGTGCGAGAACAACTGTTTAAGTAGGTTCAATGTTTTATTGTTCAGCAATCAAGCCTTTACAACATACTAAAAGTGTAAAATTATGTACAAAAAAGAAGAAAAAAATATTAAATCTAATATTACATTTAAAATTTTGACACATAAAAATCCATGAACAAATTAATTGTCATAGGCAGAGAGATGTTTTTCTTTGTGTTTCAACACTTGATAAAAAAAACTTGAAACCATCTTAGCCTCCTCCAATGTCTGAGGGTGAAGAAGTATGAATAAAATATCATATTTTACATTCACATATTTAATAAGGAAATCATTTAACAGATTAAACCGCGGGGTTTTATATAAAGGGCACTGTACCGTAATATGATAAAGATCTTCTTGAAAACCCTTGTTTCATCTGCAAAACTCCAAACCTAAATTGGGTGGAGTTGTCTTATTAAAAAAGCATATTTAGAACAGATGATTCCCAGTCTTGCCCAAGTAATCATTTTTCTTTCTAACAGAGACAGCCCAAGAGTAAGATATTTCTCTATAAATACATCAATTTTATTTTGAGCTAACCACCTGGCCTGACGTTGAACTCTGAGAAGCTCCATTTGCTTATCATAGGCAAGCCTAAGTATTTTTTTTAACATACTCCTTAAACACATAAGATATTGATATTGATTTCTCCCAATCTGTCCAAAGATGAAGCATATTAACACTGCCCAAAGTACGTTGAATATTTTTGACCCAAGGAGACCTAAAATTCTGTTTATGCCAAGATAATTTTTCTCTAAGGCATAGTAGAGGCATAATATTAGTCTGTTGACTAATAACTTTGACCCAGTAACTCATGAGACATATATCAATTATTGTAACAATAGGTACTCTACCCAATTCAGCCCTAACTTTAACATAGAAGTGGCAAGTGGAACCTGCAATAAAGATTTATAATAGAGAGAAAGTGGGATTTCCAACCATGAAGGGACATTGTTGCTCCAGACCTCTAGCATTACAAAAGAATAGGATTAATTTGGCACCATGACTATCAATGCCGGCGATAAATCCTACATATTCCTAGCAAAGCATGAAAGCCCTAACAATCAGTTTTGCCCTTATCACTTGTCTCTCCAATGCTCTATCCAATTTCCATTCGAAGCAAACTTCACCCCCAAATATATATAAGAGGATACCACTTCAATAAGTTTGTTATTTAAATAAATCCTTGGTTTAATTTGATGTCCCTGTAAGGGTGCAAAAATCAGCAACTTAGTTTTTTTCATATTTATTAATAAGTCCAAATGTTTACATTTAGAGCAAAATTGATTTATTTTATTTTGTAAACCTTGAGCAGATAAAGCAAAAATAATCAAATCGTCTGCATAGGCCAGACAATGTACTGGGATATTCTTAATTTTTGGGGAATCAAGAACATCTATATCTTTATAAGTCAGAAGGGCATCAATATACAAATTAAAAAAGAGGGTGGCCAGAGGACATCCCTGTTTAACTCCCGAAGTTGTACTGAAATAGTCAGAAATGTTGCCCTTATTATCATATCTAATAGCCGATGTTGTGTGAGAATAAAACCTAATAATGGGGGCTAATAAATTTAATGGTACGCGTCTATTTAATAATATCTCCCCTAACTTGGCTCTATTAACCGAGTCAAATGCTGCAGAAAAGTCTACAAACACAGCATACAGCTTCATTTTACGAAATAATCTATATTTTTCTATCAGATGGGCTAGTATGTAAATATTATCTGTCGTAGAAAAATCCTTACGAAAACCTGCTTGAAAGATCGATAAAGGGAAGTTTGCACTTATCCAATCTTGTAATTTATGTACAGTGGCGTGAAAAAGTATTTGCCCCCTTCCTGATTTTCTCTATTATTGCATATTTGTCACACTGGATGTTTTCAGGTCTTTAGACAAAATATAATATTAGATAAAGGGAACCTGAGTGAACAAATAACACTTTTTTTTTTTACTTATTTCATTTATTTAATGAAAAAGTTAACCAACACCAACTGGCACTGTGTGAAAAGTAATTGCCCCTAGTTAAATCAACCCAATTAAAAGGATAATTAGAGTCAGCTGATTGAACACAGCCAGGCTTGATTACAGCCAGCCCTGCTCAATATAAACCTCACTTATTTTGACCCTTACCATCAGAGTCACGTTGCCAGCACAAAGATTCAACCAGCACATTATGCCATGATCAAAGGAAGTTCCTGAAAAGATCAGAAAAAAATGTGTTGCCCTCTATCAGTCTGGAAAGGGTTACAAAGCTATTTCTAAGGCTCTGGGACTCCATGAACCACAGTGAGAGCCATAATCTCCAAATGGAGAACACTTGGAACAGTAGTGAATCTTCCCAGGAGTGGGCGGCCTGCCAAAATTACTCCAAGGGCACAGCGTAAAATCATCCAGGAAGTCTCAAAGGATCCTAAAACAACATCCAAAGAACTGCAGGCTTCTCTTGCCTCAGCTAAGGTCAGTGTTCATGACTCCACAAGCAGAAAGAGACTGGACAAAAATGGGCTTCATGTGAGAGTAGCAAGGCGGAAACCACTGCTAACCAAGAAGAACATAAATGCTTGTCTCACATTTGCCAAAAAGCACCTGGATGATCCACAAGCCTTTTGGGAAAATGTTCTATGGACAGATGAGTCCAAAGTGGAACTTTTTGGATGACATGGATCCCATAATGTCTCGCATAAAGCAAACACAGCATTCACAGTAAGAACACCATACCAACAGTCAAACATGGTGGTGGTAGTGTGATAGTGTGGGGATGCTTGCTGCCTAAGGACCTGGATGACTTGCCAAAATTAAAGGAACCATGAATTCTGCTCTGTACCAGAAAATTCTTAAGGAGAATGTCCGGTCATCCTTCCGTCAGCTGAAGCTGAAGCGTAGTTGGGTCATGCAGCAAGACAATGATCCAAAACACAAAAGCAAGTCCACATCAGAATGGCTAAAAAGAAATAAAATTAAAGTTTTGGAGTGCCCTAGTCAAAGTCCAGACTTAAACCCAATAGAGATGCTGTGGCAGAACCTGAAACAAGCAGTTCATGCTCGAAAACCTACCAAATGTTACTGAATTAAAGCAGTTCTGCAAGGAAGAGTGAGTTAAAATTCCTCCACAGCGATGTGAAAGACTGATATTGAATTATAGGAAGTGTTTGGTTGCAGTCATTGCAGCTAAATGTGGCGTAACCAGTTATTAAGTGTAAGGGGGCAATTACTTTTTCACACAGTGCCAGTTGTTGCTGGTTAACTTTTTTCATTAAATAGGTGAAATAAAAAAAAACAAAACAAGTGTTATTTGTTCACTCAGGTTCCCTTTATCTAATATTACATTTTCTCTAAAGACCTGAAAACATCCAGTGTGACAAATATGCAATAATAGAGAAAATCAGGAAGGGGGCAAATACTTTTTCACGCCACTGTAATATTATTTTAGCAAAGATTTTTCCACTAATGTCAGTAAGACTGATTGGACGATAATTAGATGGCAAATGAAGCTGGCCCTTTTTATGAATTGGAACTATTATATTTCTTGTCCAAGATAATGGAATAAATCTATCTTTTAAACAGATATTGAAAAAATTAGTAAAAATAACAACCCAATAATTCAAATGCCCCTTGTAAATTTCTCCCGGTATCAAATCGGGCCCAGGTGCTTTATTATTTGATAAATTCACAATGGCTTCTTCCACCTCTCCAAATGAAAACACTAACGATGTGTATTCCCCCTCAATGTTAAAATTTTCTATCACATCATCATCGTTGGTAGGATGTCTATTAAATAGTAGACTATAATAAGATATCCAAGTTTCCTTGGGGATATATATGGGAGGTCTAGAATTCTGATCAGCTGTCCCCTTGGACACCAAAGCCCAAAAAACTTAGTATCACCCTCCTTAATAACTCGGTACATAACACCCCATTGTTTTTCAGTAAATTCTCTTTTTTTCTGGCGGAGAAATTCCTTGTACTCCCTTCACATTTTATTAAAATTTATAATCGCCATCTTACTCAGATTTTTTTTTGTCTGCCTGATGGCCCTCATCAAATTTCTTTTCTCTCTCCTACAATACTCATCAAACCAGGATACTAACTGGGGCTTAACACTATTAACTGAATAAACCAGTGTCTTAATCTGTTGATAGCCTATGTTTAATAATTCACTGATCCTTTCACCTTTTCAGCCATTATGTACCTGCTGAAATAACTCAACAAAAATAGAAGAGTATAAAAGGTTCCAAACTCCTTGCATTGACTCATTATTCCATCTTAACCTTTTTTTCCCACTAATCTTAATATCCGCCAAGGGCTTATTGGGGGGAGGAATGACACTATCGGAAGTCCTAAAGTCCAGCAGAATTGCTGCATGATCACTTTCTGTTCACATAGCCACATATAATCTCCTGCAGAAATGATAGCTAAAAGGAGAGCATAATATAAAATCAATTACGCTCTTACCAACTGGGGAGAAAAAAGTGCTATCACCCCGACAATCCCCTTCTAATCTCCCATTAAGAATCAAGAGATTATTCTCTGTGATAAAAGTACTAAAACGTCTCCCTGCCTCATTTACAATCATGTCAGTTGTATTTCTTTTTTCCAAATCTGCCATATATAATAGTTCTTGTAACAATGATAAATTATCGAACTCGGCTATCCTAGCGTTAAAATCCCCTGCTAAAAGGACAGTATCTATCCAATTTAACTGTATCATTAAATCTATTTCCATCGATAGTTTGGACCAAAAATCATATGTAGAGTAAGTGTGAAAACATGGTGGAATATAAATGTTAATAATCAGAACCATACAAAGGTCCCAGTTAACCACTACATACTTGATCTCAGGAGTTGGAGAGTAACTTTTGATTACCTTAATCCTTCCTAATTTTAATCATTGTAACCAGACCTTCTTTGTTCCTCCATGTTTTGCCTTTAATTGCTGGCACAAAACTAGTTTCATATCCATTCAGGAAAGGAGATGTTAAAACCCATGTCTCCTGAAAAATAATCACTTCATGTCGTGAAATAAAAGCAACCCACTGTGGACCCACAAACTTATTATGGAGTCCTGCTATATTCCAATTAAGGACATTATAACCAGGGTTGCTTTCTGACCCCCCTTCCTGCTCTAATGAGGACTAATTACTTTGTCATTCCAAAAAACTTAGTCAAGGTTGGATGGCTCTAGATTGACCTGATGTCTCCCACTCATTCAATTCCACCATGTAAATACCCACCTCATCCAACACATGTCTATTTTCAAAAAGTAATACTAACAATTGTACAGAACCAATAATACAGTTAATCTGAGTACCCTCTTTATCATTCCAAACTCTATTCACCTCCACAAATTCTTCTGAAAGTATATGAGTTTTAATAATAGTTGATAAAATCATCCACAATAATGATGGTAAATTAGTAGCAGTTTCTCCCTCCAATATATCCAGCCCAAAAATAGAGATCATTGAGGTTTCACGGGAAACTCCAAACTCCCAATTCAGTGTTACAAGAGTAGGTTTGAATATATCATATGTTAACATTTTCCTATTTTGCCTATTATAAACATTTTTCCAAATTGTTGACCAGGTCACTGGTGTTGATAACAGTAATCCCAAAGAGTCTACCAGGCCTTGCTTAGCCCAGACCAGTTTTGCCATATCCATGTTAGGGAGCATAAAGTAAACTGAATTAGTAGGGTTGGAAGTAACCCTAGTCATCATAATAAGAGCATCTGCAACTGTTGGTAATCCTAATTCTGCTCTCAACAGATGGGCTATCATGCTGGTTAGGGTTACAGTAGATTCATAGTGTTTAAAATACAGCTTATCTAATTTAAAAACTACTTCTTTCCCTGTACAGATTAAATTATATGCTTCCAGGTCATACCCCTTGGGGTTACTATCCTCCTTGGCCAACATGAAATTTGGGCAAAGATCTTTATTAAACTGATTTACCTTAATTAAATTCTCCTTAGAATTTTTTTGTTTTGCAATGTAATCACCCTCCCCCTTTTCTTGATCTTTTATAAGTGTCCCATCCACAAATGTAGATTTGTTTTTTTGGTCAGAATTCTTCCTTGTATCTCTCTGTACCTCTCCTATCCTAATGGTACCTGTAGCCCCAATTTTATTAGTCTTTTCATCCTTAGTGTTTAATTCATCTTTCTGTTTTCCTAAATTAGGAGTCTGAATAAGTCCCACAGGCCCAAGCTTTTTCTTCCCCCCTTTTTTCTTACTTACTCCACCCCTCTTTTTGCCCTTTTTACCTTTTGAGGGCTCTTGAACATTTAGGGGAGAAAATGACAAATTATGCCTAGATCTGTGAACTTTCTTTTCCCCCAATAATTGTGAAATTTGTTGTTCTAAAGCAGCAAACTTCACAACACAAAAACTAGAAAGAGTTTCCAAAGCTGTCTTAATACCATTATATGCCTCCAATAAAACAACATTGGACATTACTGGATGTGCAAAAGCCTTAATGGTATATTTCGATATAGTATCCGGACACTGAACCAAAAAATCTTTATCTAAATGAATGTCCTGGACCTCTTTGTCCATTTTTTGAAAAAACTCTTCAGGCGCATCATTAAGGGATGAATACACCATTTCTTTAGAGTCAATATTGCAGACCCCTTCCTCACTAGAGATCTCTAATGGACTAAATAACTTTATTCCTGAGGGAAAGCATGAAATACCATCATCTTTATCTATATAATCTCCTTGCCCAGACATGCATTGCTGACTTGCTTCTCCTTCCCCCATCCACTCATCTTGTCTAAAAACCTGGGAATGATCCGCTATATTTGTTTTTTCCCCAAAAGTGGTACAATCGTAACCTTCTATATTGGAAACCATATGTGTGCTGTTCATTTTTGGAACGTCCTGAAAAATATTATTGGGGGCTTTAGAAAGGTTTTTTTTTTAAAGAAATCAGTGATTTTCCCTTGGGATAGAGTTTTAACACCAGTCTCTAAGTTACTAATTACTTCCAAGTCCGGAGTTATATTCTTATTGTCAAAAGAGGATAATTGTTTAAATTCCTCAAATTCCTTGTTAGTCCCATCGCTACCACTAAATTGGTTCTCCAATAAATTAATTAAAGTCTCTTGATTTGTATTATTCGGACTGTTCTTATCCCAGCTCTTAGCCATCAGAATTTGGTTTCTTCCATTAAATTCTGAATTGTCTCCAGCTAAATCTGATCTGCATTCCTCATTCATAAGCTCCTTAAAGGAGTGAGGTAAGTAGGATACTACGGGACTTTCTACCAAATCCTTAGGGGTCAAAGCCGTGATGACCAGTTCCTGTGTAAAAACACAGCAATTACCTTTTTTATTCTTTTTTGGATTTATCCTTTGCTTCCCTTTAATTGCCCCTTTAACAGTTTTGTTTACCATCTTACCACTTCGAGTATACATATAAGGAGAGAAGAGAAAAAAAAAATTTAAATCCTAACTCAAAAAATGGGACTGGAAAGGAGTCAGGTGACAGCTTATCTAAACAGCTGAGTCTTCCGCGAGCATCACTCCTTAAATTTGTAGAAAGCCTTCCCACCCAAAAACAGCCAGACCCACCAATTAAAACCAAAAAGTACAGAACCAGATAAACAACAAAACCTATTTAAAATGAGGTCCCTCTCTTTTATGGGTACATATTCCTATGCAAAATCTACTCCGAGTGGCGCTCACGCCACTCACACTCGCGCTATGCGTGAGCGCGATGTTTAAATGCTGCAGCAAACCCTCCCACAGAGGCAAACCTGCTCTGTTATTGGCTCACCCCTGAGCTGAAATTACATGCAGGTAAATGGCCTCTTGTACACACCTGGGTAATCCCCTCAGTTCAGCAAAGCAGCTAGATGAAACAAATCAGAGCAGTTTCAGTTACAAAGTCACACATATGCAGCACTCACAGTCATTTTCAAGCTGCCAAACTGTTCCAAAAACACAGATCTCTTGGATAGCTGCTGCTCAAGTAGATTGCACAAGTGTCCCAGTGGAAATAAAAGGCTGGTGATCTTGCCACTGTTTAAGTAGAATGGCACTATACTTGAGACAATGACTTCAATACCGGACAGAGTCCAAGGTATCGTGGCTAGTGGTCGACTTGATACCAGATAGTAGCAACATCGGCTCTGCTATAAAATTCAGATGCCTTAATATGACCTCAGATTAGTCAGGTTCCACTGAAAGCACAGAAGGAGAGAAAAAAACATGTGTTTCGTGTGTAAAGAATACCAAAGACTGCATGGAGATCAGGGGATGGGAACTGATTAAGAGAAAACAACAGCCACAGCATAAAACAAATGTGTCTTGTGTCTACTTGTTAGAAAGAAGCAAAAGGATCCCTCATGCTTATAGGTTCAAACACAGGCTATGCCATTAAATACTGGAATGCTAGTGATTTCACATGAGCTGAATGTTCCAATGGGTCCAGAAGTTAATTATTCATTAGGGATAAGCCTTGGAACCTATTGTGTTGGGACTAGAGACTATCCCCAGCTATCCAGGGTCCCTCAAAATGCATAATTAATTGTCCATTACAGAAATGTACTGCAATTTGTAAGAAAGAGACATTTAGAAGTAAGCAGAGGGAAGTTATACTGGAATATTGCAACCCCGAGGTGTAAAACTAATTACAGTATGCACATGGGTGAGCTATGGCCTAGGTTTCGGGATGATATGGTTGAGATAGTGCACAGTCAGGACAATTCACAATCAGATAGTGTGATAGCTATGTAAAAGAAAAATCCTTTATCAGTTGGAACATAGCAAAGTGAGACATACTTAGAATCATGCTTTAGTTTCCACAGAAATGTGATACAATAATTTATGCAATCAGTTTTCATAGGAGGTGGGAAATGAACCTGATAACCGGCAGATATAATATGAATGCAAGTTCAGAAGCAAAGAAGGTTAGCTAAAATCTAGGGTGAAGTTAGTTATGATAGCTGAATAGTTTGGAGAAAAAAATGACATAAATGCAGCAGGTGAAGTAGATAATCACCCCACACAACCTACTGCAGGGAAGGAACGAGAGTCATGCAGTGCCTGGTTTTCCTGAAATAAGCCAGAAGTAATGGACAGACATGCAAGCAATATAGCATCTTACCCACATTCCAGTCAGAGAGAACTGTAGTGAATGGAGAAAAATCCATGCGTGTAGACATTTGCTAAGAAATAAATAGCAAAGCAAGAGATGCATGCCGTTTATGTGAAGAGACGAATTGTCATGCTGCCCTTAGTTGGAGTACTTTCGAGGTGTCTCTTGAGTTGAAGGTCAGGTGTGTGATACTTTCATGGAAAACAGCACTGGGGTCTCTGCATCTGAGGGAAGACTGTTTAAGGAAGCTGAACTGGTGTGTGTGTGGGGGGGTGGTTTGGACCTGAGGAAGATGGACACCTACAGTTACTGCTCTGCATACCTGAGGGGAACATTTTATCAAACACGGCAAAACTGGAGTGAAACTGCCAGCAAAAAGCTCACAGGGGAGGTAGCTGGACTGCTACAAAACTTTGAGCCTCTTTTTAAAATGAAGGCTTCCTAACTTCCCGAGTTATACCTGTAAGACTTTTTTTCTTTCCCAGTTCCGCAAACTGCATGGTGATCCCCTCGGATGCCGACACTGTGGAACAAGGCTCCATTAACTCTATGTTCTCCGCACTCATGAAACAAATGGTGAAGGTAACAATGGCATTGAATAATACTACACTAGCCCTTCACCAGCTTGACATAAGAATCTTCCACACTGAGAGGAAAGCTGCTGTTCACAACACTGCCCTGGAAGAGCTGCAAGCCACAGTCAGGGAAAAAAATGTCACTATAGCATGAGAACCATGCATGAAAAAATAGATGACCTGGAGAACAGAGTTGCCACAGTATTCTGCAGTTCCTGGGATTTCCAGAGGGGTCTGAAAATGGAAATGTGGCAGTTTTCCTACGAACATATGAAACTGCCAGGAGAAAAAGGCCATTTGGTCTATTGAGTCTGCTCAATTTTGCAGCTAGCACCCCTACTCTGCAGTTGCACCTCCCAACCTACCCCCCTTCCATAACCCTCCCTTTTGCCCTGTCCCAGCCCCTCTTGAAGCATCCCACTGTTTTACAGACTACCATCTCTGCTGGTAGTGCATTCCATTCTGCTACCATCCTTTCTGTAAAGAAATGCCTCCTCATTTCCCTCTTAAACCTTTCACCCTCCAATCTCATGTCATGACCCAGAGTGTCTCTCCCCACCCTCCCCTTGAACAGTCCCTCTGTGCCTTTCCTGTTTATTCCTCTCATGTACTTAACGATCTCAGTCATATCCCCCCGTCCCTTCCCTACTCCAAAGAGTACATGTTCAACTCCCACAGTCTAACCTCATATGGTTAATCCCTCAGACACAGGATCATCTTTGTTGCTCTGCGTTGCACCCCTTCCAGCAATCTAATGTCCCTCTTTAGGTAAGGGCACCAAAAACAGAATGCAGTATTCCAGGTGGGTTCTGACCAGCAATCTGTATAATGGCAGAATCACCTCCCTCCTCCTAGAGATTATACCCCTTACAATACAACCCAGCATCTTGCTGGCCACTGCTACTGCTTTCCTACACTGTGCTGCATTGTTCATTGCTCCTGTAATGTGTGCAGCCCCAGATCTTTCTCTTTCTCAATCATAGCTAGCTGCAACCCCCTCAGATGGTAGCTCCTCTTTGAATTCTTTGCCCTGAAATGCAGCACCTTACATTTTTTGGCATTGAAACCAAGTTGCCAGGTGTCAGACCATGTCTTCAGCCTTGTTAGGTCTTTCTGCAATCCCTGCCACCCCCTTGGTCATCCACCACTGCTCCCATCTTGGTGTCATCTGCAAATAGTCTGATCTTGCTATTTATTCCTACTGAGATGTCTGCAGTAAATACCCCAAATAACACCAACCCCAGCACTGACCCCTGTAGGACCCCACTCATCACTGCCCTTCGGGGATAAAATAATTCTCCTCCCACCACTCTTTGCTGCTGTCCCTGCAGCCAGTTCTCCACCCATCCCACCAATTTTGCTCCTGCCCCTTTGCCCCTTAGTTTACATGCCAGTCTCCCATGTGGCACCTTGTTGAATGCCTTACTGAAATCCAGGTACAGGACATCCACCACATGCCCTCTTTCCATATCCCTAGTCACCCAGTCATAGTAATCCACTAAGTTGGCCAGGCAGGATCTGCCCTTGATATAAACATGCTGCCAACTGGCCTGCACCCCACTGACCTCCAGCAGGGTCATCAGCCTCTCCTTCAGGATTGTTTCCATCAGTTTTCCTACTATGGATGTGAGACTCACTGGTCTATAGTTCCCTGGTCCATCTTTGGGACAGCTCTTGTGGAGTGGGACCACATGAGCCATCCTCCAATCCTGAGGTACACACCCTAAGTCTAGATAGGCATTAAACAGGCCTGCCAGGACCTCTGCCAACTCCTTCAGTACCCTGGGGTGTATGCCATCTGGTCCCGGTGCCTTGTCCACTCTCAGTGCCCTTAACCCCTCTAGCACTCTATCTTATGTGATTTCTCCATCCGTCACCCCTCCCCCTCTAATCCTATCCTCTCCCCAACCTTAGGTATTCCCCCTCTTTCTCTTTAGTAAAAACAGAGCAGAAGTAGTTGTTAAGTGCTTCTGCCTTTTCGTCCCCTTTTTCCACCCATTCCCCCTACAGTGCGAGCTGCCTCACACACTTAAAATGCCAGTGGATACCTGCTTCATCATTGAGCAGGTGCATTTCACACTGCAACCAAGGCCTAAACCAGGCAAAAAACCCTGGCTCATTCTAGCATGCTTCCTGAACTTTGCCCAGAAAGAAAGAATTCAGTCAAGAGCAAGAACGTTGGGATCCCAATAGTAGGAGGTATTTCATATTAGGCATGTCTTTTGCTGTAAAACATGACACACTTTATTATTTTGAGGACATTTAGTATGCTTTTTACTTTCCAGCATTCTATTTTTTTTTGGGGGGGGGCGTAGTTGTTTTTTTATCTCTCATTAAGAGACTCTGTGTCAATTTTTTTGTATTGTACTGTTTGAAGTATTTTTGCATTGTTATCTTTTACTGATTTTTGGAAATCTAGAAATTTGAAATGTTCAATAAAGATAAGAAAGTTAAAAAACAAAACAAAAAAAAACAAGGTTTTAATCTTTCAGGACTACTCCAAAGACCCATCTGCGAAACGCAAGGAATATGCAGAAGCCAGGCACCTTCTCCATGCATTGGGAATTCCCTTCTCCCTCTGGAACCCAGCCTCCATGCGCCTAGAGATCAATGGCACCCTGATGCTCTTTGGAATACCAATGGCCCTGATAGATTACATGCTGTGTATGTGGACTCAAGAGATGTGCACTCTACAGCAGTCCTCCAGATCTCCCAGGCCAACCTGAACCAAGGAAGGGGCCATAGCTGAGGATACAGATGTCGGACTATATCCCAGCGCTGGCACAGTGAAATACCCGACCACCACAAGGAGCAATGGGCTCCACCTGCAAGATTGCATAAGCACATGCAGAACATCAAGCATGGGAGAAGAGAACACCCCCCCAGGAAAGAGACAGCTTGGGTCATTGCAACAGAGAGGCCAAGAGCGGAGCACAGGACACTGAGATGATTCGATGCCGCCCTTTAGGTGATCTTACCCCTGAGGGCTTTATGGCGGCAACTGATCTATCTAGTTTAGGTGGTGTATGCTTCGGAGCTGTTGGTGTCGATGTGGATACCTATAATAAGGTGCTATCCGATGCCATCAACTCCCTCGCATCTATCCGTGTATGACCCAGAACTTCGTACCTGAGGTCTCCATGGTATGACGGAGATCTCAGGGAAATGAAGAAGATGGGTCAGAGATTGGAGCGCTGCTGGAGGAAGTCCCACCTGGAGACAGACAAACTGGTCCTGCGTGCGCATTATTGTGCATATCAGGAGGCAGTCAACCGAAAGAAGACATTATTTTTGTCTCGGGAGATTGCTGCTGGGAGAAACCAATCAGCCTCACTCTTCCGGACTGTCGACAGACTTCTTCATCCTCTCTGTCTTCAGCCCGGAAGAGTTTCCTCAAATGAGGATTGTGAGGATTTTGCTTGGTTTTTCTTGGACAGGGTGTCTTTGATCCGGCAGGAGGTTTCTTCAGCCAGCAATACCATTGCTGTCAGTGGTCACCAGTCGTGTGCTGAGTGCACTCCACCTAGTTGAGGAGAGTTTAGGCCAGTGGAGGACAGTGAGGTTATTGAGGTGGCAGTCAATCTGAAGCATACCTTCTGTGAACTGGACCCAGTGCCAACGCGTTTCTTAATGAGATGCATTGACTCTGTTGGCCTGGTGTTTGCCCTGATTGTCCGGTGCTCCTTAAGTCAGGGTGTCTTTCCAGATGCCTTGAAGGAGGCTCTGGTTAGACCCCTTTTAAAGAAATCTTCTTTGGACCCAGAGGTCAGGCAAATTACCGTCTCTATCTCTAATCTCCCATTTTGGGGAAGATTGTTGAGAAGGTGGTATCGCTTCAGTTGGAGGAACATCTCATGACTCACGAGTTATACAGATCCTTCCAGTCAGCTTTTCGGCCAGATATAGCACTGAAACTGCGGTAGTTCGGGTGCAAAATGACCTCCTCAGGGCTAGAGACTGAGGAGACAAGACAATTCTTGTTCTCCTTGATCTCTCTTCAGCATTTGATACAGTGGACCATTGTGTGTTGCTTCTCTGCCTGAGGGAATTATGTGGACTCACCGGTACTGTCATCAAGTGGTTTGAGTCCTTTCTCACCAATAGGAGACAGCGGGTTGTGATGGGAAATTTCTCATCAACACCCAGTCTCCTTTTGTGTGGAGTCTCTCAGGGTTCGGTGTTGGCCCCAGTGTTGTTTGCAGTATATATGCTGCCCCTGGTGGGGATCATTAGAAAGTATGGTCAGAGTTTCCATTGCTATGCTGATGATACTCAGCTATACTTATCTTTTGCCCCAGGAACACCCAACGCAGTAGATGTGTTAAATATCATTCTGGCTGAGATTAGCGACTGGATGGCCTCCAGTTGGCTTCAACTGAATCCTGACAAGACTGAGGTATTGGTAGTGGAGTCGAACAGAGTTCGTGATGGGATGGCCTCTGACTCTGCAACTGGCCTTGTGCTAGGAGCTGCGTCATTGATGGCCTCCCCTTGGGTGCGAAATCTTGGTGTGACGTTTGACAGGAATTTGTCCATGGAGGTTCAGGTATCTTCTGTGGTCCGTTTCTGTTTTTTCCATCTTCGAAACATTGCCAGGATTAAGCCCCTTGTTCCATCTCTGGACCTCCCTAACTTGATACACACCTTAGTCACTTCTAGGCTTGGCTACTGTAATGCCCTCTATCTCGGGGTCTCTGGGGGTTCTCTCCGCAGACTGCAGCTTGTGCAGAATGCTGCTGCCCGGCTTTTAACTGGGCAGAGTAAATTTTGTCACATTACACCTGTGCTGCGCGAACTGCACTGGCTGCCTGTCAGGTGGAGAGTGCTCTTCAAGGTGGGGTTTCTCACCTACAAGGCCCTACACGGACAGGGCCCTGGTTACCTGTCAGTTCTCCTGGTACCTTCCTCCTCTTCCCGTAATCTCCGCTCCTCTAGTGGTGGCCTCCTAACTGTTCCAAGAGCGAGATTAAAATCTGCGGGCGATCGAGCATTTAGTGTTGCCACCCCCACTTTTTGGAATTCTTTGCCAGCTGCAGTTAGGGAGGCCCCCACTATAACTGCCTTTAAGGTCTGCCTTAAGACCTACTTATTTCTGCAAGCTTTTGGGGTTTAATTTTGATGATTTATATGTATTATATTCTTTTTATGTATTTATGTGGTATGAAATGCTACAAATATTTTGTGCGGCGTCTAGAGCCTCTGGGATTGGGCGTCTTTTTAAATAAACACGACTTGACTTGACTTTAAGTCCCTACTTCATGAATAACAGGTATGGCTCACTGCATGCTCAGAGTCCAATGGAGCACCTCGACCAAGAAGGGAATCCCCCACTGCAGATGGGCAATGCCCCACCACAGGGACATGGCCACTTAACTTTCTTTGGCCACCATAGTTGAACGCTACCTGGAGAAGCAGGCCACCAGGCCTGACAGCAGAGTTACTGCACCTCTGCCCCCTCTTTCCACTGTCACGATGACACCAGAACAGCCAGAGAGCTTTCACCTTCCGACATCAAGTGCTAAACCGCCCTGAAAGAACTTTGATCAGATAAGTACTCCTTTTCTCTCTCTGTTATGGATTTTTTTTTTGAGATGGAGGGGTCCAGGGGAAGGGACTTGCAGGCATAGGGGGATCACTCATGTAGTTCAGTGAGTAGCAGACCTTGAGAGCACCACCAGCACAGTGGCACCTATTGCCCCCCCACCTACCTACCCAGACAGCGTTTCCCCTCTGCCCAAATGGGGCTTTGTGTTCCCCTCCTCCCTTTATGGTCCCGATATAAAATGAGACAGGTACTGGTGGGGCCTTTGGCAGACCTATTCAATGCTTTACTAGATTCAGGGTGTGTACCTCAGGATTCGAGGATGGCTCACGTGGCACCTCTTCATAAGAGTGGCCCCAGGGATGAACCGGGGAACTATAGGCCGGTGAGCCTCACATCCATCATGGGAAAGTTGATGGAGACAATCCTGAAGGAGTGGCTGGAGACCCTTCTGGAGGTCAATGGGCTACAGGACAGTAAACAGCATGGCTTTGTCACTGGCAGATCATGCCAGACCAACCTGGTGGAGTGCTATGACTGGGTAACTAGACAACTAGACAAGGGCCACACAGTGGATGTCCTGTACCTGGACTTCAGTAAGATATTTGACTCAGTGCCACATGTGAGACTAGGGAATAAGCTGCAAGACACAGGGGTGGGAGCAAAGATGGTGGATTGGGTAGTGAACTGGCTGCAGGGGAGGCACAAGAGAGTGGTGGCGGGTGGTGAGCTATCATCCCCAAGGGTGGTGATGAGTGGAGTTCCACAGGGTCTGGTGCTGGGACCAGTGCTGTTTGGGATATTCATTGCAGACATTCTGGTGGGCATCAAGAGTAAAATCAGTCTGTTTGCTGATGACACCAAGAAGGGGGCAGTGGTCAATGACCCAAGAGGTTGGCAGGGGCTACAGGAGGATCTGTCTAGGCTGGGATTCAATGCCAAAAAGTGCAAGGTGCTGCATTTTGGGGATAAAAACCCGAGGAGGAGCTACCATCTGGGTGGCATGCAGTTGGCAGTGACTGAGAAGGAGAAGGATCTTGGGGTGCTCATTACAGTGGGCAATGAACAACTCAGCACAGTGTAGAAAGGTGGCTGCAAAGGCCAACAGGATGGTGGGTTGTATTTCTAGGGGTATATCCTCAAGGAAGGGGGAGTTGATTCTGCCATTGTAAAGACTGCTGGTTAAGCCACATCTGGAGTATTGTATGCAGTTCTGGCACCCGTACCTGAAGCGGGACATAAGCTACTGGAGGGGTGCAGCACAGGGCGACAAAGATGATTCAAGGTCTGGGGGACTTACCATATGAGAGTAGATTGAGGGAGTTGAACATATACTTGCTGGAAGAGGGGAGATATGATTGAAACCTTCAAGTACTTGACAGGAATAAACAAGTCATGTATGGAGGGGCTTTTCAAACTAAGGGAGGGGAGGGACACCCGGGATCGTGATTGGAGACTGGCGGGGGGAAGGTTCAGGAGGGAGATGAGGAGACACTTTTTTACAGAGAGGGTGGTGGCCAGGTGGAACACACTGCCGGCAGTAGTGGCATCCCGTAGAACAGTGGGGGGCTTCAAGAGGGGATGGGACAGAGAAAGAGGGAGGGTTAAGGGAGAGGGAGCAAGGGAGGGAGGGGCAGCTGCATAAGAGGAACTGCTTGCTGCATAACCAAGCAGACTTGGTAGACCATGAGGCCTTTTTCTGCCGGTGATTTTTGTATGTTCATATGTTCATAAAGCTGAGCAGATCCATCCCTACCTTATGGTAGGGATGGGGCTGTGATTCTGCACACTGTCTAGGGGTAATAGTTAAATGTTTAAATGATGGCTTGCTTCAGAATGCCCAGATATGTACAACCCAGGTACGCTGCACATGTCTGATGCAGACTGGGGAGGTGTCCAGCCTAACATCACAATATAAGAGAGATAAAATGTGAGATGGTACACAGCAAACCTGCAGCCTGCAGTACTCAGAGGTTACCAATACTAAATAAATGTAAATGCAACCACCCGAAGGATCCTATGTATGGGCCCCCTAGCCCCCTTTATATCCACAAATCAGGATTTTAAACCTGGCTCCCAGGGCTCCTTACTACCTCTTCATCCCCCCTTGGATGATAAGAAGAGAAATGCTTGCAGTCACCAAGTGCCTAGCGTGACTGAACAGCAAGCACCCCCCCAATAGGGTCTATGTAGGGGGCAACACTCAAACACCCTTCCAAATGGCAACCACAAAGACATCCCAAATGAAAGTACAGAAACCTAGGCTATAATAATATATTACAGAAGTTTAAATAAATGATAGAGGCAAGCTTCACATGTTACCTACTACACTCTCCTCAGGTAGCAAGACTGGTCTCGCTATACCACCCTCAGATCACCAAACCCCACAACCGACGGTGGGCTATGCCCATATACCGTTATTACCGCAACCCTCCCACAGCAAAACTAGCACAGTGACAATAACCCGTTCGACATCCACAGTGTCAAACAGGTTGTTGTATCAATGTGTGGACACACCGACACCTGGTATTAACCACTCTGTCCCGACATTCGTCCACCCCCCAGAGTTGAGAATCCTTATGTCCGAGGGTGCGGGGAGGCTGCCCTCCCGCATTAACACTTAACAGGTATTGGTGTATTTTTGATTGTGGTTGGGACCTGGTGGTGTTGGAGATGTCAGTGACAATCTGTCTCTGTGGGGGAGGTTGGCAAAATTTGTTTTGCCGTGGCTTGGTAGATCCAGCTATGCCCACCTCTGATATCCCTACCACCTCGCCCCCCAGGGACACCAGGTCAGCCTTTGGGCACAACTTGGTGCCAGTCACTTGCCTTGGTTTTACCCCAGCAAACCGACAAGTACAAAGTATATATAATTCTTGTTTACTGTTATCAATATTGTTGTTACTACTGCTACTGAATTGTCTCTATGTTGTTAAAGATGCTAACTATGCTAGAGAGAACCCAAAACCCCTCACCCCATTACTGAGTAAGGCAATGCAGAAGGTCATCTTTCTAAAAGCCAGTTACCTGATTTTGTTGCAGAAGAGGCACCCTTTGCCATAATGAAGTGCCCTGACACACAGAGTAGAATCCCCCTAAAGATTATGGATGATACAACATGCCACACATGAAATGTGAGGGAACTAAACACCCAAGTAAAGAGAAAGAAAGTGCTTTCTCATCTAAAAAGTAGAAAATCACAAGTAGCATTCCTGCAGGAAACCAAACTTACCAAAACAGACTACAGTTTCCTGGTAATGGACTGGGTAGGGCAGGAAATACATTCCACTGCCCCCTCCAGGAAATGTGTGGTAGTTATATTGATACACAAGCACTTGAAGTGGACAATGACCAAGGCACTAACGGACACCCTAGGTAGGTGGGTTATAGCAATGTATGACATGCCAGAAGGTCCCATACTCCTAGGCAATGTTTATGCCTCCAATAAAGATGAGCCAGAATTTGTTCATGTGCTGATGCATGCAATAAGCTCTATAATTGCTCCCACCTGCCCACCCTATCTGGGAGGAGATTTCAACCTAACCCTGGTCCCTGGTGCAACACGAAAAGAAACTAACTTAAAAAGTGGGCAGGTCCTAGGGCAACTGATGTCTGATTTTGGACTCACCAACACCTGGCGAGTATTTCACCCCCGGGAATAAGACTATACTTTCCACTTGGGAGTGCATAGCTCCTATAGCAGGCTAGACTTCTGGCTCACATCCTCCTCCCTCACACAGAAAGTACTAGACACAACCATTCTCCCCATACTAATTTCAGACCATGCCCCTGTTCAATTGTATTTCTCCTGGGCCCCCACTAGTCACCCTTCCACCATCTGGAGGCTGGACCCCCTACTACTGAGAGACCTTGACTTCCTCCCATGGATCAGAAAAAAAAACTATGATTCCTACAAAGAAACCCTACAACCAACAACTCTGCTGGGGTCACCTGGGAAGCATTCAAAGCCACCATCGGGGACATGTCATGGGATTTATTTATTTAGTTTTTGTTGACCGGGTAAGTGCACTAGCCATAAAATGACTATTTTCAGGCACGACCCGGAAGAGTACACAACACATCATCATACAACAGACCAATAGCACATGGCGCAACAAGTACAGTCAATGATGAACAAGCCTAAGTTACATAAACCAAATAAGCAAATCATGACAAGAGACTTTACATAAACATGACTAACCTAGCAAATAGAATCATTTAACAGTCCAAGAGTACATGGCATAACAAGTACAGTCAGTGATGAACAAACGTAAGTTACATAAGCAGGAGTAAGCATCATGTAGATGCAGGAAAAGGGAGAAGCATCTCATGGACATGGAGGGGCAGCTTCGACTAGCTGAGAAAGACCATAAAGCCCAACATTCACCTTCCCCGTACTCCAGCCTGGGTCGGAAAGTCCTAGCACTGCACTTTCAAATTAAGCAATTGATAAAAAAAAAAAGCTGAAATTGGTATTCTCAGATAATGACACAAATTCTGGGAGGGAGGAGATAAAGGTAAAAAGGTATTAGCACACTGCCCCCCACATTCACGGAAGCAATCATCACAGTGATGTGTAAAAATGGGAAGGACCCTACCCTCTCAGCTAATTGTAGGCCTATCTCACTCACTGGAGTTGACAGTAAGATCCATGCCAAGGTCATTGCCACTTGACTAAGTCCACTGCTTCCTACCCTGATACACCCATCACAGGTCAGCTTCATCCAGGTTAGATATAGTGCAGACCATATTAGATCCCTCCTGAATCTTAGTCATGCCGCCCTGGACCTGCACACCCTGGCAGCTGCCCTTGCAGCGGATTTCAAGAAGGCTTTTGACTCCCTGGAGTGGAGCTACCTTCAAGCAGTACTAACCTACGTGGGCACTGGGGATAGATTCAGAGCATGGGTCCAAGCGTTATACTATGCTCCCACAACCAGGGTGCTTACAAATCACACACAGTCCTCTCCATGTCCCCTGAGAAGGGGTACATGCCAGGGCTGTCCCCTCTCCCCATTGCTGTTCTTCCTGGCAATAGAACCCCTAGCAGCAGCTATTTGCCAACACTTAGGGATTTTGGGATTTCAAACTGGCAAAATAATATACCCTACCCTAATGTTTGCTGATGACCTCCTGATCCCCCTGACAGACCTGCAGAAATCTCTACACCCCCTATTGCAGTAACTAAATACATTTGCAACACTGTCAGGCCTTAAGATAAATCAAGCCAAAATGGAGATACTGCCTCTGAACCAAAGTTACCAACCTTCTATGGCAGTGCACACAGGGTTACACTGGGCTGCGGGGGGGGGGGGGATAACCTACTTGGACATTAAAATAGTTCACCAAATGGAGAAAATCTAGGAAATAAACCTGCACTCACTGCTGAGTGCTTGTAAACCTGAATTCAACAGATGGAAAAAAAAAATCTTACACTAGCAGGCAAAACAGCTGCCATAAAAATTGTCCTGCCCCCTAAGCTCTTTTACTTGCTTGCACATATCCCCTACTCCTGCCAAAACAGTGGACACAAAAGATTGATAAGCTAATTGGCGATTTCCCATGGGAAGGTAAAAAAACCCAGATATAGATGCACAAAACTAAGAGCCTGTGAAAGAATGTCCAAGTCTCTCCAGAGGTTCATTCCTTTCTCTAGTAAAAGTCTACTCCAGTAGCGCTAAGATCCTAATCCTTTCTCTGTTGCCTTCTTTCCTGTTTCTCATTTTCCCCCTTTTTTCCAGGCTGGCCACCTGGAAATACAGGTGTCTCACAGATGCTTGTTTTTTTTCTTCTTTCTCTGCACTTCTGGAGCCTTGATGTTCTCACCGCCCCCCCAGGTAGCTAATATATCTTCACTTGTGTCCCATTATTGCAACATTATGGCACTTTAACAGTGCTAGAATTTTAACGTGCAGTGCATTCTGCAGAGAGCTTTTGCCGTATGGGCGTTTGCCCTGTTAGTTTCATTTAGAAACCTGCACGCAGTATACTCAGCAAAGCAGCGGTTTAAAACTGCCGAGAAGTGAACCCCTGCCTTCTCGCACTTGTGAGGTGAAACCCCTTTACCTTTTTTCCCTTGCGAGATGTCCAAAGAGACCTCCATGTGGAGGTATTTGTTAAACTGTTGAGTTTGCCTCAGTAGAAGCTGTACTTTAAACCTAAACTGAAACAAAAACAGTTTTCTGTTTGTTTTCTTCAGGCCTAGGCATCCAAGCATAACACTGAATGATATGAAGTTCTCTCTGTTAGTAACCTGGTGAAATAAATTCCAGAAAACATGGTTTTAATGTTTATGTTTTCTGCAGAATCTCCATAAGTATTATAGTTGAATAAACATAAAGTAAGAATGATAATGGCCATACAAAAGCAGCACAATGGCCCAGATATTCAAAAGGGTTGCACATGGCGCCAACAGTGTTGCGCCATGCCAACACTGATCGCTTGGCGATATTCAAAAAGGAGAAAAGTGCACCGCACAAATCCCGATCTTGGAGCGCATCACTAATGTTGAGCACAGGTGGGGCGTGCCCATGCATAACCTGCACAGCCCGATATTCAGCCCAGGATGTGCAGAGTCATGCATGCGCAACCCCTATCTGCGCCTGCACAAAGTTATGCCCCCAAAAAAAGGAACAAGTGATGGCCACCCACAGGTGAGCTGCCGCAGTGCAGGGCACAACACAGCAGCTGCCACCTGTGGGTGGCCATCACTTGTTCCTACCACACCTGGCGGTGCCCCCCACGCCCCAATCGTGGGCATCGCTATAGCCCTCCCCCCCAAGTCCAATATCCCTGGTGGTCCAGTGGACCTCTATGTGCCCCGATTGCGGGCATCATTCCTAGGACCCCCAAGTCCAATATCCCTGGTGGTCCAGTGGACCGACTGAGCCTGATTAGGGCATCATTACTAGGACCCCCAAGTCCAATATCCCTGTGATCTAGTGTACCCCCACCTGCCCACTGAGCCCCACCGCCCCGCTCCCCGGTCAGCTGGTGGGCGGCAGCACCCCACCTGCCTTCCGCCTGCCGGGATGACAGTTCAGTAGGGCTGCCTGCATTGATTCCAGCATGAGCTACCGGGTGTGCAGCCCATACTGCACTGCTCAGTCCAGATATGTGACTAAACTAGCTGAAATGGCTAGGCTGTCTCATATTGATACTAACTGTATGGTGAATTTTTACAGTAGCTGTGGACCCTGTCTAGCATATATAACCCCCCCCCGGCAGGTATTAGGTAGCCATCCCTAATCAAGGACAGGATCCCCAGATGGCCCCAAGTACCATATGTTCGAACTGGTTCAGCCCAGGCCATAGGCCTCCTACTACTACCCACGCTTCTCTCCTATACTATTAGATCTAAGGTAGCCTGTTGTCAAAAAAGTTAGCTAACAATGTACTTGCAGATATGCACAATATGTCTTTGTATACTGTGTGGTTCTGTTTGTTATGTTACAGAGTGCAAGAAATAGCAGTCTGCACACTGCAAGCAAGTCTGCCCCTCAGGATCACACAGAAAGCTTTGAAGTACCTGACCTAGCATATGCCTCAGACTCATAACTGGGCCAGCTTGCTACTGTGGACTTGTGAGTACTTACATATGCACTGATTAATACCATTTTAAATCATCATCAAGAACTGTACTGTATAAAGTCTGTAAATTTCCCAGCTCTGCTGGGTGATGCTCCTTGCTTCCCTTGTACAATAAATCTTGCACTCTGTCCTTGTGCCAGATATGTAAGATGTTTTAAGTTTTGTTTTTGTTGTTGTCCCAGATCTGTACAAAACAATCAAGATGTATGTAGGTTTTTGTTTGATGTTTGATTGGAAAACAATAAAACAATTAACAACAAAAATGAAGCTGAACTGGATCTCTGGCTATCTTGACTTCTGGATCTGTTCCTCTTCTTGGGTTTATGGTGATTGTGCCTAGAATTCAGCACTGGTAGCCGACTGTTCTTGTCTGGAGGCTTACTGAGTATACAGATATTTGAGCCCCAGTTATTTCTGAATTTAGTATCCTGCTGGACAGCTTGTGAGTACAAATGGGGTGGGGAGATGGTAGTGGGACCCCAATCTGGAGAGTGTTTCTGTGGGGGGGAGGGACATGTTGAGTGGAGGTAATCAGTGTGTCAACTGGGAGGTTAGCTGCAGTTATATTTGTGGTGCTTGCTTTAGGTTGCTGGTTACTGATGCTCATGACAGCCCTGGTGTGCAAGCCATTTGAAACAGATTGACTGTTTGAAATGGACATAGCATTTTTATAGCCATCAGAGTCCCATCCTTGTGCAAAATCCATGCTGTCGCTTGGTTTAACAAATGTGTGCACCATACCATTATTTTCAATGACAGTGAAAGTGGCTGGATACATAAAATAATAATTTAAGACCAATCAGTGCAGCCCCTTCTTTACTTCAAAAAAGGCCATACATCTCTCCACCATTTCAGATGAGAAGTCTTGGAAAATGAAGACTTTCCCTCCTTTTCAGTACAACTTTCTCCATTCCCTAGCAATTTTCAGTATCTCATCCTTCACTGAGTATCGCAAGAAGTAAACAATTATTGGTCTAGGTCTGCCTCCATTTTGCTAACAGGGTCCTAAAGATCTGTGGGCTCTTTTGATCTCAAGAGCCTATGGCTATTGGTAATTTAAAATAGTCGGAATAAGCTGCTGTAAAAATGTTATGATGTGTCCTCCTTCTTCTCCCTCCGGTACCCCCAGAATTCTAATATTGTTCCTATGGCCATGGTTTTCAAAGTCACCAACCTTGTCCAGCAGATAACATATTTGTTTATTCTGATAGGCAACTTGTTCCTTCAAAAATGCCACTGAGTCTTGCAAGTTGTCAATGTCCCTGTTAACATCACCCAGTACATTTTTAAAACTGGCAATCTCAAGTTTAATGTCAGCAAGCATATCTTTTACAGTCTGAATGTCCGTTTTTGATGCTAGATCACCGACATTGCTCTCCGTGCCTGCTTTACTTTTTTGAGCTGTGTTTCTGTTTGCTGCTTTGCCCATTCCTGGAGCCATAACTGCAATACCTGACAGGATTTTGTTACACTGGTAAAACAATAAAAACAGTGAAGGAGATGGTTACTTCTATCAAAGTTCATTAGCCTGGATATTCTTCTATTGAAAAAAAAAAAACACAATTTTAGTGTACTGAAAGTTTTGACGGCAAATAAATAAATAAAATAGAGAGCAGAGCCAATGAGTATTAAACTCAGGCTGCTATCTTCACTATTGTTCATGTGTATTCCCTTCTTTGGTATTTTTAATTTTGGCTGTCCTCTGGCTCTTCTGGAATGAGTAATCATCTGAAAGTCTCTGTTACTGCTGCGGAAAGGAGTGGCAGGTCCTCCCTTAATCGAGTTCTTGAGCTATCTGGTTGTAGCTCTGCAACTGTGGGAGCTTCTCCCATATTCTGGGCTCTTCTGTCTGCAACCCCCTTGTTACCCGGGGTTACTAGAATCCCAGTAAGACCTAATGGTAGGCAGGGAAGGCAGCTTGTGAAACTCCAGTTAAATGGGTTTCACACTGTCTCACTCTGTTCTCAGTCTCAGCTGAGACTGAGGGATGACATCACCAATAGAACTTTCACAGCTGCATAAGCCACATTGGAATCTGCAGCAGAGGGAGTTAGATAGAACGTTGGGAGTTTTCAAAGGTAAGAGTCAGTGTCCAGTTTGTGTTCAGTAAGTGAAGGTGTGCTCAAGTGGTGGAGACCGCTGTTCGGGTCTCAGTGCCCCCTCCCTCCGGGGGGGGGGGGATGCAAAGATCCCCCATGCAGATTCCTGGGGCAATCCCCTTAATTCTGCCAAGAGGAAGAAAAGCTGCCTGTTCAGTTCAGCCTTTGTTTTGAAAAGTTAGAAGATTTGTGATTCGCCTGTGGGGCACCTGCAACTAAAGGGTGAGTGTTTGCTCTAACATGAGAGGGCAAAATGTTTTCTTCACCCTGGTACATGTGTGGAAATCTAGGAATTGAGCTACATTTTGGGAAGCCTATAGGACTGGGCCAAACAAGTGGAGTAGTGTCAAATGCTAGAGTGCTGTGTGATTCAAGTAAATTGTAGAGGAGATGCACCCAGATCATCTACCCTTTAATCTACATTCAGAAGTTCAGTTTTCCCAGGGAAATGGCCGGGTATGGGCTGTGGGAGCTGGAGGTGGGCAAACCCCCCATCTTTAGTAACCAGGTCCACCTCTATGGATTTCTGCTGTGGTTGCTACTTTGCCTCATGCACTTGGCCAGTGATGGGGGAAGTACCCAGACGTGGGGTTGCAAAAGGGAAAATCTCTCTAGGAGTCGCAGACTCTAAGTGGTGTGAGGAGCCACAACAAGTGTAAAGAAAAATTCTCTTTGTGAGATGGGGAGTCATAACAAGTAAGGAAGAAATTTCTCTAGGAGTCGCAGACTCTAAGTGGTGTGGGGAGCCATGACAGGATAATTGGTTCATTCTTCCAATGGACCGTGGATCAAGTGGCCATCGGGGGAGCCGGGCCAGTCGGGCTGTGTACCCAAAGCTGCGTGCAAGTCTGGGCTGTGTGCCTGGTGGGTCCAGAGCCTGAAAACAGTATAATTGATTCATTCTTCCAGTGGACCGTGTTGTAGTCTCTAATCTGCATTACCAGGAAATGTAGCCCCATGGGGGTCCGTCTATGCTTTGTTTTGTTCAGCTAGTTTGTGAATAAAAGCCACACTGAAGAATCCCATTCCTGGTTCTGGACATTACAGTTATTGCTTCCTGTGTTCGGATTTACTTGGGTGCCCCTGTGCAGAGTAGCCAAACCTAGGTTCCCCTGTGCCGAGTAACCTCATCCTCCCCAAACCCAGGTCCCCACCAGGTACTGCTGTCAGTTTCAACAGCATGCCACCTATCATTTTGGCAAAAAGGCAGGGGTGAGGGGTTACAAAAATGGAGGCATCGCTTTGGATTTTGTTCTGGGAGGAAGGTGCTTGGGCAGGGGGGGGCTAGCGTTTTGGCTATCTGGCAGTGGGTAGCCCAAAAAGCTGAAGCAATTTACCTAGTGTGTGTTGCTGTGTGCTGTGAATCTTATGCTGCTGTTTAAAATTGCCAACTGTTTACCAAGGAGCTGTAAAGCCAAAGAGTGTGCCCTTGTCCTGCATCAAAATTGTTTACAGCGTTTTTGCCTGCTTTAAAAATGAACTGTGGTAAATAAAAGTGTGGAAGACTGGGGTAGCAACAGGAAAATTATGCCCTGGACATTGGAAATGCTTTTAAAATGAACTGTGGTAAAGAAAAGTGTGGAAGACTAGGGGTAGCAACAGGAAAATTGTGCCCTGGACGTTTGAAATGCTTTTAAAATGAACTGTTGTGAAGGAAAGTGTGGAAGACTAGGGGTAGCAAAAGGAAAATTATGCCCTGGATGTTGGAAATGCTTTCTGAGTGAATTGAGAGACTGCAGAGTAAATGGCTATGTTATATGGCTGAAATGGGCTCCCGTTGTGGAGTCAGTTGGAAAAGAAAAAAAGTTGCATTCTGCAGTTTAAATTTGCCTGCTCGACGATCGCCGTGAGGAGAAGAGCCCTCGCGAGGAAAAAGGGGCTCATTTGCATGGCATCATGTGGTTAGTCAGGCTGCAATCAGTCCTGCCCCTCAGCCAGCTCTACAGAGACTGCCGCAGCATTCGAGAGGGAGTGACAGTGGAGTGCGTGTACTGGCAGTGGAGGAGAGTCGTGGAGTGTTCAAAGCGTTGTAAGCAGTTTAAAAATTGACTTTTTTGCTTAAAATCGGGCTCAACCCGCTAATCGATCCTCAGAATTGCAAGTTTGGTGTTTAAAATGACGATTGCTAGGACTGCCCGCCCGTTTGTGTTCCAAGGCCTTCAAGAACTGGCTGGAGGCCGTTTTTCCCCATCGCAGCAAGCTGCTACTGATAACAGTAAGTAAACAACCAAGAAACTGCTCAAACAGTGATTTTCAGTCTATGCCATATAAAATGTGTGTGCAGCAGTGTAATCGCTTTGCAAGTAATGACTGTGTTAAGTCCTGCCAGCAAGTGCAAGTCTGTTAAGCCATTGACTGTGTGCATAGTAATGAAATTAGCCTCAGTTTAAAGTTTGCAGCCAGAGAGAGACTGTGGGTTGTATCAAAGTGCAGCACTAGAAATACAGGCAATCCTGTGCTAAAAACCTGAAGCTTTAAGGGACTGTGAATAAAATAAATGATACCAGCATGTAAAAAAGTCCAAGGAAAATCCTGTAAATGTGTTTAAAGCCAGATCAGAGCAAGTTGTGCAGTTTGAGTAAAAGTTATCAGTAGCTTGTGTAAATCGGGTGCGCAGTGGCTTGACCCAGATTCTAAATGTTGATGCACAGGAGTGCTGCTGCCGCCATTACAGGGTGGGGTAGTAGAGTAAACACAGCAGCAGAGGAGCCATTTTACAGCTACAGAGTGTGTTCAATAAAGTGGGACTTTCAGTTACAGTGAACTTTTGTTTATTTTTCTGCAGTTATGGCCTCAGGACCAGCTCATTACCCGGATCATGCCCGGGTTGCAGTAACAGCAGCAGTAAATAGACTGAGAGATATTGAAAAGTGGTGCTATGGAGGGCAACTGCTTCCTGATGTGGCGATTCCTAATTATCCAGTGCGTGTATGTCAAATATGCTTGAGTGCTGGAAGGGACGTCTTCATGATTCCTCACTGTGCTGGATGCCTACAAAAATATGGCTTGTATAAAGCGCCTCCAATTCGTTTGGCCCCCACATGGACAAAAATTCAGGAATCTGCAGTTGGCAGCACACAGCACCAGGCAGAGCCTGTGGAGGAAGGCCCCTCGGGGGAGTGTGGCACAAAGCTAGAGGGTGCAGAGTTAGAGATAGAACCTGAAGTTGAAGTTTTGGATGCTGGATCCCAGAAGGAAAGTTCGGATAAAGCATCAATAGACCCCTGGGTGGGGGGGCCTAGCCCGAGTCTCTTAGGTGAAGATGAGATGCTGGAGGCCTTTGAATGGGAGGTGTCGACCTCTGCACCTAGTATTGAGTGGATAGTCTCAGGGGTGAGAATGACTGCTCACTCCTGGGCTCAGATCCTCCGTGAAGAGGAAGATGAGGGGGAACCTATGTGGCCTTGTGAAAAAGGAACGGGTACACAGCCTCAAGATCTTGCCTCTGAGGAATGTATGGAAGAAAGTGGTGATGCCACTGCCCTGGCTTTACAGGAGGAAGAAGTCAGGGATCTGTTTCTAATTTCCTTAACGATGTGTAGCTGGCAGAACCAGGACTGGCCACCCCAAGCCAGGCCAGCGGTCTCAGATTGACCAAAGCAAGTAAAGAGGAGAGACTGGTTCGTAGAAAGACAAATGAGATCTATGGTATGACCTTTCCTACCTTTCCTCGAAAAGTCTGGGAAGAGATTGAGAACTGCAGGAAATCCTGGATCTGGCATGAATCAATGAAAAATGTGCATCCTGGGGCCAACCAGCATGTAAAGAATAGACTGTTCCACGAAAAATATACCCAGTGGAAGAGAGGCAGGACACTGTTTATGGACAGAGTGAGAATAGTGGACTGAGAGGGACGTGAAATCTCCCACTGTGTGAATTATGTGCGCCCAGAGGGGGTAATAATTCAAGCTCCTGATCCCCGGTACTATTGGCCTCAGTGCAAGGACCTCCCAGCAAGTAAGCCCGTGCCTACAAAATGGAGAGCCGAGCAGTGGTAGTCAATACTGCCACACCAGACTGTGAAGTGCCTTATTGATCCGCCAATATGAATATCCAGGACTCAGGTGCTCCACATTCAACAGTCTACAGTGTACTGTCCTGTCCAGCAACCATCAACTGGCCCACCAGATGCCTTCAGATCAAGAGAGCACACCAACCCAGCTGTTTCCTGTTCATCGCCTGGTAATCGGATGACGTCGGACCAGCTGTTTTCTTTTTGTTCCTGTTCTAAGGTTCCGTCTCCAGAGATGACATCAGACCAGCTGTTCCCAGATGCGCCCTCCTGTGGTTCCCGGAAGATGTCCGCCCAGCTGTATCGGAAGAAATGCTGCCAGGGAGAGTCTTCGTCAGAGGTGCAGGTTGGTGCCGAGTCTCGTGCTACAAGTGGCTGGTAAGTCCGAACTTTTCTATCTTTATGACATTGCAGTACACACCCTACACTAACAGACTTCAAATTGTGTGAACTGTCCTCAAAGACTGTCCCCTTTGGGACTTTGGCCTGTTAGAACTGTGCTTCGCTGGGCTCCAGCCCAGGAGATACTCTTTATTGGACTAGTCTTCGGGCCTTGTGGTCATTAGTTGGGACTTTTAGGGCACTCCATCCCCCCAAATGTGTATTGTAAATAATGTCGTTGTTATCTAATGTAAATACTGTTTTTCTGCCTTTTTTCTAAAAAAAAAATCTTTTTGGGATTCTGCAGTATTTTGATGGTAGGGGTTTTAGGTAGACTGTGTATGCAGATTAGGAGCATGTGTTTTGTCTTTCTTTTTCTTACAGGTGTTCCTGGGAAGACAGAAGAGAAGACAAGAAGAGGAGGAGGGGCTCATCGGAGTTCCTCGTCAGTGCTTTATTGTGTGGAAATTTAAAGTACTGTGGTGTTACTGTTATGGTTATTGCTGTATTAACCCTTTCCTTCCATAGGTCTGGTTGTGGGGGTAGGGAGGAGGCCGTAATGTGGTATTTTAATGGTGTGGTTGCAGGTTGCCCAAGGTCGGGGAGGTCCCCGGGTTGTTTTTGGTTTTGTTTTGGGGTATTATGTTAAAGGCAGATAGGTTTCCCCTAGAGGGTTGGGGGGGACAGACAGGCTGTGGTCCTGAGTGGTCACTGGGACCGCAGTGCTGATCTATCAGGACTATGCTCTGGATAGTTCTACCAGAGCCACTAGGTGTCCATAGTAAGTGGATAGTGTAGAGGCTGACATGTCAGCTATAGGCCTCTAGGCCTTTAGTGTTACCTGCCTGTGCTGGCACATGGTAGGAGGGGGCCTGATCACCCCCCCTTCGCAGGTAGCACATAGGGTGGGGTGGCCTAAGGCCGGGTAAATAATGACTGCGGACAGTCATTTTCCTGGTCAAGGGCGAGTGTAACCCCCTTGTTACCCGGGGTTACTAGAATCCCAGTAAGACCTAATGGTAGGCAGGGAAGGCAGCTTGTGAAATTCCAGTTAAATGGGTTTCACACTGTCTCACTCTGTTCTCAGTCTCAGCTGAGATTGAGGGATGACATCACCAATAGAACTTTCACAGCTGCATAGGCCACATTGGAATCTGTAGGCAGAGGGAGTTAGATAGAACGTTGGGAGTTTTCAAAGGTAAGAGTCAGTGTCCAGTTTGTGTTCAGTAAGTGAAGGTGTGCTCAAGTGGTGGAGACCGCTGTTCGGGTCTCAGTGCCCCCTTCCTCCGGGAGGGGGGATGTAAAGATCCCCCATGCAGATTCCTGGTGCAATCCCTTTAATTCTGCCAAGAGGAAGAAAAGCTGCCTGTTCAGTTCAGTCTTTGTTTTGAAAAGTTGGAAGATTTGTGATTCGCCTGTGGGGCACCTGCAACTAAAGGGTGAGTGTTTGCTCTAACATGAGAGGGCAAAATGTTTTCTTCACCCTGGTACATGTGTGGAAATCTAGGAATTGAGCTACATTTTGGGAAGCCTATAGGACTGGGCCAAACAAGTAGAGTAGTGTCAAATGCTAGAGTGCTGTGTGATTCAAGTAATATGTAGAGGAGATGCACCCAGATCATCTACCCTTTAATCTACATTCAGAAGTTCAGTTTTCCCAGGGAAATGGCCGGGTATGGGCTGTGGGAGCTGGAGGTGGGCAAACCCCCATCTTTAGTAACCAGGTCCACCTCTATGGATTTCTGCTGTGGTTGCTACTTTGCCTCATGCACTTGGCCAGTGATGGGGGAAGTACCCAGACGTGGGGTTGCAAAAGGGAAAATCTCTCTAGGAGTCGCAGACTCTAAGTGGTGTGGGGAGCCACAACAAGTGTAAAGAAAAATTCTCTTTGTGAGATGGGGAGTCGTAACAAGTAAGGAAGAAATCTCTCTAGGAGTCACAGACTCTAAGTGGTGTGGGGAGCCACGACAGGATAATTGGTTCATTCTTCCAATGGACCGTGGATCAAGTGGCCGTCGGGGGAGCCGGGCCAGTCGGGCTGTGTACCCAAAGCTGCATGCAAGTCTGGGCTGTGTGCCTGGTGGGTCCAGAGCCTGAAAACAGTATAATTGGTTCATTCTTCCAATGGACCGTGTTGTAGTCTCTAATCTGCATTACCAGGAAATGTAGCCCCATGGGGGTCCGTCTATGCTTTGTTTTGTTCAGCTAGTTTGTGAATAAAAGCCACACTGAAGAATCCCATTCCTGGTTCTGGACATTACAGTTATTGCTTCCTCATGTTTGGATTTACTTGGGTGCCCCTGTGCAGAGTAACCAAACCTAGGTTCCCCTGTGCCGAGTAACCTCATCCTCCCCGAACCCAGGTCCCCACCAGGTACTGCTGTCAGCTTCAACAGCATGCCACCTGTCGTTTTGGCAAAAAGGCAGGGGTGGAGGGTTACATGTCTATTTGTTCTGATTCATTTTATTCCTTCTGGGAGTCTACTGTTGTTTTGCTCCTGCTTTTGTAGCATTCGTTGAAGATGTAGATGTGTTTTGGAGAGTTGTGTGGGCCATCACTTCTGGGTGTAGTTTCTGTGTATTTCTGTCTGCATCGTTTGCCTTGGGCTGTTGTGGACTTACTGTCCATGAAGCTTGTCTGGACATGCTTGCCCTCATTGTTGGTCTTGATGGTTCTTGCCTGTGGTGAGATTGTTTTGCCATGTTAAAGGAATTTCCTGATATGAGGAGCTACTCATGTAATGTGGTAGATGCCCTCAGTGATAATCATTCTAGCTAGGTTTGAACACGTTTCTTCAAGTTTTAATTTTGTTAAATCTCTGTAATGTAGCTTTTACAATGTGCTGGCAGTTCATTCTCACAGCCCTAGTCCTGCTGACAAGCCCCCACGCTCAAGGACGTAATGACATGTGGTCAGGAAGAGCATGGGGGCGTGCCCAATTAAAATGAATGAGGCTTAATTTTGCTTCCATTTTTAAGCTAAAAAATGGTTACTTAGGGATTAATGAAGGGCATTGCTCGACTAACATGGCCCTTGTTAGTTAAGCGATGTGCTTCATTAATCCCCAAGTGACCATTTTTTAGCTTAAAAACCGAAGTGAAATTGAGCCCCATTCATTTTAATGGGGCACTCCCCCGTGCTCTCCCTGGCCAAACATCATTAAATACTTGAGCACGGGGCGTGTCAGCAGGACTGGGGCTGTAAGAATGAATGGACAGCCCATTGTAAAAACTAAATTACGAGTGATTTAAAAAAAATATGACTTGAAGAAATGTGTTAAGTCCTGGCTAGAATGACTATCACCGAGGGCAGCTACCCCACTATGTGAGTGGTAGCTGCCATCTGGTAAATTAGAAATTTACTTTAACTAGTCCCATCTGGGTGGACAACCTGATACATTTCCAGCAGGCTTGAGTGGTGCACCAGATTTGCCTTGGTGTTACAAGCAAGGGATCAGAGGTTTGAACACAGCCAACAACATATTTCTGTCTTGAGTAATTAGCATTGTAAGTGGGTAGAAAAAAGAGATTTTTAGTCAGTGTTTGAGGCACTTTGAAACTTGTCTTTAATATTGTAATGGGTAGTGTGGGGCATCTAGCTCAGGAGTCTAATCTTGGGGCAGAGCAGATTCAGAAAGCCCTGCGAATTTGGTGTGTAATTAGGGGGTGAAGCTACCAGAGGCTTAGTGCCTTCTGACAAAAGTACTATAAAAGACACCCTTGCCCAGCATGCCTCGTCATGCTAGCTCAAGAGTGAAACAAGTTACTGGTCTTGGCAAGCATCCACTGGTGACAGCGCATGCAGGGGGCTGTGCTGCACTGACAATGTAAGGTAGGGTACCTCTTAGCTTATTGTTACCTGTATAGGGAACTGCATGAGGTGGGGTAGGCAATATCTGTGGGGAAGCAACAAGTCGGTAGCTGCTAGAAGTGGGGATTGGAATCACCTTATCTAGGGTAAGGTGCAGCAACTGTTCTAGAAAGGCATAAAAAGGAAGGTTAATTAAAAAGTAAGAAGTAAAAAGGCAGAGGGGTACATGGTGTGATATAGCCAATCAAGTACAGGAGAAAGGAAGGGGGGAACGGTAAAGCCAGAAACACCCTATCTAGGTTAGGGTGACAAAGTAAATACTGATAAAAGGTGTAGGTGGGAAAGAACCAAACACAGGAAGGGGGCAATATACAGTTGATAGCAGTAGGTAGCAATACCTAAAGTCAATTATATGATTGGTGCAGTGCAATGGATGTAGAGTTACAGTTTTCAGGGAGACATGGAGACTGAGGTGCTGCCCCATCTGCACGCATCCCTTTGGGCTGAGGGAGGAGGTCGCTGGTCTCCAAGCTGAGCTGGCTAGGATCCAGAGGACCTTATCTTCCACCTAGGGGCCACCAACTCTACTGCCATTGCCCCAGAGTTTGCATAGGAGAAGGAGGGCCATCTGGACCATGGTGGTCTTTGGGAAGATGGGGGTGGTAGGTCAGGCGCACATTCTTCAGTCTGTTCCACTACAGAATTCCTTCGCCATTCTGGTAGGATGTGACTGCAAGGAGGAGGTACCTGCAGTAGTGGCAAGGGAGAACGTGGGGTTCTTCCATAGGGGAGGCTCCAAGGTGGGAGGTAGAGGACTCTAGCAGAGAAGAAAGCAGCTTTTGGTGGGGACTCAATTGTTTGGGGGTAGAGTTGAAAACAGGAAGGGGGTGAGAGGGAAGTAAAGATGCCAACTTGCACTTCATCTCAGAGGGATGGACAGTGGATCCTAAAAATCACTAGACTGACAGGACGGGGGGGGAGCTGGATGTCATTGTTCATCTGGGGACAAGTGATCTAGCAAGGGATTGGGCTGGGACTGTGCAGAGAGAGTTCAGGAAACTGGGGAGGGGCCTGAGTCAAATTGCATGCATGGTGGTTTTCACCGAGGTGCTGCCTGTCTATAGCTGAGGGAAGGACTGGATACCGCACACCATGAGCAGAAACTCCTGGTTGAAGGAATGGTACAGAGAAGAGGGGTTTGGCTACATTTGGGACTGGAAACCAACCTAGAGGGATGTGGGACTATACTGAGGTGATGGCCTGCACCTGTCTGACAGATGAACTGCAATCCTCAGGGGATGGTTTGAGTGTTACTTTGATGAACATTTAAAGTAGCTGAGTGAGAGGGTGAAAAGACAAAGGGAGGCATATACTGTGCACCCCCACAGACAGAAACAGTAGGAAGGGAGGACCTGGGGGAGGAAAATCCCCCATGGAGTAAGCTAATGGGAACCACAGAAAAGTAGAGGACAAGGGGGATGGGAACAAAAGTTGCAAAAAGAGAGCGGAGAAATGAGGCAGGGCACAAGGGGAGGAATGGGGCTGCAGGCAGAGTGGGACCAACATGTGGAGAGCCATGTGTGCAAATGCAAGGAGTCTCAAAAATTGAAATTTCACACCTAGAGGCCATAATGGCAGAGGTAGACCTGGATATCATGGCCATTACTGAGTCACAGTGGGTATTTCATCAATGGAACGATGGCATCAGGGTGACGGAATGAGGGTGACACAACCAGCTCACCTGTCACAGTGGTGAATTGGTTCTCACTGCATCCTGCAGTGAGAACGCTGCATGGGTGTTGCACCCCCTTCCCCGATGCACCTCCACCATGGAGGTGATTAGTATATTTTGGGGGGTAACGTGCCCCACTGTGTTTCACCCACTTGGCATCTGGTGGCACAATGCCTGGTGCTGAGATTGCCATTGGCATTGTGCTGTTGCCTTAATGACGGGTGTCCTGTGGCTCTTGCACCGAAGTGGGTAAACCATCACAGTGCACAGATAGCCATGACTGGGACATGGCCATACCAGGTTACACTCAGTTCAGGAAGGATAGGGAAGGGAGGAAAGGAGGAAGGGTTGTACTGTATGTAAGGGAAGGTATCAAGGTAATGGAAATGCAAGGGAACCAGAGGGGAAGAAGGGGCTGGAGGAACCGTTGGTCACCCGGGATACAGGAGCCAGAGCCACCATTTGCATCGGGGTGATATACAGACCTCTAAAACAGGGGAGGAACTGGATAAGGCAAGGGGGGAAGCCATCAGAACAATGGCAGAATAAAGGGAGGTGCTGCTGATGGGGGACTTCAATCTGCCAGATGTATATTGCAGCCTCCAAGCTGCAGCTACTGCTGGAAGCAGGAACATCCTAGACTCCCTGCAGGGTTCTTTGCTCAAGCAGCTAGTTAAGAAGTCCACTCATGATGGGGCAGTACTGGATCTAGTGCTCACAAACAGGGACAGTATTGCTGGTGTCAAGTTAGGATGGCACTTGGGGACCAATGGTCACTGTGCAGTGTGGTTCAACATAAGGACAACAGCAGAGGCAAACCACACTTGGACGATGGTCCTGGACTTCAGGAGGGCAGATTTTAAAAAAAGGGTGAATACCTCAGTCATGACCTAGCAGGGGTGGACTGCTGTGGTGGGGTGGAAGAACAATGAGCCAAATTAAAGGATGGCATAGTGAAGGCAACCAACCTTTATGTGAAAGAAGTGAGCAAGAACAGGAGAAAAAAAGAGACCACTATACTTCTCAAGGGACGTGGCTGCAAAGGTAAAAGCTAGAAGGGTAGCATTCAAGCTGGTGTATAAGGAAAAGTAGAGAGAAGCAGGGAAGGCAATTAGGGGCACAAAGGCACAGACTGAGGGAAAGGTAGCAAAAGGGGCAACTAAGGCGGACAAGACCTTTTGTGGGTACATAAGTGATAAAAGGAAGACAAGAGGCGGGATGGTGAGGTTACAAAGTACAGGAGAAACATAGAAACATAGATTCTGACGGCAGATAAGGACCGCTTGGCCCACCCAATCTGCCCATTTCCCTACCTAATGGATAACCTGCAGATCCTAGTTAACCAGCAGCCTACTTCTTCCTACCCCCACCCCCTAGAATTGCCTTATGACTGTCCCATGCATGCTTGAATTCCACCACTGTTTTTGACTCCACAACCTCCTCCGGAAGGCCGTTCCATGCATCCACAACCCTCTCTGTGAAAAAATACTTCCTTAAATTACCTCTGAGCCGCGCCCCTTCTATCTTCAAATTGTGCCCCCTTGTTCTTGCACACCTCTTTTTTTGAAAGATGCTACCCTCTTGGACTTTGTTGATTCCCTTGAGGTACTTGAAAGTTTCTATCATGTCCCCCCTCTCCCTCCTTTCCTCAAGGCTATACATATTCAGCTCCTTAAGTCTCTCTTCATATGTCTTCCAGTGCAGACCCTGCACCATTTTAGTTGCCCTCCTCTGGACAGCCTCCATCCTGTCTATGTCTTTGCGGAGATTGGGTCTCCAGAACTGCACGAAGTACTCCAGATGGGGTCTCACCAACTGTCTGTACAGAGGGATAATAACTTCCTGTTTTCTATTGGTGATGCCTCTCCCTATGCATCCCAGTATCCCCCCAGCCCTCCTTGCTGCCCTCTCACATTGCTTGTCCTCCTTTAGGTCATCTGATATGACTACCGCCAGGTCTCTTTCCATTTTTGTTGTTGTTAGTACCTCACCCCCCATTGTGTACTCTTCCCCTGGGTTTTTGTTTCCCAGGTGCATTACCTTGCACTTCTTAGCATTGAATCTAAACTGCCATACATTTGACCATTCCTCTAACCTTACCAAGTCCCTTCTCATCCTTTCCACCCCACCTTGTGCATCAACTCTGTTGCAGATCTTTGTGTCATCTGCAAAGAGACATACTTTTCCTTCCAGTCCCTCTGCAATGTCGCTTATAAAGACATTGAAGAGGACCGGTCCTAATACTGAACCCTGCGGTACCCCACTAGTAACCCCCCTTTTCTTCAGAGTGGACTCCATTTACTATTACCTCTGTGTCCTATTCTCCAGCCAATTCTTTACCCAGGCTGTCATCTTGGGACCCACTCCCAGGCTGGCTAACTTGTATATTAATCTTTTGTGTGGGACTGTGTCAAATGCCTTTCTAAAGTCTAGGTAGACCATGTCCACAGCCTCTCCCTGATCTACTACTTTGGTCACCCAGTCAAAGAAATCTATCAGATTTGTCTGGCATGACCTTCCCGCTGTGAATCCATGCTGCCTTGGGTCCTGAGCCCCTCTGGCCTCTAGATACTCATCAGTTCTTTCCTTCAGAAGTGATTCCATCATTTTCCCTACCACTGAGGTTAAACTAACAGGTCTGTAGTTTTCTGCTTCTGCCTTGCTCCCACTTTTGTGAAGGGGAATCACATCTGCCCTTCTCCAGTCCTCGGGTACCACCCCATCCTCCATGATTTGTTAAAGAGGGTAGTCAGTGGTGTCACTAGTTCTACCCTTAGTTCTTTTAGAATTCTGGGATGAATCCCATCAGGCCCCATTGCTTTGTCCACCTTCAGTTTTAAGAGTTCTTTCAGAACCCTTTCTTCTGTAAATGGGATGGTATCAACTTCTGTATCCAGAGTGTTTCTACTGTTTGTTTTAGGTACCTCCCCCACTTCCTTTGTAAATACTGAGCAAAAATATTTGTTTAGTATCTCTGCCTTTTCACAGTCACCCTCTGCCCACCCTCCCTCCTCTTTATTAAGCCTCACTAACCCTCCCTTGGTCTTCTTTCACTCCTGATGTACCTATAAAGGTTTTATCCCTTTCTTAACTGAGTTGGCTATCTTTTCCTCGGTTTGGGCCTTTGCTGTTCTGACTGCCTTCCCAGCTTCCTTTTGCTTTAACTGATACAGTTCTCTGTCCTGCTCTTCTGTGATTCCTTGTACTTCCTGAATGCTTTTTTTCTCTTGAACCTTCACTGCCACTTCCTTTGAGAACCATAGTGGTTTCTTACATCGTTTCGTTTTGTTTATTTGCTTCACACAAAGGCTTGTTACCTCTGTGATGGCAGTTTTTATTTTTCCCCATTGTTCTTCCACCCCTCCTTCCTGCCCATTTGCTAGTGCATTCCTTAGACACTCACCCATTTTGGCAAAGTCAGCCCTCCTAAAGTCCAGTACTTTTGCCTTTGTATGGCTTGACTCTATTGCTGTGTTTATTGTGAACCATACTGTTCGGTGGTCGCTAGTTCCCACTTCTACATCTGTGATCCTCGCTTCATCTCCATTTGAGAGAACCAGGTCTAAGATTGCTCCCTCTCGAGTGGGCTCCAATACTAGTTGTCTAAGGCCTGCCCCCTGTAGGGCATCTAGAATAACCCCACTCTTTGAAGTGGCTGCTGCAACTGCACTCCAGTTATCATCTGGCATATTCAGATCACCCATCAGCAATATCGCCTGTGCAGACTGTGCAGAGGAAGATCAAGAAAAAAGCAGATTTCCTGAAGAGATTCAGTTGTGCCCAGTGGTATGTTGTTCATTGCCACTTAGAAAATGGGCTAAGAAATTCACAGGCTCTGACTGGCTGATACCCCAGGCAAGGTAGGCATCTAACAGACAACAAAGCTCAGTCCCCACGGACCTAATTTTGTTCCAAAATCCTTGTGCCAATAGAATTTTGAGTTTGAAATTGCCACCATGTCGTTCTCTCACTTTGCAAGAGGTACCCCCCCCACATTGTCTAGGCATATGCCACACAAACAGTACCTTTTGTTTTTTAATTGAAACTTGTCTCTACAGCTTTTCCACACTTCATAGCTCATAATGTAAAAAAATAAAAGCAAACATTAGCATCGTCATGCTCTCACCTCTCTGCTGAGCCTTCGGGTCCGCTGTCGCACTGCCATCATCCTGATCCCTGTTGCTGCCAGACAACCAAAAACTAAAGTGTTACTAGCTAACATTAAAAATATACAATCTAAAAAGAAGCTATATGAAATAAAAAGAAAAGCAAAGTAGCTGCACTGCTGCCTGTCACTATTTCACAACTTCTGGGGTTTACATTTGGGTTTCCCATCACCGTTAACTATCTGTTGTGAATGCACTGTCCATAGTGCTTTGCTGCAACAGCGCTGGGTATAGACAACCAAATGATATAAATAAATTAATAATAACAGTCCTTTTCATGACTTCAGCAAGTGTGGGTGGGGGAGGAGGGAGAGATACTTTGAAGACAACATAAAGCCAAAGGCAAGTGGGACAGGACAAAACGATAGTTGGACTCTGTTGTTGGTGGTGGTGGGGGGGGACCTGCAACAGAGTGGCACAAGAAAAAGCAACAGTGCCCTCTAATGTTTGTGACAGAAGTACAGGGACTACTTTACATCACATTTGTTTACTTATTAATGTTAAGCATGTACAGTAATGTTTCTAATTTTAAAATTTTTTTCTAATATTTTGCCTAGATCCCATTTTTTAAGTGCCATAATACCATCCATGGTGGGCAATATTGGGCTATACTGGACCTGCCAGGGGCTATAAGGCCCTAAACATGTGATGTTTGGCATCATTATGCTCCTGGGCAATCCGGTATAGCCCAATACCACCCACCCTGTCGGGTATTAGTGCTTACGTGATCACGCAGTGGCACATCAGTTTGTTGCTGCATTCCTCCCTGGCTTTGCACGTCACCTCTATGGCAGATTTGAAGTTTATTTTATTTTGTGCTGGTATATTTTGGTGTAATTCCAGATTGCTATGATGGTACATTGTTTTTTACTGTCTCATATGTGCATACGCCGATGCCACTGTGACCCACAAGCTTTCCAGTACAGTTCCTTGTAATAATAATTTAAGTACCATATACTGTGCTTTGCTATATTATTAAGTAAACCAGAATGCCAGTGGTAGGACCCATTTAGTGGTCTAGGGTAAATGTGGTTCTGTGAGGGTGGATGTAGGGTGTTTAGGAATTGAAAGCTATCTCTGCACTTTGCTTCACCAACACCATGTAAAGTATACTGTAGTCACCCCTCAAAAAACACATAATGCTTTCTTTAGAAACATAAGCATTTGGGGGACATATAGGGGTACCTTGCACGCTGAATTTCAAGTTTATATCACAAGAAATTCAAAAGTTATGCATGCTTTTGTATGGTTTTAGTGAAACAAAGGCATTGACATCCTGGAGATAGGTTACATTTGTTTCCTTCACGGACCCCACACAGAAGTCACCCTCAAAAACCACTTTACATTTTTGTTAGAAACCTGGGCATCTGGGGGCTTCAGGGGACACCTTGGGGAACATGTATACTGAATTTAATGTTTATTTCACAAGACATTCAAATGGTATGCCTGCTTTTGAGTGGTGTTAGTGAATTGAAAGCAGGCCCTCCCTGCCATCAGACATTTGAGGTGGCAATCCAACTTTTGAGCTGCCCTCTGCTTCCCAGACACCACCCAGAGATTACCTTGGAAAACTGCTTTACACTTTTATTAGAAACATGGGCACTTGGAAGGTTTCAAGGGATACCCTGGAGAATGTACACACCAAATGTCAAGTTTATACCCAAAGAAATTTAAAAGTTATAACATTTTCAGTGTGGTGTTATTGAACAAAGGCATTGGCCACCTGGATACAGTTTACTCTACCTTTTTTCCTTCATGGAAGCCACAAAGACTCACCCTTGAAAACCACTTTACATTTTTATTAGAATCCTGGGTACTTGGGGGGGGGACTTTAGGGGATACCCTGGGGATCATGCACACCGAATTTCAACTTTATACCACAAGAAATTCAAAAGTTATACTGTTTTCTGGGTGGCGCTGTTAAACAAAGATGTTGGCCACTTGGATACAGTTTTTTTTTTTCCTTCACAGATGCCATGCAGAAGTTACTCTTGAAAGCCACTTTACTCTTTTGCTAGAAAACTGGCACAATAAGGGCTTCAGGGGACACCTTGGGGAACATGCACACTGCGTTTCAAGTTTATAACACAAGAAATTAAAAAAAATATAATGTTTTCTGTGTGGTACTATTGAACAGTGGCATTAACTGGCTGGATAGTTTCCCTTTTTTCCTTCACAGATGCCACACAGAAGTCACACTTGAAAATCGCATTATACTTTTTTTTTTAGAAACCTGGGCATTTGGAGGGCTTTGGAGGACACCTTGGGGAACATGTATACTGAATTTCATGTTTATATCACAAGCATTTCAAATGTTATTCTTGCTTTTGAATGATGTTAGTGAAGTGAAAGCAGGTCCTCCTTGCCAGCAGACATTTGAGATGGAAATCTAACATTTGAGCTTCCTTCTGCTTCTCAGACACCACACAGATGTCACCCTCAAAAAACACTTTACACTTTTTTTTAGAAACCTGGGCACTTGGGGAGCTTCAGGGGACACCCTGGGGAATATGCACACAGAATTTAAATTTTATAGCACAAGAAATTCAAAAGGCATAACATTTTCTCTGTGGTGCTATTGAACAAAGGCACTGACTGCCCTGATACAGTTTACTGTACCTTTTTTCCTTCACAGATGCCACACAGACATCACCCTCAAAAAACACTTTACATTTTTGTTAGAAAACTGGACACTTAGAGGGCTTTAGGGGACCCTTTGGGGAGCAATCAACCTGGGAATTTGGGTAAAGTTACCATTAACATGGGAAACAATAGATAAATACACCAGACAATAAAAACAGATATAAGAATGTTACCATTATTTCTTTTACCGCTTACACCCTTTTATTGCCTTCAGTCTGTTACTTTGTGTGTATTTAACCTGTACTTAATGTATAGGTATGCTTTGTTTTTTGTTTTTTTTTTGGGGGGGGGACCATTCTGAGTAGGTGTACTCAATACTTCACTATACTGTATTATTTTTTTGTAGAAAGGGACCCAGAGCTGAGTTTGGGGCTGTTACCAAAGTAGATGAGCAAAAGCATTATGGTTTACTTACAGTACGGTGTAATATACTGTACAATAGTATGGCAGATTGTACCACACCATTTTTGCATAGTTCTAGGATGACACTATCTATTACTTCCAGTCCCATAATCCCTCCAGCTGACATCAAAGCACTGGGCAGCAGTGGGAGATTCAACAGCATGCAGTGCATGTTTGACTTTACATTGTTTACTTCATGCTCTTGTCTTATAAAAGCCCTAACATGCATCGCAGGCTACTGAATCTCCCACTGCAGTGCTGGCTAATGCTCTGATGTCAGCTTGCATGGATTCTGGGATTTGTACTAGCAGATACTGTACAGTAGTGTCAGTCTACAACCTAGCAACCTACAGCAGTACAGTATTTGCTATAGTACAACATTAAACAGTACTGTAAGTTAACCAGTACTGTATTTTTTACTCATGAAGGTAAAGGGGAACAGTCACCACCAAGGGCCCCACATTCAAGAGTAAGGCTGTTCCCTATGTGCACTTTGTGTGCAAAAACATTTTGGTTTATTTACTCTTTATTGTAGTATAGTGAATTATTTCGCACAAATGTTGCTTATTCTAGGCTGACATGTTCTTTTACGACAAATCCCAGAACGCCACCATTCTGACATAAAAGCAATATGCAGCAGTGGGAGATTCAATAGCATGCAGTGCATGTTTGACTTTATTCTGTTTACTCTACGCTCTGATCTTATAAAAGCTCTAACAAGCACTGCAGTCTATTGACTCTCCCCTTGTACAGGGGTGTCATTTCAGATTTCAACAGGGGGGGGCAACAACTGGTCAGAGGGGCTGTGGGGGCAGAGCCAGGGGCTGAGTGGGCATGAGGTCAGGGGTATGTAGGCCACCATAAGCTAAGCTGGACTGTAACAGATCTGAATTGTCTCAGGCAAAAGTTACACATCTGTTGTGTTAGTGGTTGCAGTCTTAATAAAAAAAAAACAAAAAAAAAAACAAGACACTGGCATTGCCAACTGGCAACAAGCAAATGTCCCTCCAGTTTGAGTCCAAGTTACTTGTGATTATACACTCTATCCGCTCTTATTCCCCTCCTCTGGGTCACAACTGGAAGTGAGCTTTGACTCAGTATGCCTATCCAAGTTACCTAATTTAAATAAGTAAAATACATGAATCTTGTAGACAAACTAGTAAATAAATGCATAAATAAAGACCCTCACAACATCTACATGCAGAAACCCAAAATGCTACATCTTGGCAACTCCGTTATTTGTGCTGATTAAATAAATCTGTACTGAAAATTTGCCTGCATTTGAGGATCTACAGTATTATAGCCTGTAGCCATAAGAAGGCCTCTTGTATGATATTTGATAAAAGGCATGCTCCACTTCTGAAAATTGGTGATCAATTTTTGTTTGATATTTTAAAAAGGTTTCTTTTTACACTTCACAAAGAAATTGAAACATACTTTTTGCTTCACTGTATCTAGCCAACCAGACTTCCTGCAACTGCAGCTAAATTGGGTTCTGAGCAATAGAGTTCCATCCAGCCACAGTCCATTGGGCATCCCTGCTCACTGCAGCCATGTCACCTTCCTCCAAGAATCCCATTGGGGTTGGGCACTACCATATTCAGCATCTCAGTGAGCATTAGACCTACCATACTAGGCCAGGTATTGTAGAATGAAGTGGGAACCCACAGAAGTGGATCCAACTAAAGGGGCCAAACTGGAGACCCATGAAGGTCCATTGGGCAGTTGGAGCTTCCTCTGCTGATTGGTAATCCTGTAGTTTGGTGTTTTCCTCAAAGTTTCCACCATCACATCACCGTGAGTGCACAGCAAATACAGAATGAGCCACTTACTTGGGTATTCATCTCACTCTCTGACTAGTCTCTCCATTCTTCTGGCGCTCCGGTCACTGTCTGGGACTAAACACTTTTTTTAAAACTTGTTGTAAATGCCACCTGTTCCAATTTCTGACAGCTACTGCAGACCACCCATGGCTCCCCCTGGCTTGAGGAGTCAATGATGGACTGACACAGGACAGCAACTGAAGTTACTGAACAGTGATAATACACCCGCTCATTCTCTGCTCTCTCCACCACAGGACAAACCGCGACTACGCACACACATGCTTCCCCAGGCTTCCTGCTCATAGAAATATTGAAACATAGACGTTGATGGCAGATAAGGACCGCTTGGCCCACCTAGTCTGCCCATAACCCTACCTACAGGATAAGCTGTAGATCCTAGTTAACCAACAGCCTATTTTTTCCTACCCCTTACAAAAATTGCCTTATGTCTGTCCCATGCATTCTTGAATTCTCTCACAGTTGTAGACCCCACAGCCTCCACAGGAAGGTTGTTTCATGCATCCACCACCCTCTCTGTGAAAAAAATACTTCCTCACATTGCCCCTGAACTGCCCCCCCATCTTCAAATTGTGTCCCCTTGTTCTTGCACATCTCTTTTTCTGAAAGATGCTACCCTCTTGGACTTTGTTGATTCCACTGAAGTACTTAAAAGTTTCTATCATGTCCCTCCCCCCCGTCTTTCCTCAAGGGTATACATATTAAGCTCCTTTAGTCTCTCCTCGTATGGCTTCTCTTGCAGACCCTGCACCATTTTAGTTTCCCTCCTCTGGACTGCCTCTATTCTGTCTATGTCCTTGCGGAGATGGGGTCTCCAGAACTGGACGCAGTACTCCAGATGGGGACTCACCAACTGTCTGTACAGAGGGATAACAACGTCTTGTTTTCTGCTGGTCCTGCTCTTTGATGTCCTATCCCAGAGGTTTCCTTTCCGACATGCATACTGGTGGTAGGGCTGTTTGCCAGCCGCTTGGAACAGTGGGAAATGGAGACCTGTATTGATTTAGCATGGTAGTGTTGGGACTGGCAATTTGTTTTCCTAGAAATACGGGTGGAATGGCGGATGTCCTGTTAAACATGAGACTGTTGGCTACCATAAGGTATAGTTGGGGGGAGGCATTCATTCATTTAAAAAATGCAGGGGGGGAACTGCCTCTCCTGCCCCCCCCCCCAAATGGCACCCCTGTACTTTTCTACTACTTTGATGTCAGCTGGAGCGGATTCTGAGATTTGGGTAAAAGAAAATGTCAGCCTAGAATTTAGCAAAATATGTGTGATGCAATCTACTACACTACAGTAAACAGTAAGAAATCCAAAATGTTTTTGCACATAAAGTGCACATTGGATCAGACCCACACGTGAGTGTGGGGCCCTTTGTTCTGACAGTTCCACTTTAACACAGCCACCAGCCCAACAACTGAGTTGGGTCATCACTGCTCCCCTTCACAATACAGTAGTACAGTATTTTCCATTCTTGTAAATTTAACATCTAGTTTTTACTTTGTGCTGTACTTTCAATACAGGTACTGGACTTTTTGTTTTCATAAGGTAACAGGAGGCACTGTTATGACCAACAGGAGGCCTAAAAGCTATACTTTATGTATGGGTTCAATACTTTACTTACATTTTTCCTTTCTAATCCTGTTACACTTGACAGGACAGGGGGCCGAATAAAATGTTAAACATTTAGAGGTGCAGACAAAAATATGAGTACACAATAAATACTAAATTACATTGCAATTATTGTATACCATGACATTGGTTGTTGCCACCACCATGTATGGGTTAATACAGCTGTCATGAATTTGCCCATTAGACAGCAATATACACTACCACCCCAGTGCCCTCAGACCTCCACACACTGTCCCTATCAGAACCCTCAGACCCACACACACTGTCCCACCCCAGATCCATCAGGCCCCCACACACTATCCCACCCAGAGCCCTCAGACCCCCATACATGCTGTTCCACCTCAGAGTCCTCAGGTCCCCACACACTGTCCCACCCCAGAGCCCTCAGACCTACTCATGCTGTCCCAACCCAGAGCCTTCAGACACCCCAAACACTGTCCCACTCTACAGCCCTCAGACACCCTACACACTGTCCCACCTGAGACCTCAGGCCCCCACACTCTGGTACACCCCAGAGCCTTCAGACGCACACAAACTGTCCCATCTCAGAGCCCTCAGGCCCCCCCACACACACACATTAATCCACCCCAGAGACCTTAGGCCCCCACACTGTTCCATCCCAGAGCTGTCAGATCCCCACACACTGTCCCACCCCAGATCCCTCAAGCTCCATACACTGTCTCACCCCAGAGCACTCAGGCCCCCACACTGTCCCACCCCAGAGCCCTCAGACCCACAGACACTATCTCAACCCAGAGACCTCAGAGATCCACACATTGTTCCACCCCAAAGATTTCAGGCACCCACACACTGTTCCACCACAGAGCACTCAGGCCCCACATGCTGTCCCACCCCAGAGCACACTGACCCCCACACTGTTCCCACCAGCAGGGTCCTCAGCCCCCACACACTGCCCAACCCAGAGCCTTCAGAACCCTATATTGTCCCAACCCAGAGCCTTCAGGTTTCCATGCACTATTCCACCCCAGAGCCCTCAGACTAACACACATTGTCCCACCCCAGAGCTGTCAGGTCCCCACACACTGTCCCACCCCAGAGCCCTCAGACCTACTCACACTGTCCCAACCCAGAGCCCTCAGACACCCCAAACACTGTCCCACTCTACAGCCCTCAGACACCCTACACACTGTCCCACCTGAGACCTCAGGCCCCCACACACTGGTCCACCCCAGAGCCTTCAGACGCACACAAACTGTCCCATCTCAGAGCCCTCAGGCCCCCCCCACACACACATTAATCCACCCCAGAGACCTTAGGCCCCCACACTGTTCCATCCCAGAGCTGTCAGATCCCCACACACTGTCCCACCCCAGATCCCTCAAGCCTCCATACACTGTCTCACCCCAGAGCACTCAGGCCCCCACACTGTCCCACCCCAGAGCCCTCAGACCCACAGACACTATCTCAACCCAGAGACCTCAGAGATCCTACACATTGTTCCACCCCAAAGATTTCAGGCACCCACACACTGTTCCACCACAGAGCACTCAGGCCCCCACATGCTGTCCCACCCCAGAGCACACTGACCCCCCCACACTGTTCCACCGCAGGGTCCTCAGGCCCCCACACACTGCCCAACCCAGAGCCTTCAGAACCCTATATTGTCCCAACCCAGAGCCTTCAGGTTTCCATGCACTATTCCACCCCAGAGCCCTCAGACTAACACACATTGTCCCACCCCAGAGCTGTCAGGTCCCCACACACTGTCCCACCCCAGAGCCCTCAGACCTACTCACACTGTCCCAACCCAGAGCCCTCAGACACCCCAAACACTGTCCCACTCTACAGCCCTCAGACACCCTACACACTGTCCCACCTGAGACCTCAGGACCCCCACACACTGGTCCACCCCAGAGCCTTCAGATTTACACACAAATGTCCCATCTCAGAGCCCTCAGGCCCCCCCACACACACATTAATCCACCCCAGAGACCTTAGGGCCCCCACACTGTTCCATCCCAGAGCTGTCAGATCCCCACACACTGTCCCACCCCAGATCCCTCAAGCCTCCACACTGTCTCACCCCAGAGCACTCAGGCCCCCACACTGTCCCACCCCAGAGCCCTCAGACCCACAGACACTATCTCAACCCAGAGACCTCAGAGATCCACACATTGTTCCACCCCAAAGATTTCAGGCACCCACACACTGTTCCACCACAGAGCACTCAGGCCCCCACATGCTGTCCCACCCCAGAGCACACTGACCCCCCCACACTGTTCCACCGCAGGGTCCTCAGGCCCCCACACACTGCCCAACCCAGAGCCTTCAGAACCCTATATTGTCCCAACCCAGAGCCTTCAGGTTTCCATGCACTATTCCACCCCAGAGCCCTCAGACTAACACACATTGTCCCACCCCAGAGCTGTCAGGTCCCCACACACTGTCCCACCCCAGAGCCCTCAGACCTACTCACACTGTCCCAACCCAGAGCCCTCAGACACCCCAAACACTGTCCCACTCTACAGTCCTCAGACACCCTACACACTGTCCCACCTGAGACCTCAGGCCCCCACACACTGATCCACCCCAGAGCCCTCAGACCCACAGACACTGTCTCAACCCAGAGACTTCAGAGATCCTACACATTGCTCCACCCCAAAGATTTCAGGCACCCACACACTGTTCCACCACAGAGCCCTCAGGCCCCCACATGCTGTCCCACCCCAGAGCACACACCCCCCCACACTGTTCCACCACAGGGTCCTCAGGTCCCCACACACTGCCCAACCCAGAGCCCTCAGAACCCTATATTGTCCCAACCCAGAGCCTTCAGGTCTCCACGCACTATTCCACCCCAGAGCCCTCAGACTCACACACATTGTCCCACCCCCAGAGCTGTCAGATCCCCACACACTGTCCCACCCTGTAACCCTCAGGCCCCAGCACACTGTCCCACCTCAGAGCCCTCAAACCCACACACACTGTCCCACCCCAGAGCCATGAGACACCCCACACACTGTCCCATGCCAAGGTCCTCAGGTTCCCATGCACTGTCTCACCCCAGTGCCCTCAGAACCCCACACTGTCCCACCCCAGAGCCCTCAGGCCCCCACACACTGCCCTACCCCAGAACCCTTGGACTCACAGACACTGTCCCACCCCAGAGCTCTCAGACACCCTACACAGTGTCCCACTCCAGGGACCTCATATTATCCCACTTCAGAGCCCTCAGACCCCCACACACAGTCCCTCCCCAGAGTTCTCAGGCCTCCACACATTGTCCCATCCCAGAGCCTTCAGGACCACACACACAGTCCCACCCCAGAGCCCTCAGATGCACACACACTGTTCTATCCCAGAGCCCTCAGACCCCCTCACACTGTCCCACCCTAGTGCCCTCAGGCCCCTACACAGTGTGCCACCCCAGAGCCCTCTGACCTCCACACACTGTCCCACCCCAGAACCCTCAAGCCCCACACACTGTCCCACCCTAGAGCCCTCAGACCCCCACATATTGTCCCATGCCAGAGCACTCTGAGCCCTACACACTGTTCCATCACAGAACCTTCAGGGCCCCACACACTATCCCACCCCAGAGCCCTCAGACCTCCATACACTGTCCTACCCAAGAGCCCTCAGATCCCCACACTGTGTCACACCCCATAAATTAAATGACAGTAGTGTAGCAAACTATTGTCGCAGCCAAGAACACTCAGACACCCTCAAAGACTCATGCACTGTAATACCCAAGAGCCCTCAGATACCCAAATACTTACCCGCTTGCCCTCAAATTAGAATGGTACACGGTACAGTACTGTATGAAGATATAATGTCAGTGTCCAACCCTTACACCATAGTTTTGCAGTTTTGCATACCATGATTCACAATCGTGAGTTCAAGAGTTCAAAGGTAGTACTGTATAGTACAGTTTTTAAATTTAACTCTGCTATTTACTGTAAGTCTACAGTTAAAAATAAACAGTCTTCTATTCTGCAGCTGAAGAACTCTCCAGTGTTGGACAAGCCATTCTCCTGGCTCCTCTGGAGTCCCCACTATTCTTGCTTGGGGTGGGGGGGGTCAGTGGATTGTGCAGCATCTGATAGGACCTTCATTGCTTGTTGATCTGAATGATCCTTGCTTTCTCGGTCATCTGGTGGGTGCTTGTTTTTAGGTTCCTCTGTGAGGTTCTTCTGTGCTATATCATCTCTGAATTCCTTGGTTTGTGGTTCATCTGGGGGAAATGTGGTAGGCTGTGTATGTTGGGTTCTGTCAGTTGCAACCCACTGAAGGGCCTCCGCCTCATTCCCCTCTGCTGGCTCTAGGGTCATGGTTCTGATCTCCTCCTGCACGAGCCAAAAAAAAAAAACAACAGTTCAGTTGTGCATGATGCATACTGTATGTACAGTACAATAAATACACAGTAGGTTAATATGCGATGACATTCTCACAGATAAAACCAATTAAAGTTTAGTGTTTACCTTGCAGGCATCTTTGTAAAGGATGACCACATTTATGGGCTAAATGGTACTTTTTTTTATAAAATCAAGCTGTTTCACTAATTGTTATTTTTGTAGGCCGTTTGTTTATGAACATATAAAAATTAAAGCAGATTAGGCCACGAGGTCTTTTGCATCTGCTCAAGATGCAGCTAACAGCTTGATAACGGCCACTGGCCCCCCTTCCGTCTCCCTTCCATCATCCTCTGATTTCCATTCTGCATTCCCATGGACTCTACCCTCTCTACCAGTACCCTGCCCATGCACCTATCTCATCCCTTCTTTTTTTTTTTTTTCCATTTATAGTTTACAGGATTTTCTTATTTTTGTTCCCACTCCCCCCCCCAGCCATGGTGTACACATGCATGTACATGCATGGAGGCATACACACATGCTAGGATCTAGTGACCCCTTCCACCCCTCTTCTGACTTACGTCACTGCCCATTGCCGCCTATGTGCCCACCGGGCCTCCACCTGGTGGGAGCGGGACTACGGATGGGTGAGCATCCATCCCATTGGAGGGGAGAGTCATGGCTCAATCACTGCTCCAACTCTCCCCCCCCCAGAGCCGGCACCCTGGTAACCCGAGGTCATTCCCGAATCTGAGGTGCAGGCATAGCATGAGGTAAGGTGCCAGTGCCTCAGCCCTCTGCGCTACTGGGCCGGCTATCTCATCCCTTCTTAAAACCTCCCACTGATTTCCTTGATACCAACTCCACAGGTAGAGCATTCCAAGGCATCATCCCCCTTTCCATGAAGTAATGCTTTCTCAAGTCTCTTCAATACTTCCCACCAACCAGTTTCAGGCTCTGACCCCTCGTGGTCCCTTCCCTCTTCAGTTTCAACACCCCTCTGTGTTTACTCTATTAATACCTTTGAAGTATTTAAAGGTCTTGGTCATGTCCTCTCTGTCTCTTCTGTCTTCCAAGGAGTACATGTTTAAAGTTTCTCTGCATCGGGCTTATCCCCCATTCTGAAGAGCATCTTAGATGCCCTCCTCTGGACCCTCTCCAGGAGCACAATGTTTATTTTTATAGGCAGTGATAGTGCTTTTTGTACCTGTTCTGTTGTAATACAGAACATGTCAGAGATTTAATAAAAAACTATTTTCATATTTTCAGGGAGAAATAACAGTTTCTACCATGGGATTTTTGATAATCTGTGATCTTTTGTTATAATTTAGCAAGTGACATTTTATGCATAACCAAATTTTACATGGGAAAAAGAAAAGAGAAGCCAATGCAGTACTGTTTTAAAATGTGTAATATCATGCAGATGTACCACAATAGTGTAAACATACTGTATAACCCTTGACATTTGCAAATGTCCCTAGCTTCGTGAGTCATGCAAATCTACCGTTGTCCTGCACTCAAATTTCCCTGCGGCCTCTTGATTCCTCCCATCCCCACTCTTCCTCAGCTGCAGCTATGCACTTTGTTCCCTGTCTCTGCCTGGGAATTGTCTCCTTACTGACTTACCAACAGCACTGTCATGTTTTGTACATTATTAACAGTAAATTGTGCCTTTTTGTCTGTTTTGTTCCTATTATACTGTGTGATATGTACCTCCTATATGTACTATGTAACTTACACCTCTGTATAACTGTTTGGAATCTCCTATTGTACAACACTGTAAGTGTATTTGTTTTTACCTGTTCCTTGATTTCTACTGTCCTGGGTCGTGCCTGAAAATAGGCAGTTCTGTCTAAAGCTCTTACCTGGTTACCAAAAGCAAATACTGTAAATAAAAGGCAAATTCTGCAGCTGAATAAAGTATCCATTTCTTTTGAAAAATATTTTGTTTCTCATTGAAATACATAGGGCTTCTATGTAGTTGGCAGTTTCTGACATCACAGTACAAAAATTCTATTGAACTGTTTTCTACTAGCAGTTTGAAAAATAATGGTGAAAACCCATTTTTTAGTGCACAAACTATGCACAAGCCATCAAAATACTCAGTCAGCTGTCTATTTAGCAGAAGTAAACACATACTCTTCAACTTTAAACTGTGACATCCTGAAACTCAGGGCCTTACACACACAGGAACCATGGATAAAATCTAGTGTGCCATAGTAAAACATGACTGTGTGAATACACAGTGCCTAACATATGCAGGAACTGTAATAAAATCTAGTGTGCCATAAGTAAATGTGACTGTCTTAATAAACGCAGCTGGACACATGCGGGAACAGAACAGATTTACAGTTAGTAAACTGCAGTATTAAAATCCACTAGCAATTAAAAACTTACACTAACTAAACTGAAAATACAGTATAAACAACATACTTACACCCTGTGCATGGGTCACCTTCCGGAGAGTGCTGGATGCCCATCCTCATACAGGTCTGAAATAACCAGGACAAGTTCCTAGCAGACAGGTGCTGTGCCAGTCTGATGCTTCCTTCCATGGAGATTTATTTATTTATTTATTAGATCATCGGTTTACAGACCTTGGCATAGACAGTGGCTGCCTGCTGCCTCATGAAGGTGTTATTCTTCAGCTCCTCTCCAGCTTTGGCCTACAATGAATAAAAAATAAAATCAGTAACTAATAAAAAAGACCACCAGTAATTTACTATATAAAATAAAAAATCATTTGCAGCAGCTAATGTTAATGGACATTAAAGTCCTTTTCATTTTTAATTGCATGATATAGCAAATAAAAGACAATAATGCTAACTTTGTATACATTCCGTTACATTTCTAACTGCAAGACACACTTCACTAACTACAGTACAGTAAGATATTTCTTGACCAGAATTATAGTACCTTCAGTTTTGTTTCATAATGAAATAACACATTATTTTGACTACATTAAATACTGTGGAGTTCGGTGCTTAATGGAATGGGCTGCTCGATGTCCTATACCCAACCCTACAGCTCGAGGTGTTTCAGACACTCCCTCTTCCATGCCTTCAGGATTGGATGAAGCTGGCACTAGGCCCTGTGCAATAGACATGGTGACTGTCTTTTTTGTCTTCCACATCTTTTCAGCAAGTCTGGCTGGCCCTGTGATACTGTATGCACCCATGGATGTGAGGACACAGGTTTCACTCTTTGGAACTTTTAAAGGGGCAATGCACAGTACACAGTCAGTGCACAATAAAGGGTCAATGCACAATAAACAGATACATACAATAAGGCAGCACAGTACAATATGATCCCAAAGATATGTGTTTTTTGATTGACATAGTGACCTGTATCTATACAGTATCTTATAATTTAAAACCACGTCTAAAAATCACAAAGCCAAAGCACTTATAAAGTGTGCAAGCTGTGATTTACTGTATTAACAATCAATTGTGATAATTGCTAGATTAAGGGTCCACTAATGGCCACAAGAAGCACAGGCAGTTACACCCATTAGCTCAGCCTCAGGATCACACATCTGTATTATTTAAAGGCAAGGTGTACGTACAGAATATGAAAGGGTGTTATAATATAATAGGGCACCACAATTACTATACGTTATCTATAAAATCTGTACCCCTGGAATAATGCATTTTAATTCTTTCATACTTGAATTCTCTGTATTTCCAAATTAAAATAATAAATTTACACTAAACCATAATGAGCATCATGCTGTACTGTGTTTATGAGTATGTACTGGTAAGATTTCTAATCTTTCTGAGATTCCTTAATTGTTCATCTATTCTGTCCCTTATTTCATGTGGTTGCTGCCAACCTCCAAGTGCCTTCTTACAATCTATAAAATCTTATTGCGTATTGTACTTGGTATTGGTCTTTTGCCCCGCTCCCCTTTACAATTTATGTTTTTCCCCCAGGACAGATACACAGTTTGAGGCACCAGTGTCAGAAAAAACAATGCTACAAGATACTCAGGCCTGCCATTGGACATTGTCACTAGTTCAGGTTATCTTGCCTCACTCATAGGAACAAAGATGCATTTCTTGTGGGGAGGATGTCATGTTATTGCATTCAATAGTAGGCATAACTTGCACATGTGGGCATTGGTCTGAGCTTGCTACTGCAGTTCCATCACTGCTCCCATTGCATGGAATCTGTGCATCAGCTTTAAGAAGCTGAATGAAAGACACAGGAGATGACTCACATAGATGTGACACCAAAAGACTGTGTGTCTGTAACAGCTGGAGCAAAAAGTCCATTTTTTTTCAGTGCTCATTACCCTTTCTGCCATGTCACACAGTTCAGTTCTGCTCACTGGCATATTCTCATCCTGTTCTTGCTCATGCACACCTTCAAATTCCTCTTGTACCTCTGTTTGTTCCTCCTTAATTTCAAGCTGCATATGCCTGTTAAGATCTGGCTCCTCCTTGATGTCATCCTCCATCTCCCTGTTAACATCTGCTTCCAGCTTTTCCTCCATGACTGAATCCTTCATCTCACTATCAACATTAGGCATGTTCTCAATTGCATCCTCCACATCCCTATTACCATCTGGCTGGGGTTTCAAAATTAGGTTTGCTGGAAACCTCAGCTTAGTCCTTCTCTATTTCATGAGGTACTTCAGTGTTCACCTCTGCCAGGGTCTCCATTTATATTTCAACCTCTTCCTGGTCAGCATTTTTCTGTACCTTGAGAGGGCTACCAGTATCTTTTGCACCTTGAGCACTGTTTTCCTTGCTGCTGCTTGATGTTCCATTGTCATCCATTTTATCAAGAAGCCCACACTGTTAGAAAAAAATAAGAATGCCATTTTATGTCACATACAGCACAGTGCTGTTTGCTAAACCAAGAACAAGTTGCAGAATTTAATAACACATTACCTTGAGTGTCTTTGTCCTAGGCTGCTTCAGGGCTGTCAAGATATTTGTGAAATTCCCACACTTGCATTTTTTTCAGTCGATTGATATTATCCTTACATACAGCTGTAGAGAACCTGGTCACAGGTGGTGTCCTATTTGGCAGGCTGAGGCTTCTTTCCAGTAGCCAAAATGCTATCGCATTTTGTCCTATAGAAAACAGTTTTATCCATAGTGGAATTTACAGGTGATATAGCACTGATAATTCTTCCAAACTTATACAATAAAATACTGCTGGTACAATGGAACATTTTTGTGTCTTATGTAGACTGAGAACAGGTGGCATCAGCTGATGTTCACCATGGCACGTACATGTCAGAGATGCATAACTGCATCACAATGGTCTAAGGTAAGGTGACATGGTACCCTTTGATGCTGCCAAATAAATGATGTGTTTCCAAAGCTGGCAACTTGTTAAGGGAGCTGTTATCACATCATCCATGCACGGCCATGAAGAACATTTCAGTCCAGAACAATGCTGCAGTGAGGCGGATGAGGTCTGACAGTGGAAGCATCAGGAAAATTCAAGTGTTGCTGAAGAGCACCATGATGTCCATCATTGATTGTGGGCTGAGTGTACCACAGTCTACTGTCTACACCAGGTGCTCACCTGTATAGCACTGTTACTGACTTCTGACATTTGACAAATTATATTAGTGTAGTTTAGTATTATAAATTTAACTACAGTAATTTACATACAAAATTATTTTTTTATTTCTGCATACAGGGAAGCCATGGTAATTGTTAATTGCATGCTCACTGAAGATGGTGAGACCACCACAAGGGAAATTTTTGAATGTCTGGTTGCTGAACATGAGGTAACCCAAAGTGAGACATTTATTGCTAAAACTTGAATTTTCACAGGACAATGTGTATGCTCAATCAATTCAACAGACTAGTTTTCTCTAAATAATCAGAATTAAGACTAACTGTTGTAGTTCTTTTTAGTTTCTATTGTTTTTTATCATTTTAAGGTACTGTATTTTAGTTAAGGTATTATAGTTTTCTGCAACATTTTGAGGAAAGTTAGAAAATATTGTTTCTACTGTAAGAGCAGGACATGTAGCATTTTTCGTGTTTTTTGCAGGACACAGGTGCCCAAATCAGGACTGTCCTGTGAAAATCAGGACAGGTGGTAACCCTAAGTAGCATCAGTCTCATCTGTCAAGTGAATATGCTGCTAGATGGGGTGGGCATATGGGCAAGCAAGGTAAGGCATTTAAAAATGTATCCATTACTATGTTATCACAGTAAGGTGCATATCGTATAAACAGTATTTTATCATTTTTCCTTTATAAAAGGTTTGATCCATGATGTGGGATGTGAACGAAGAAAAAATATTGGAACTAGCCAGGACATGGATAATAAAAACATGGAGACATTTTGTAATGTGTTTTTTTTTCCTGACAAAATGACAGTGTTTTTGGAACAGTTTGCATCCATGGCATTTTGTAAGAAGGAAAGGGACTTCATGAAGCTGAAGCCAAAGCACCCACCAAAGCTTCATGTTTGAGCATATCTAACTGCGGGATGGCCCACTGTGCATTTTTGAGGGCTGGTCATGCTATGGTAAATTGTAATGTACAGTAGTTTGAGAAACCATCAAAATGTCATGTGTAAGCAATAAGACATGACAGGGTGTGTGCAGAACAGATATTGCTGCATGCCCAAGGGTGTTGTAAAGCTTGAGGTCACAGGCAGCCCCTGGAAGTGCGGTAATATCTGTTCTATGCACACATGTGTCTTATTGTGCTTATAAAATTAGCTACTTTTTTAAAAAAGTTTTTAATTGTCCCAAAAAACATGTTTGTTTATATACAAAATGGGTGTTATCTTCAATATTTTTGATAAAATAGTCCTTCTGCCAAGTTGAAATTAGGTCATGTTGCTGGCATCTTACTCTCACCCCCCCCCCCCAACCTGTCAGGTTCATCTATGTAAGCATTACTACCATATTTTACTTTGTGCCAGTTTTGCTAATGCTGTATTTTATTTTGTGTAATGCTGGTGACAGCGAGTGGCTATGACTGCTACCTTCCGCTACCCACTGCAATGAAGCAAACAGCATTATTGACAAAACAGCATGAGGGAGCAAACAGCATTACTGACAAAATGGTAGAATTTCTGAGAGAGGGGGCTGGCTAGTTATACCACTCTAACAACACCCTGTGTATGACAGATGAGCCTTTGGGCTTGGTGTGCAAATAAAAAAATGAAGGCTGGAAAAACTTAAACACTGGCAGTGGGAATACCAGCACGCTTGGTGATTGGCGGCACAGTGGGGCCAGTGGGACAGTGACAGGTCAGATCACGGGAGATGTCAACTCTATTTATTGTATTTTTTAACAGTCATTTAGCCTGTGAAGATAATGCTATAGTTCGAGTTCCCGTCTATCACTGCGGAGTTTTTTTTATTTTATTTTAGGTGGCTGAGACAACAGGACATGAGAGAGAGAGAGCGAGAGAGAGAGAGAGAGAGAGAGAGAGAGAGACACTTTATTAATTAAACTACAACCGTTGGTAGCATGATCAGCAGCACAACAGGAGCAACCAGGAACTGCAGTCAAGAGCCAGCGGGGACTTGGGGAGGCATCATAGTGACTTCAGAAATGGTTTCTGTAAGACAAATACTGTACAGTATATGCACCGCTAATTTGCCGAGTTTTTACCAATTGTTTGTGTTTATTGTATGAAAAAAATGGCGCCATTTGGAAAGTTAACGTTTTAAAGGCAATCTGATTTTTTAAACACTGCGATCCTACTTCTTAGAATTTGTTTTTACCTGTGCATTGAACGGATTTGATGCACAAGTAAAAACAAATCAAATTGTTGGATTTTCTCTCCTCATTTTATAAGCAGTATTGTCAACAGTGCCCCATTTTTATGTTTGCTTGCATGCATGTACAAGAAACATAGTACCATCATCCGAGTTTTTGGAGGTGTGGCAGCCCTCTTCCAATTCAGTCAGTGTGTTTGCAGGCGCGGCCACAGTTCTCCAATGGCTTCTGGAGCTGTTTATGACAGCAGTCGAAAATGCAGTGGAGTACAGTTGAAAGAGGGAGCTATGCTTCAGTGAGCAGCGATAAGATATCGCCTGCTCATGCGTGCTCCCCCTACACACACAGGCACACACACACACACGCATGCTGCGTGCTCACCCCCCCCATGCACACACACTGTATAGCCGACGGGGGTGTCTGTCTCCCGTCGGCTGTGCTGCGCCCCCGCCCCCAGAGTTCCACATGCCATGCTGGGTGCCCACCCCAGCATGGCTATACATCATATAGCTGACGGGGGTGCCCAATCTCCTGTTGGCTCCACTGCCCCCCAGAGTACAGGGTGCCATGCTGGGAGCCCACCCCAGCATGGCAACAGATGCTATTGCCGATGGGGGTGCCCAATCCTCTGTCAGCTCCATGCCCCCCAAACAGCCATCCTTGTGCCACGCTGGGAGCCCACCCCAGTGTGGCAAATGTCCTGCGTCGTCGTCCATTTTTAAAAAAACAAACAAACCCTGAAACACAAAGCGGTCCCTCGCTGTCTCTACCCCACCCGCGCCCACCCACTGCGTACCCTGCCTCCCACACCCCTCCCACCCCATACTTACCTCCAGACTCCGGCGCGATGATCTTTGGTGGACCGGGAACACGTCTGCACTCTTCAAAGCCGACCGCGAACTGAGGAAATGCCGATAAGCTGTATAATGGGATAGATAGGGTTTTTTCAACTTTGCTGAATATCTCAGGCATTTTTTGGAATTTTTGCACCAAATTTTCAACATGGGGTTTTTGGGACCCCTTCTCATGAATGATCTCACTGTCATGGCGTCAATCAGGCCCGAAGGGTGATTTCACAGTCACTGCATGAAATCTCCTTTTGGGACTGAGTAAAGAAACGATACTGCCACTGTTCATAAGGTGGGCTCTCAAAAATCCTATGTTGAAAATTTGGTGAAAAAATTCCTAAAAATGACTGTTTTACGAGCGTGCGTTGAGCAGTTCCTACGCACGCTCATAAGTTTGCGAATTTTCAATATTTTCACTCCAGATTTTCAACACTGCCATTTTATTACACTTCCTTATGAGCAGCACAGCTGTCATTTTTCACATCTTGCCCAAACCGTGTTTCCACCTATGTAGCGCACAATGGTGCAGTTGGTGTGCGAAAGCAATGTTTGGGACAGATTAAGAAAATCACAGTTACACTGTTCATGAGCAGAGGTCTTAAAATGGCTATGTTGAAAATTTGGTGACAAAAGTCCATAAAATGACTGTGTTACGAGTGAGCATTGCGCAGTTTCCACGCACCCTAGTAAGTTCATGACTTTGTAATATTTTCAGTCCAGATTTTCACCAGTGGCATTTTTCCATACTTCCTTATGAACAGCACAGCTGTCATTTTTCACAACATGGCCAAAATGTGTTTTCACACTTTCAGCGCAGAGATGCGTGGTCGCTGTGGGAAATCATTGTTCGGGACAGATAAAGAAAATCACAGTGACATTGTTCATGATCGGAGGTCCCAAAATGCCTGTGTTGACAATCTGCTGTAAAAAAGTCCCAAACTAATTACATTACGGGTGTGCATTGCACAGTTTCTATGCATGCTTGTGACTTCACCAGTTTTTTTAATATTTTTACTGCAGATTTGCAACATTGCCATTTTTTACACCTCCCCATGAACAGTACAGCTGTCATTTTTCACATCCTGTTCGGAATGTGTTTTTGCACCTGTGGTGCTAAATGCCGTAGTCATTGTGCATAAGCAGCTTTCGGCTAACAAACTGATATTGCCACTGTTCATGAGGTGGGGGTCACAAAAAAACCATGTTGAAAATTTGGAGTGAAAATACCAATGAATGCCTGAGGTGTTAGGGTTTCCAACCATAACGCCCCACCGACAGGCATCAGGGGTGTGACTTGGGATTCTTGCCTGTAATGTTCATACCATTCCACACCCTGCAGCCAGTGAGAGGCATCGAGGTATGCCTTGGACTCTTCGGCCCCAAAGTTCACCCCATTCTCCTATACTGCACGCATCTCACCATATTTCCTGATGGAATGGGATGCGCATAAGGGCCAAAGACCCCAAGGCACACCGTGACACTTGTCAGTGTCTGCAGGGTAGGGTGTGGTGAAATGGCGTGGCCATTATGCCTGATGACCCAAAGGCACACCCCAATGCCTGTCCCTCTCTGCAGGGTGGTGGTGGGGTTGGCTTCAATTCAATACTTCACTGCCATTCCTATTATGCAGCTCTGTAACTTCTACACTACCAATGCCAATGCCAGCAAGCAGACATTCGGCATTGACAAATGCTTGTTTATTCTTACGGGAACAAAGGATGATGAGTTCTTCAGGGAACATGTTCTCAAGGGAGCTGTCCAGAAAAGCATAAGGAGAACATTTCTGGATAGACAGCAATTCTTTCAAGACATTGACCCTAAGCACACTGCATCAGCAGTGGCAATTGCAGTTTCTGGAATTAATTGGGTCAGGACATCACCACAGTAAGTATTTTACTTAACAAAAGCATCTGTTAAAAAAAAAAAGAAGCATTTTATAATACGGTATTACAAAGCTTCATATTTGTCATGCCAGGTCCCCAGATATGAATCCTATTGAGATGGTGTGGCATGCCATGAAAATGCTTATCAGGAAAAAGAGAAAACAATGGTCAAAACAAGAACTCATTGATGCTGTCAAGCTGTTTTGGAAGACATTAAAAAGAAGATACTGCAAATGATACTTTGCACACCTGCATCAAGTCTTGTCTGTTGTGGTTGCAAAGCTTGGAGGCACAACTGGAATGTGTATAATGGACTGTAATATACAGTACTACTGTCTACTGCAGTACTGTACTTATATGAATTTTATTTTCCTTTGACAATTTGGTTTTTAAATTACCATACCTGCAGTAGTATACTGTGTAAATATGCTTATGATGCTTTCATCCAAATGGTAATGTTGCATGGAAACATAGAAACATAGAATTTGACGGCACATAAGGACCGCTTGGCCCACCCAGTCTGTCCATTTTCCTACCTAATGGATAAGCTGCAGATCCTAGTTAACCAACAGCCTACTTCCTCCTACCCCACCCCCTAGAATTGCCTTATGTCTGTCCCATGCATTCTTGAATTCCACCACTGTTTTTGACTCCACAACCTCCTCAGGAAGGCTGTTCCATGCATCCACAACCCTCTCCATGAAAAAGTACTTCCTCACATTACCTCTGAGCCATCCCCCCTCTATCTTCAAATTGTACCCCTTGTTCTTGCACATCTCTTTTCTGAAAGATGGTACCCTCTTGGACTTTGTTGATTCCCTTGAGGTGCTGAATGTTTCTATCATGCCCCACTTTCCTCGAGGTATACATATTAAGCTCCTTAAGTCTCTCTTCATATGTCTTCTGGTGCAGACCCTGCACCATTTTGTTCTCCCCTCCTCTGGGCTGCCTCCATCCTGTCTATATCTTTGCTGAGACTGGGTCTCAGAAACTGCACACAGTACTCCAGATGGGATCTCACCAGCTGTCTGTACTGAGGATAACAACTTCGTGTTTTTCTACTGGTATGCCTCTCCTATGCATCCCAGTATCCCCCAGCCCTCCTTACTGCCCTCTCTCATTGCTTGTCCACCTTTAGTCATCTGATATGACTACCCCAGGTCCCTTTCCTTTTGTTGTTGTTAGTATCTCACCCCCACTGTGTACTCTTCCCTGGGTTTTGTTTCCAGGTGCATTACTTCACTTCTTAGCATTGACTCTAAGCTGCCATACATTTGACCATTCCTCCAACCTTGCCAAGTCCTTCTCATCCTTTCCACCCCACCCTGTATATCAACCCTGTTGCAGATCTTTGTGTCATCTGCAAAAAGACATACTTTTCCTTCAGTTCTTCTGCAATGTTGCTTATAAAGACATTGAAGAGGACCGGTCCTAGTAATGAACCCTGTGGTACCCCACTAGTAACCCCCCCTTTCTTCAGAGTGGACTCCGTTTACTATTACCCTCTGTGTCCTGTTCTCCAGCCAATTTTTTATACAGACTACCATCTTGGGGCCCACTCCCAGGCTGGCTAACTTGTGTACTAATCTTTTGTGTGACTTTGTCAAATACCTCACTAAAGTCTAGGTAGGCCATGTCCACAGCCCCTTCCTGATCTACTACTTTGGTCACCCAGTCAAAGAAATCCATTAGATTCATCTGACATGACCTTCCCACTGTGAATCCAAGCTGCCTTGGGTCCTGTGCCCCTCTGGCCTCTAGATACTCAACAGTTCTTTTCTTTAGAAGTAATTCCATCATTTTCCCTGTCACTTAGGTCAAATTAACAGGTCTGTAGTTTCCTGCTTCTGCCTTCCTCCCACTTTTGTGAAGTGGAATAACATCTGCCCTCCTCCACTCCTCAGGTACCATCCCATCCTCCCATGATTTGTTAAAGAGGGTAGTCAGTGGTGTTACTAGTTCTACCCTTAGTTCTTTTAGAATTCTGGGATGAATCCCATCAGGACGCATTGCTTTGTCCACCTTCAGTTTTAAGAGTTCTTTCAGAACTTTTTCTTCTGTGAATGGGCTGGTATCAACCCCCATACCCAGAGTGTTTCTATTGTTTGGTTTTGGTAACCCCCCCCCCTCATTTGTGAATACTGAGCAAAAATATTTGTTTAGTATCTCTGCCTTTTCACAGCCACCCTCTGACCACCACCTCCCCTTTATTAAGCCTCACTATCCCTCCCTTGGTCTTCCTTCACTCCCTGATGCACCTATAAAATGTTTTATCCCCCTTCTTAACTGAGTTGGCTATCTTTTCCTCGGTTTGGGCCTTTGCTGTTCTGATTGCCTTTTGCTTCCTTTTACTTTAACTGATACAGTTCTCTGTCCTGCTCCTCCTGTGATTCCTTGTACTTCCTGAATGCTATCTTTTTCCTCCCTAACCTTCCCTGCCACCTCCTTTGCGAACCATAGTGGTTTTTTATATCATTTTGTTTTGTTTATTTGCGTCACACAAAGGCTTGTTGCCTCTGTGATGGCAGTTTTGATTATTCCCCTTTGCTCTTCCAACCCTCCTTCCTGCCCAATTGCTAGAGCATTCCTTAGGCACTGACTCATTTTGGCAAAGTCAGCCCTCCTAAAGTCCAGGACATTTGCCTTTGTATGGCTTGATTCTACTGCTGTGTTTATCGTGAATCATACTGTTTGACGGTCGCTAATTTCCAGATGGCTACCCACTTTTAAATCTGTGATCCTCTTTCCATCTCCATTTGAGAGTACCAGGTCTAAGATTGCTCCCGCCCAATTGGGTTCCAATACTAGTTGTCTAAGGCATGCCCCCTTCAGGGCATCTAGAATGACCCTGCTCCTGGATGTGGCTGCAACAAATGCACTCCAGTTAACATCTGGCATATTCAGATCCCCCATCAACAATATCTCCTCTTTTTCTACTATTCTAAGGATACTTTCTATCATTTCCTTGTCCATTTCCTCCCCCTGAGATGGGGGTCTGTATACAACCCCTGTGCGGATTGTGGTGCAATTGCCTGTCTCGAAGTTGACCCACAGTGCTTCCTCTCCTCCACATTTACCATTTTGTTCTGTTGCTTTGATTCCTTCTCTTATGTAGAGAGCTACTCCTCCTCCTCTTTTACCTTCCCTGTGTCTCCTATAGATAGTTTACCCTGGTATGTTTACATCCCAGTCATGATTCTGAGTGTACCATGTTTCTATGACTGCCACAACATCCAGATGTTCCTCTTCCATCAAGGCCACTAGTTCAGGAAGCTTGTTAACTAGACTACGGGCATTGGAACTCATTACTCTCCATTTTTTGATGGCTTTACCTCTTGTAGCACTAACCCTGTCCTCACTGAGTTTGATTTCTCCATTTACCCCTGTCCTGCTCCCTACTGACCTTTCTACTTTGGTGTTTACCTCATTTAGTACCCTGTTTTGTAGGGGGGGGGCTGGGAATTCCCTGCTGCTTATCAGTGCAGTGTTAAAAAATAGTTTATGCTGTATTGCACTGTGAAGTGTATTACTGTGCATGTTGAACTATCTTGGTAAAAGCAACCCCCATCATAACACACAGTACACATTTACAGTATGAGTATAAAACACAAGAGAGAGGTCACATTTCATTGAGTACTCTGAGGAGGAAGATGGACACATCCGAGTCCATGTTTTCCCTGAGATTTCCACCACTGGAATTTTTTTTTCTCTCTCCTGAGAGTCTAGATGTTATGAAATAATACTGTCTGGCAAAAAATAATCAGCACTTTTACTGAATGAGGCCCTAATGCAAGTGCTGATATTACAGTACATAAAAAGAACAATTTTCAGTAAGTGCAGTATGCACATTACCATGCATGCCACAAACTGTGCAAATAAGCATAAGCACAAAAATAAAGTACACCATATGACACATACTGTCTGCTATATGCTAAACAACTATTAAAATGTGCTCTGTGCACATTTCACTAAGTGCTACTGGGAAGAAGGGGAACATCTCCAAGGTCATGGCATTCTGGAGATTTCAGCCATTGTCACAATAACCCCATGCAGGCACAACCTTTGAATTTCATGTGGTACTAACTATTGCATCAAAGGCAATCTGACCAGAAGTTAAGTTCAAATTCTGCTTGTTAGCATTGAATGGGACTATTTTTACTTTGGGTCAGTTTTTGCCTGGTCACCATGACAACCACTAAACTTGAAACAAAGTAGTTACCACCTAGTCAGCTGTTAATATCTGGCCCACAGACCTGCGAACACTGAAAATGGGGGAAAGGCGATCACTGGCATGATGTCACATGATTAGAGACAACTTACAGGTTTGAGTTCAGCAGGATCACAGAGAAATACAGTACGTGATTGCTAAAGAGGCTGTAGCTTTTATAAAAAAAATACCTTTCATGCAAAGTTAATGTCCAGCCCAAAGCACGGTGCATCACATCACAGAGTGGAATATCAGTGGGGAAGGGGAAGGGGCTTGCTAAAGGCATTATTAGATTAAGCAGTTTACAAGTACCCTAACAATCTAAGCTGACTCACAACAATTATGAAAATATTATATATCCAAATGCACAAGATTGGCAAAGACTGAAGATTACAGCTATTAATATTAGCATTGCTTCACTGAACACCCAACTACCCCCTGCTTGAAAAGGTATGTCCAAGAAATTAAAGTAATAAAAAATGAAAATAATAATAAAAAAAAAACACACAGTATAACAGTAGAACAGTTTTTTGAAAAATGACCAAAGCAAGACCGCCAATGCCACCAAGCAAATTTCTGATTGGATTTGTGGGCCCACAGGAGGAGGGGTTGGGGTGTTCACAGTGCCCACTTGGTGCGAGTGGTTGATGAATAGAACAAGAGTGAGTACAGTAAAATGCAGTACATGCAACATACAGTATTGATACTGTATTATGGAGTAAATGAGCAGACTAAAACAGCTATGTTCAATGTTGTATCATTACGGGATGCTTGAGGGATGACTGTGGTCCTAAGTGAGGTCACCAGAGGAGGGAGGGCAGTCAAGGGGGGTGGCACTGGCCGATGCTGCCAAATGCCACATAATTACTACCAACACTGTCACTTGAAGGGGATCACTACATTGACCCATATGACAGGGAGTGGCATGTCATGGGCCAGCAAGTGAGTAGTGACAAATAGTAATACTTTATGAGTACAGTACAGTATTATGAAATATCACAGTCTATTACCAGTACTAAAGAGACATCTTCCACTTGTGTAAGACTGACAAAAATGGAAAGGAAGCATGGGCCCTCAGAACCCCTTTTTAAACAGCTACAGTACAGTCCTGTATTATGACAACAAAGCCCCACAGAAAATGGCTGATATGATTGACATTTCTGCATACTTTTGCCTGCATTTCAGAATTGGATTCCACATGGTGTCCCCTAATGATCCCTAGAAGCACACGTCTGTACTTCAAGTGAAAGTTAATTTTCAGAGGGGAGTTCATCAACTGCTGTTTGAGAAACATCTTTGTTCCCATTGAAATTAATGCACTTAGAGTGTCACAGAAAATGGTGGATAGGTTTGGTATTTCTGCATACTTTTGCTTGAGATTTCAGAATCTTGTTCCACAAGCTGTCCCCTAACCACCTGTAGAAGCACAAGACTATACTCCAAGAAAAAGTTCATTTTGGGGGGGGCAGGGCCATGTGCTGTCTGAGAAATAGCTTTCAGGCCTTAGACAAACACTAATGAAATTTGAGAGTCACAGAAAATGGTGGCTGTGTTTAGCATTTCTGCATACTTTTGCTGGACACTTCAGAATCACGTTCCCCAAGGTTTCCCCTAACCATCCCTAGAAGCACAAGTCTGTACTCCAAGCGAAAGTTCATTTTTGTGGGGAGGGGACTTTATGTGCTCTCTGAGAAACAACTTTGGGCCCTTTAAAACTAAAGCATTTAGTATCACAGAAAATGGCCGATAGGGTTGGCATTTCTGCATACTTTTACCTGAAACTTCAGAATCATATTCTCTAAGTTGACCCCAAACCACCCCTAGAAACAAAGGTCTGTACGCCAAGAGAAAGTGCATTTGGGGGGCTGCTTCATGTGCTGTCTGAGAAACAGCTTTGTTCCATTAAAACTAATGCATTTAGAGAGTCACAGAAAATGGCTGATATATTTGGCATTTCTGCATACTTTTGCCAGAAATTTCAGAATCATTTTCCCCAAGATGTTCCACCCTTGTAAAGGGACTTGTGCACACCTCCCTCCCCCCTGAGTCCATGGTGCTGAGCTGTGGACACTGCCCTACCTTCTCCTCAGTAATTACTGAGCAGAAGTATCTATTTAGGATAAATGCTTTTCCTTGGTCCTCCTCCACACACTCCCCTTTGATCTTAGCAATACCCCCTCTGAACTTTCTCCTTTCACTAACGTATCTATAGAAAGTCTTGTCCCCTTCTTTTACTGTTTGTGCCAGTGTTTCCTCAGTTTGGGCTTTTGCCTGCCTTACTGCCTTCCCTGCTTCCCTTAGGGAAGTTTGGTATGCCTCCCTGTCTTTGTCCCACTGCATTCCCTTATATTTCCTGAAGGCCAGCCTTGTGGTTCTGATCTTTTCTGCTACTGTTTTTGAGAACCAAAGTGGTTTCCTCCTTCATTTGCTCTTGCTTTTCTCCCTAACACAATGGGATGTTGCTTCAAGTATTGCATCCTTGATGCTTGCCCACTTTGCATGTACCCCCTCACCTGTATTTCTTCTTGCCAGGGCTAGCTTAACTCTGTTGGCCATCTTATCAAAGTCAGTTCCTCTAAAGTCCCATATTTTTTTCTTGGAATGGGATGATTTAGTTCTAGTGGCCAAATTGAACCATACCATGTAATGGTCACTGGCCCCAGGTGACCTTCCACCTGGAGATCTGTGATCTTTTCCCTGTTAGTCAGCACTAGATCCAGGATAGCTCTGTCTCTTGCGAGTTGTTGTATCAGTTGTTTGAGGCTCTCCCACTGCAGGGAATCCACTATGTGTCTTGTTCTGGTAGATGTTCCTGCTGGTATTGACCAATCTGTATCTGGCATGTTGAAGTCTCCCATTATCAGAACCTCCCCTTTAGCTGTTATGTTTTGTATATTTTCTAACAGTAATGTGTCTATGTCCTCCCCCTGGTCTGGAGGCCAGTAAACAACCCCAGTTCATATGGCTGTCCCATTTCCTTTTTCCAGGGTGACCCACAGTTCTTCTGGCTCTTTATATGTATTCTGAATTTCTGTAGCTTTGATATTTCATTGACACAATGGGTCACTCACCCCCCCTTTTTGTACCTCAGTCTCTTCTGAACAGTACATAGCTGGGTACTGAAGTCTCCCAAGTGTGGTTGCCAGTAAACCATGTCTCACTAATGGCTACTATGTCCAGTTTATCATCTGTCATTGTTACCTTCAGGTTCAGGATCTTGTTTCCCAGACTGTGGGCATTTGTGTACATGATTTTCCATTGGCCAGATTTCAGTGCGATAGTTGTTGGGTGAGGTTCGACGTTTCCCCTGCACGTCATGTGGGGAGCTGGACCTTTTTCCTTACTTGGTGATGCAAATCAACTACAAACATGCTCAACTCCTGTTTCATCACTAGCTGAGGGGGGGAAGGGTGTTCTTCCCATTCGATATATTGGGTGCTACACGCCTCTCTCATTTGCTAGTTTAAATATTCTGCAAAGACATCAAACTTCTGCCCCAATGCACTGACTCCCTCCTTAGTCAGATGCAGTTCATCAAACTTAAAGAACTTTTGTTCCCAAAATTGTTACCAGTTACCTACAAATTTGTGTCCTTTTTCCTGGCACCAGCCCTTGAGCCACATGTTTATCTCCCATATCTCCCCTTCCCTGGATAGGGAGGGTAGAAGAGGAGGAGGAGTATCTCTCTATGTAAGGGAATGGATTAAAGCAATGGAACTAAAGGGTAAACAGGGAGGAGAGGAGGCACTGTGGGTCTCCCTGGAGACTGGAAATGGCACCACAATCCACACAGGGATTGCATACAGACCCCCATCTCAGGGGCAGGAAATGGACAAGGAAACGATAGAAGGCATCCTTAGGATGGCAGAGAAAGGGGAGATATTGCTGATAGGGGACCAGAATATGCCAGATGTTAACTGGAGCACCTTTGCTACAGTCACATCAAAGAGCAGGGCCATTCTCGATGCCCTAGAGGTGACATGCCTCAGACAGCTAATTTTGAAACCCACTGATGAGGAAGCAATGTTAGGCATTGTATTCTCAAATGGGGACAGTGAGAGGATCTCAGATCTAGAAGTGGGTAGCCATCTGGGAACAAGTGACCACCAAATAGTGTGGTTCATGATAAAGACAGCTGTAGAGTCAAGTCATACAAAAGTGAGGGTACTGGACTTCAGGAGGGCTGACTTTGGCAAGATGGGAGAGTGTCTTAGAAAAGCACTAGCAAACAGGCTAGAAGGAGGGGTGGAACAACAATGGTGAAAGGTCAAAACTGCCATCACAGAGGCAACAAGCCTTTGTGTGAAGCAAATAAACAAATCAAAATGAAAGAAAAAGCCACTATGGTTCTCAAAAGAGGTGGCGGGGAAGATTAGGGAGAAAAAGATAGCATTTAGGAAGTATAAGGAAACACAGAAGGAGGAGGACAGAGAACTGTACCAGTTAAGGCAGAAGGAAGCAGGGAGGAAAGTCAGAATAGCAAAGGCCAGAAACTGAGTAAAAGTTAGTCAACTTGGTTAAGAAGGGGGATACAACTTTTATAGGTACATCAGGGAGCATAGAAAGACAAAGGGAGGGACAGTGAGGCTGAATAGAATAGACATGGGTGGGCAGAGAGGGACAGTGAAAAAGCAAGGATACTGAATGAATACTTCTGCTCAGTATTCACAAAAGAGGTGGAGGAGGGGGAGGTGCCTAATTCAACTAACAGAAGCACTTTTGGATAGGAGGATCTATCCCAGCTCTTTCACAGAAGAAAGGGTTCTGAAAGAACTCCTAAAACTGAAGGTGGACAAAACAATGGGGCCTGATGGAATTCACCCCAGAAATCTAAAAGAATTAAGGGGAGAACTAGTGACACCACTGACCACCCTTTTTAACAAATCATGGGAGGATGGTGTGGTACCTGAGGACTGTAGGAAGGCAGATGTGATTCCCCTTCACAAAAGTGGGAGCAAGACAGAGGCAGGAAACTACAAACCTGTCAGTCTGACCTCTGTGGTAGGGAAAATGATGGAATCACTTCTGAAGGAAAGAATTGCTGAGTACCTAGAGGCTAGTGGGGCACAGGACCCAAGGCAGCATGGGTTCACAGTAGGAAGGTCATGTCAGATGAATCTAATTGATTTCTTTGACTGAGTGACCAAAGTAGTAGACCAGGGATGGGCTGTGGACATGGCCTACCTAGACTTTAGCAAGGCATTTGACACAGTCCCACACAAAAGATTAATAGTCAAATTATCCAGCCTGGGAGTGGGTCCCAGGGTGATAGCCTGGGTAAAGCATTGGCTGGACAACAGGACACAGAAGGTAATTGTAAATGGAGTCCACTCTGAAGAAAGAGGGGTTACTAGTGGGGTACCATACTGTTCAGTACTGGGTCCAGTCATTTTTAATGTCTTTATAAGTGACATTGCAGAGGGACTGGAAGGAAAAGTATGCCTCTTTGCAGATGACACAAAAATCTGCAACAGGGTTGATACACAAGGGTGTGTGAAAAGTATGAGAAGGGACTTGGCAAGCTTGGAGGAATGGTCAGAAGCATGGCAGCTTGGATTCAATGCAAAAAAGTGCAAAATAATGCATCTGGGAAACAAAAACCCAGTGGAAGATTACACAATGGGGTGGGTAGTAGCAACAACAAAAATGGAACGGGACCTGGGGGTAATCATATCAGATGACCTTAAGGTTAACAAGCAATGAGAGACGGCAGTAGGGAGGGCTGGGGGGATACTCAGATGTATAGGGAGAGGCATCACCAGCAGAAAACAAGAAGTTGTTATCCCTCTGTACAGACAGTTGGTGAGACCCCATCTGGAGTTCTGCATCCAGTTCTGGAGACCCCATCTCTGCAAGGACATAGACAGGATGGAGGCAGTCCAGAGAAATGCAACTAAAATGGTGCAGGGTCTGCAAGAGAAGCCATATGAGGAAAGACCGAAGGAGCTTAATATGTGTATCCTTGAGGAAAGGAGGGAGAGGGGGAACATGATAGAAACTTTTAAGTACCTCAGTGGAATCATCAAAGTCCAAGAGGGTAGCATCTTTCAGAAAAAGAGATTTGCAAGAACAAGGGGACACAATTTGAAGATAGAGGGAGGACATCTCAGGGGCAATGTGATGAAGTATTTTTTCACAGACAGGGTGGTAGATGCATAGAACAACCTTCCTAAGGAGGTTGTGGGGTCTAAAACTGTGGGCGAATTCAAGAATGCATGGGACAGATATAAGGCAATTCTTGTGGGGGATAGGAAGAAATAGGCTGTTGGTAACTAGGATCTGCAGCTTATCCTGTAGGTAAGGAAATAGGCAGACTTGGTGGACCAAGTGGTCCTTATCTGCCATCAAAGTCTATGTTTCTATATTTCTATTAATAAGCACCAGCAACATAAATAGGTACAGAGTATGGAAGGGTTAGTTTTAGGATAAGTACCTCGTATGCTTTAGGGACCAATGTGGCAAGGATGTTGGTAAATTGCATGGTCGAACAGACATATATTGCCACTCCTCCTCCCCTAGTAGAATGGTCTTGCCGGGATATGGTGTACTCAGAGAAGGAGAGAGAGGGGTCACCAATTTTGTTATTGAGCCACATTTCTGAAAGGATGATAATGTCTGGAGCAATTGAAACAGCTAGAGGCTGAAGTAAGTCTAGTTTAGGGAGAAGACTGAGTACATTTAAGTGTAAAATATTTAGGCCACAGGGGAGGGTGAGTTGGTTGTTTAAGGATGAGCCAGCAGATGTTGATGCTAGGACAAATGTAGGGCATGGCCCAGGGTTAGGGATGATGTCACCAGAGAATAGAAGCAGGAGTGCAATGATCATGAAGTGAAATTTCACACTCTTAAACCAGGGTGGAGCTCTAGTTAGAGCTGATGTAGGTGGGGGGAGGTGGGAAGGGGGGGTGGTGATGGAGATGTTAATAAATGTAGCAAGGTGAGATAGGTTGGAATAGGTAAGGGGGTTGCATTGGGATGGAAGGGGTAGTGCGTTCAAGTAATAAGGGCTGATGAGGGCGTCACTGCGGAGTTATAGACAGGAGGGTGGATCATGGTGGGGCAGATGGGGATAGGCAGATTAGGAGATGGAACAGGAGTGAGAGTAAGGACAGGGAGGTACAGTGCAAGGAGGATCATAATAAGTAGCCTGTGGGAGGCTAGAGACATAATTAGTGATGTAAACAGCAGTAAAGCAGGAGACATACCAAGGGGAGTAAGCTGCAATAAGGAGGCGAAGTGTGACATGCAAGGATAGAAATAGCAGTAGGAGGAAGGAGTGGTACTGCTACTAATAATTACCTATTGTCCATTATACAATTATAGCTAGTAACAGCCTCCAGGTGAGGAGTAACTGAATTACAAATGTTGCTAGTAACTGTCTCAGGGGAGGAAATCAGGAAGAAGAACAATAACTTGGCCTCTGTGTGGGGATAATAGCTGTTACTACGATTGGTCAGATAGTGCTGCAGGATGGAGCCTAGAGTGCAGTTAGGTGATTTAAAGAGTGATGGGGTGGGAGAAAATTCTAAAACAAAAGAAATGAAGATATAGTCTTAGACAGGCTGAGCTTTGTGGCAGGCAGTGGATTCTCCAGGGAGCCAATCAGACTGCACACTAGCCGGGAACAGCCAATCGGAGGTCAGCAGAAAGAGCAAGCACCAAGAATTTTGAACCAGTGCTTTTTGAATGGGTTATACCTGATGAGGAGGCTTCCTGATGTGGCTGAGAGTGGAGCAGGCGGTGGCAGTATCAGAGCACTGCACAGTAGAGGGCGGAGGGGAGAGCACCTGGTCAGGAGGGCTCACGGCTGTGGAAGACAAAATAAAGAGCAAGAGATTAAATTAATTAGGCAGAAATGGTGGCGGGGTTAGACAGAGCCCTCAGAGACAGGTGAAAGAGAAGCTAGGTCAGAATCAGGGGCGGGGTGTTTAAAGATAGTAGAAGATCAGCAGGGGGCTGGAGGTGGCAGGAGAAGAAGAAAAAAAGCTAATTGGGGGCAGGGTTAGCAAAGATTTTAGCAGAGAGAAGAGTTCGGGGCAGGACGGGTCAGCACCAAGCCTGTAAGGGGAGAGTAACAGGAGGAGAGAGGAAATTAAATGAAGAGCAGATTAAAGCAGCAGAGATAAATCTAACAAAAGCAGCTTTAACAAGTTAAACAGATATAGCAATTAATTAAATTGGCAGTACAGCAGAGATAAAAACATCAGCTATGCTTTATAAAAAAGACTGGACAGAACAGCAGCAGCAGCACTTCACATCATAATACTTGCTAGTGAATGTTAAACACAGATCAAATTAAACAGCAGTTAGATGCAAAAATTCTAAAACAAAAGAATTAAAATATAGTCTTAGATGGGCTGAGCTTTACGGCAGGCAGTGGATTCTCCAGGAAACCAATCAGACTGTGCACTAGGTGGGAACAGTCAATTAGAGGTCAGCAGAAAGAGTGAGCACCAAGAATCTGAATTGACACTTTTTGGATGGGTCGTACCTGATGAGGAGGCTTCCTGATGTGTCTGACAGTGGAGCAGGTGGTGGCAGTCTCAGAGCACCACACTGCAGAGGGTGGAGGGGAAGAGCTCCCGATCGGGGGGCTCACGGCTGATGAGGAGAAGGCTTCCTGATGCAGCTGAGAGGGGAGCAGGTGGCGGAGGCAGTCTCAGAGTGCCGCACTGCAGAGGGTGGAGGGGAGAGCGCATGGTCAGGGGACTCACAGCTGTGTCTAGTGCCCTGGAGGAGGTAATTACTTCTCTTGTTTGCTTGTAAACAAGAAAAAATTGCTTCTCTTCTTCAGACCTCACCCAGCAACTAACACACCAACATCTGGCCAATGGAATATCATGTACACAAATGCTCACAATCTGAGAAACAAGATCCCAGACCTGCAAGCAATAATGACAGAGGCTAAACTGGACATTATAGCAATTAACGAGACATGGTTTACCAGTAACCACACTCGGGAGACTTCAGTACTTGGCTATATACTGTTCAGAAGAGACTGAGATGCAAAAAGGGAGGGGTGGAGTGGCCTTGTATGTCCATGAAAATATCAAAGCTACAGAAATTCAGAATACAGATAAGGAGCCAGAAGAACTGTGGGTCACCCTGGAAACAGGAAATGGGACAGCCATAAGAACTGGGGTTGTCCACAGGCCCCCAGACCAGGGGGAGGACATAGACACATTACTGTTAGAAGATATACAAAACATAACAGCTAAAGGGGAGGTTGTGATAATGGGAGACTTCAACATGCCAGATACAGATTGATCAATACCAGCAGGCACATCTGCCAGAACTAGAAACATGGTGGATTTCCTGCAGGGGGAGGGCCTCAAAAAACTGATACAACAACCCACAAGAGACATGGCTATCCTAGATCTAGTACTGACTAACAGGGAAAGGATCACAGATCTCCAGGTAGAAGGTCACCTGGGGGCCAGTGACCATCACGTGGTATGGTTCAATTTGGCCACTACAACCAAATCATCCCATTCCAAGGCAAAAAATGGGACTTTAGAGGAGCTGACTTTGATAAGATGGCCAACAGAGTTAAGCTAGCCCTGGTAAAAAGAAATACAGTTGAGGGGGTACAGGCAATATTTGAAGCAACATCCCATTGTGTTAGAGAGAAAAGGAAGTACAAAAGAAGAAGGAAACCACTTTGGTTCTCAAAAACAGTAGCAGAAAAGGTCAGAGCCAAAAGGCTGGCCTTCACAAACTATAAGGGAACACAGCAGGATGAAGATAGGGAGGCATACCAAACTTCCCTAAGGGAAGCAGGGAAGGCAGTAAGGCAGGCAAAGGCCCAAACCGAGGAAACTCTAGCACAAACAGTAAAAGAAGGGGACACGACTTTCTATAGATACATTAGCGAAAGGAGAAAGTCCAGAGGGGGTATTGCTAAGATCAAAGGAGATAAGGGTGTGTGTGTGAGGAGGAGGACTTCGTAAAAGCATCTGTCCTAAATAGATACTTCTGCTCAGTATTTACTGAAGAGAAGGTAGGGCAGGGCCCACAGCCCCGCACCATGGACACATAGGGAAGGGAGGTGAGCACTAGTACCTTCACAAAAGAAAGGGTCCTACATGAGCTCGATAAGCTCAGGGTGGACAAAGCAAAGGGACCTGATGGCATACATCCCAGGGTGCTAAAGGAACTAAGGGTGGAACTAGCAGGACCATTATCAGAACTGTTTATTGAGCCTCTGAGCACAGGAGAGGTCCCAGAAGACTGGAGAAGGGCTCATGTGATCCCACTCCACAAGAGTGGTAGCAGAGAGGAGGCAAGGAACTATAGACCAGTCAGTCTTACCTCAGTAGTGGGCAAGATTATGGAGGCACTCCTTAAGGAAAGGATAGTGCAACACCTGAAATCCATAGGAGCACAGGATCCAAGACAGCATGGGTTTACAAAAGGAAGGTCCTGTCAAACTAATCTCATAGATTTCTTTGACTGGTTAACCAGAGTAGTGGACCAAGGGGGAGCAGTTGATGTCGCCTACCTTGACTTCAGCAAAGCTTTCGATACTGTTCCACATAGAAGATTGATTAATAAGCTGGGTAGGCTTGGGGTGGGTCAGAAGTTGGTCAACTGTGTGGCAAACTGGTTGACGGGCAGAAAACAGAGAGTGGTGGTAAACAGTATACAGTCAGAAAAGATGCAAGTCACAAGTGGGGTATCTCAGGGATCAGTGCTGGGGCCAGTCCTCTTCAATATCTTCATCAGTGACATTGCAGATGGACTGGAGGGTAAGGTTTGTCTGCTTGCAGATGACACCAAGATCTGCAACAGAGTAGATGATCCAGATGGGGTGGGCAGAATGAGAAGAGATCTGGATAAACTAGCAAAATGGTCGGAAGAGTGGTAACTGGGGTTCAATGCAAAGAAGTGCAAGATCATGCACATAGGGAAGAGAAACCCTGAAGCCACCTATAGGCTGGGAGGGGAGTTGCTGGCAGTCACAAGGGAAGGAAGAGACTTGAGCATCATCATCACTGATGACCTGAAATCATCCAAGCAGACCACTAAAGTAGTAGGTAAGGCTAGGGGGATGTCAGGGTGTAATAGTAGGGGTATCACAAGTTGGAAGAGGGAGATAATAATCCCTCTTTACAAAATACTGGTTAGGCCCCATCTGGAGTACTGCATGCAGTACTGGAGGTCACACCTTCAGAAGGACATTAACCAAATAGAGGCAGTCCAGAGAAGGGCAACCAAAATGGTACAGGGACTGCATCAGAAAACATATGAGGACAGATTAACAGAGCTCAATATGTATACCCTAGAGCAAAGGAGGGAGAGAGGTGATATGATCGAAACATTCAAACACCTTAAGGGCATTAACAAGGTGAAAAAGTCTAACATGTTTCAATATAAGAAAAATAGCAGGACAAGGGGACACAGCATGAGATTAGAAGGAGGCCGATTAAGGGGTCATGTGAGGAAGTTCTTTTTCACAGAAAGGGTGGTGGATGCATGAAACAGCCTACCTCAGAAAGTGGTGGATGTAAATACAGTGCAGGGCTTCAAGCAGGCATGGGATAGGCATAAGAGAGCAATACAGACAAGTATGAATAGATAGGCCATCGACAGAGCAAAGGCCGATGGCGCATTTATAAGGTAGAAAAAGAAATGTGTGGACTATGATGGGCCTTGCAGTCCTTATCTGCCGTCAACTTCTATGTTTCTATGTTACCCATTTTTTATACTACTAACGTTAATAGTTTCAATGTGAAGAGAAGCTGTCATCTAATTTTATTGAATTTGTCAGCACTGTGATGGAACTATAGCTTTTTTCCCTGTTTTGACATTTAGCTTTTTGATCCTGGCTTTTTTCTGCTTGACCTCCCTCTCTTCTTGGGGCTCTTCTATGTCAGTTATTTTTGAAGATCCCATGAAGTGTCTGACTCATCTCCTTCCTCCTGTAATGCCTCAAATCTGTTTGTAGTTTCTACTGTGTCTACCTTCTGTATTTGCATGTCAGCAAATTCCAGGTAAGCTTTCTCCTAGTTGCTATTCTTCTTTCCCTTGGTGTAGGCATGGGGGAAGGGGCATTTTCTCTACCTTGTCTGGGGCTTCTAACTCCTCTTCATGGGGTCCTGACTGTTGTTCTTTGGTTTCCATAGGGTGTGCCTCTTCTTGTTCTAGTTGCTGAACTTCCCCTTGTCTTCTGTCCTCAACTTGCCAGCTAAATTTTGTGATTTTGTAAATTATATGTAAGAGTAACAGGAATTGAATTGTTGGACCTCACTGTAAATAAGCCATTGAAGTCAGTGGAGTAATCCAAATTCATTTTTGTACAGATGAATAAAACGTTTTACTACTGCTACTTAAAATTATCCTCCTTGCTGTTTCTCTTTACTGCCTGTATTTGAGAAGTGAGAATGCTCAGTTGAAGTGCTGTCTATTGAGGAATTCTTGTAAGCTAGATCTTCCATTCCCTAACTACTCTTGGGGCCTTCATTGGGGGAAGGAGTCTTGGTGGGGCGAACTAAAGAACTCCCCCAGAACTAAAACTCTGTCCCTCCACAAATGACTTCAAACAAAATATCAGGAGACATTTCTTCCTCACACACTCCTGCACCTGCTTGCATCCCTAATCTGGATCCCCTACTGTACTCGTTTCCCTTCACCCTCTGGTTATCCACCTTTGGCACTTACCCTCTCTTTCTAGTACTTATAGTACTGTTACTCCACCTTGGCTAGTTTTATGATTGCACTTAAATGTTTGTTTCACACTGTTTATTATATTATTGTGAAACCCTCACAGAATGCTAAGGTCACCTTTGTATTTGTTATATCACCCAGGTTAGTTCTTGGTTGCCCTTTTGTCTATACTGTCCTATTTGGGTATGTACCTTGGTGTTAACCCTAGCTGTAAGTTAAATGCTTCAGCCTATGTCATGTCACATGACTGTTGTATATAACTGGACGCGTGTGTAAATGGGTAGCAATGCTCACATGCCTTTCCAGTGTAACCAATAAAAATGAAATGAAATGACATGAACTTTGATAGGAGTGTCTTTTTTTCCTCACACAAGCTACATACTCTTTCATCAACACAGTGTAAACTGGTGTGCCCAAATTCAGTACAGGTATTACACTGGATTTTGTCAAATATACTACTAAGGCATTTTGTTGAGCCACACTTGTAACAGCCTTTAGGGTGTCCTGGGTAGAAAAGTACCCCCTGTTATGACCTATAAAGAGCTATTGGGTAGATGTAAGAGGCCTGTTGCTGTAGTTTTTAATAAAACTTGTACACTCCACCCTTCATTCCAAATGATTTCAGAATCAAATATCGCTTCAGGATCACTCAATACTGTACATTTTTGTTTTAGCGAGTAACGTAAATCTGAAATACTAACCCCTTCATTCCTAAATAACACAGTAATATTTTCACTGCTGGTTCAGTTAAGGGGATTGCATTGAAGGGGGCCCAGTGAGGAGTCTGCTTTAACTTGTGGTATTTTACCCCAAATCTCTCTAATCCTGCAGGAACTTTAAAACTAACTTCAAATGTAGACTCTCCTGAAATATGAATGAACACATGAATTTCATATGCAAAAATCTTCATGGAGTCCTCCAGAACTGTCTGAACCACAAACACTCTGTCTGGCTCCTCTTCCATACCACTTTTATAAAGCAGTATCACTGTGTTATGTCTTTTTGCTGGCAGTATTGGACTATGAAATAGAGAAGCGTATGGTCTCTGATTTTGTGCTGGGAACGTCTTGGGTGGTAACTCAGTTTGATTTAGAGTAGCAGTACTAGTGGAAGGAGTAGAATCATCCTTCTGAGTGTGTATACTATTAAATTCAGTGACTGGTTGCCTTGGGGGATCTTTGTATAAAGATAGTTCAGGATCCTGAGTGAGTTGCAATTCTGGCAGCTCTAAAAAAATCATTGTTTTGGTGAACTGCTGTTGAATCTGGTGGTGGTGTTTTATTAAAGTCTTTAGCATGTGGCATTTAATCAGTGAGTTCCCTGAAATCCACTGTCCCTACACACTGGTGTGCTCCCAGCCTGCAGCAAGAAGTGCATTCTCCACAGACCATGTTTGATGTACTATTTGTGATTTTTCTTTTTCAGAGACTTGTTTCAGGCCAAGCTGTTCAGTGCTTGTTTGTGCAATTACCAATGATCCTCCTTGGTCAGGAACACTTCCAATAATGTCTACAACTGTTCTTTGCTCAGAAAAGGAATTAGAAGTAAAATGAACAGGCTTACTTTCAGTTTGTAGGTTGCTGTCTGGCAATTTGTTTGATGCTGCCACCTCATCACTGCTCAGCTGAGCCATTCTGTCAGCACTCTGACTGTTGTTCTTCACAGTAGATCCAGCACTTTTTTTCTGCAGGTTCTTCTACATTATACTTGACAGTGCATCTTTACTTTTCTTTGGTATATTTTTTCTTGGCTTTGCTGTAGGACTCTTCTGCAGAACTTCTGGTTGTTTTGTTTCATTTTCTTTTGATTGAGCAATCTCCCCAGGTTCTGCAATTTCTTCTGTTACCATTCTGCCTACTGTTGCATCAGGATAATCATTTCCCATATCTTCGGTCTCTAGTTGTGTCAAGGCAGGGGAGGAGACCTGCTCCCCTATCTCCTCCATCTCTAGCTCACCCTCTGCCAAAATGGCCATCTTGGAATCCAAAATGGCTTTGGTTTCCCCATACTGACAAGAGTAGGAGCGTTTCCCCAGTGTCCTAGCCATATTCCCCCAATTCATTAAAAATAGCACCAACAGTTTAACCTAATTCAGTATGTCAGCTTGAATCTCTATACCCTCTCCACTGAGATGAGCTTGAAAATAAGTAGAATTGCCTAGCCTTCCTTTCTTGATAACAAAAACTAAACCTATGTACTACATCTATGTATCTATCTATGATTCCCAGAGGTTTATGCCACTTGCAGTTCTTCTCTCCGAGTGCCACAGTAAATACAATTTACTGCTAGCACTTTCCATTTAACAATGGCTACAAGCATTTTACATGAATGCTGGAGCTGTGTTAATGGCTGGAGGCAGCCTTTTTTTGTTTTGTATTTCCTATGCACCAATTTATTCCAATGTAGAGTGAATGCCATTAGCAAAACAAGCACTACAAGTAAGTACTATAGCTTTAATTCTTTTCTCAGGTTATTGTTAATAGTATAGCTCATTTTTTGTGTTATTTGAAAATGTTCCAGTTGCCCGGTGGTCCCTCTAGAGGACTGATGTTGTTCTTGTATAGGTGAGGACTTTGTAAACCAGTGATTATGCATTTCAAAAAGAATCTTGGTCTTTCCTAGCACCAGACCTGTCTTTCTGCCTGTTTTCAAGATGGCCGCCATGCTGGGTGTGCCTGAAGCTGTGTGCTTGAAGCTAGCTGCTGAAAGCTGAAAGTTTTGGTGTCAGATTGTGTCTTTTTATGACATTTTGTTAAGTTTTCATGTTCTTTATTGTGTGCAATAAATAGTTAGGGATTTCAAGTGAGCAAGTTAGATTCTGAGCATCTTTGGGAGAGAGATACGTCCTGAGTGTACACTAGGACTCTGAACCCAACCCCATTGACATCCAGGTCAGGAGGTGCTAGGGGAGCCTTTTTACTGTGAAATCCTGTATAGTGCCCTGTATAAACAAACCAGCAAGTTATGCCATAGGAAATAATAAGGAGCTGTTCACTTACAATTGCAGTATTGTCACCCAAGGGAATAACTGCTATATTGTTGCCCAAGGGAATTGTTGCTTTCCTGGAGGTCCAGTGGAGTGGTCTGCATAGTCAAGGAGATGAGGAGGAATGACAGACTGAATGGTGGGTTCCGACTGGGATGAGAGCCCATTCAGACCAATTTGGAGGAGAGGTTGTCAGTCGCTTTTTGGAGAAGAACCAGCCGGGAAGAAGCCCTGGGAAAGGGTTTACGTGGTGAGTGATATCAAGGGGTCTATCGGTGAACCGGAGGGGATCAAGACCCCTTGCCCACACAGAGGGACAGATGCTATCACCACCGGAGGGCGGTGGAGTGTATCTGCTTCCCTAAGGCAGAACAAGGGGCTCACTGAGGGGTGGTTCAGCTTGGGCCACTGAGGTGAAGGTCTGGGGAGAGCCTGATCTTGGAAACTAGAGTGACTCCTGAGAGATCTGGATACTATCTATATCATCAGTACGAGGATTCTGGCCGAGAAAAATCAGGACTTTGGACTGCTCGCTGAGCATTGCTTGAGCTGGTGAAGTACATTTCCCTTTTTACATTTGGGTGAAGTTTTGACTGTTAAACCAGGTGACAAGTCAGACATTGTGCTCTGAGGATTTTGTGACACTAAAATCCAGCCTTGTGAGAGGGGACTGGAGAGTCTTAAAGTCCCTACCCTGCAGTGGTGAGAGCACTGGGGGGGGGGGCAGAAAACAAACTAAAATCACCAATCAGAGACTATAAGAAATTGTTCTGGGCACCAAAATTGTTACTAAATTTACTTGATTATTAATAAGGGTTAATTTATTGTTTTTTGAGTAAGGAGTATATGTACTTTTAAGTAAGTTTAGGAAAGGTTAGATTAGGTGGGAGGGGGAATTAAGTGAGTGGGGGGATGATTGAATCAATATTGGTGTGTGGGAGTACCTGAAATATGTGCTGGGGAGTTAGGAACATGGTCAGGCAGTACTTCCCCTCGAGACTAAGGGATCTTTGTCTGTTTGACCATCTTCCACTTCCATTTGAAGTTTATAGTAGATGTCGTGCATTTGGCATCCTAAGGAGATGAGGGAGCGGAAGGAGTGGAGGATACTGGAACTCTTGGGGGGATGGGAAAGGGGTGGATGGATTGAGACAGTGAGAACCAGGAGACACCCTGGGGCAAAATGGACAAAGGAACAAGATTATCCTTGCCTTGTGCCCATACCTAAGGGCTCTGACTTTGTCAGGCAGGACATGGGGCCATCCACAGACTCCTGTCCTTTTCAGGCAGTGTTAAGCAATGCCAGGTCAATTAAAGAATAAGACCACAGTGGTTGCAGGTCTCGTGGACTCTGTTGACCTGGCTTGCATCACTGTGACCTGGCTGGATGAAAATGCAGGCCCTATTTTAGAGCCTGCAGTTCCGACCGGGTTCTCTGTGATTCACTGCCCGAGAGAGGACTGTAGGGGTGGGTGGGTTGCTGTTTGTTTTAGACAGGAACTGGGGCTCAAGGAGGTGCTAGTTGGAGCAATCAACTCCTTTGAGTGTATAGTGGGTGCAGGTGCAGGCTACAGGACTCATCTCATTTACTGTCCACCAGGTGAAGGGAGGGAGTTCCTGAAGGAGGTTGTGGACTTCATCACCGAGATGGTATTGGAGTCCCCCAGATGGTTGTTTCTGGGGGACTTCAAAGCCTGGGTCAACGATGAACTCTCACCGTTTGGATGAAACTTCCTCCATTTGATGGATTCATTGGGTCTGAAATGGGTTATTACCACTGCAATTCATGAGAAGGGGCACTCACTGGACTTGGTGTTCCACATGAGGATGGAGATCTCCAATGTGGAGGTGGATCCAGTCAGTTGGTCTGACCATCACATCCTGAGATTCAGTTTCTCAGCCTCCCAAAATAGACCTGCCCCAAAGGAGTTGGTACAGTTCTGTTCTTTTAGAGGAGTTACCTCAGAAGGCCTAATGATGGTACTGGACCTCTCGGGATCTCCAAAGGACAGCACTAACCCAGGGCCCCTTGTGTTAGCCTATAATAGGGCTGTTACTGGGGCCTTGGATATCATTGTTCCAACTCATGTTCACCTCTTACTCTTCACCTGCGTGCCCCCTGGTTTAATGGGGAAATCTGTGAGTTGAAGAGGCAAGGGCGAAGGTTGGAGAGACACTGGCGGAAAACCTGCCTGGTGGTGGATAAACTTAGATTGATGAATCATTATAAGATCCACAAATCAGCAATTTCCCATAAGAAGGCAGAGTTCCTATCCAGGGAAATTGCTACAGCAAAGAATAGGCCAACCCAGCTCTTCCGAACTGTGGACATACTGTGCAATTCCGCCTGTCTTCACTCTGGTCGAGTGTTGTCACAAGCACAGTGTGAGGAGTTTGCACAATTTTTTGCTGATAAGATGTCCACCATCAGATCAACCAGTGTCTTCTCATTGGACCCTGCACCAATCAATTGGGTGGTACTAATGCCCCACTGACCTGGTTCACCTTTAGCCAACCAGCAGTCTTGGATATAGTGAGGATCATCCAGACTTTGCGGCCAACCTACTGTAGTTTGGACCCGGACCCTACATGCCTACTAGTAGGGTGTGTAGAGGTTATCAACCTGGTCCTTGCTGGGATAGTGAGGGTTTCATTGGAGAGAGGGATCTTTCCAGATCCCTTAAAGGAGGCAGAAGTATGCCCCCTTTTGAAAAAAACCTTCCTTGACCCTGACTGCCCAGCTAATTACAGACAGGTCTTGAACTTACCCTTTATAGGAAAAGTTATTGAGAAGGTGGTCACCTTGCAGCTGGAGGATCATTTAACCAACCACAATATCTATGACCCTCTCCAGTCTGGCTTCAGGAAGTGGCACAGCACCAAGACAGCCCTGGTATGGGTACTTAATGACCTTCTGATGGCGAGAGATCAGAGAACCCATTCCATCTTGGTTCTCCTTGATCTCTCAGCAGCATTTGACACAGTAGATCATGGGGTACTACTCGAGTGCCTGTGGTTCTTCTGTGGACTGAGGCGGGCAATCCTTAGTTGGTTTCAATCTTTCCTTGAGGGCAGATCCCAGAGAGTGGTGTTGGGGATTTATTCCTTGACCCCTCACAGGCTGCCCTGCGGGATTCCACAGGGTTCGGTGCTGTCCCCCATGTTATTTGACATGTATATGCTTCCATTAGGGGACATTAAAAGATGGTATGGGTTGAGTTTTCATTGCTATGCAGATGACTCCCAACTGTACATGTCTTTTGTACCTGAACAGGAGTTAGACTCTGTCACAGTGTTTAATAACTGCTTGCTGAAGATACAGAACTGGGTGAGTGCTAGTTCGCTTTGGTTGAACTCGTATTGGTGGTGGACCCTGGTTATAGGCCAATAGGGGCATGGATGGCAAAACCCTCAGGTTTACATCTTGGGGTGGACCCCGCTTATTGCCTCGGACCAGGTGCATAACGTGGGTGTGGTATTTGATGAAGGCCTGACCCTGAGGGTGCAGGTTTCGGCTGTAGTCAGATCTTCCTTTTACCATCTAGGGAACATAGCCTGGGTGAAACACCTGGTCCTGCCTGAAGATCTTCCTACCTTGGTCCACACCTTTGTCACCAGTCATTTTGATTACTGCAATGCCCTCTACCTAGGGCTACCAGGGTGGACATCCGCCGCTCGCAGCTAGTGCAGAACGTGAGGGCCAGGTTGTTGACTGAAATCCCTAAATCCAGTCATATAACACCTGTGCTGCGTGAACTGCACTGGCTGCCAATACAATGGTGGATCACTTTCAAGGTCGAATTGCTGACCTATAAAGCCCTACATGAGCAGGGAACCCACTACCTGAAAGAACTCTGACATCCTTACTGTCCCACCCGCTCACTTTGATAATCTGGTGAGGGTTTGCTAGAGATTTCCAGGATATCCCTAAAAACTTCAGGAGGAAGATATTTTGCCTTTATGGCACCTACCATGTGGAATTCTCTACTGCACCAGATACGAGAGAGCCTGACCATGGAAGGATTTAAAAAATCCTTGAAAACATATATTTTTAACCAGGCATTTGCAGGGACTTATTGAGTGTTTGCTAAAATGTTTTATCTGTTTTTAATGTGTAATGTTATGAAATTATTTTAATGTGTATTGTTAAGGCACCCTGAACTTTGGAAGGGCACCTCATACAAATAACATTTTACTTTACTTATTTGCTTTACTCTTATCAACTGTGATGTTGTTTAAATAGTTATATTTTCATGCCAGGTACCACCATAACTTCTCTGGACATTCTGTGCACCCCTTCACTTATTCATGGGTGGTGGTTCAACAGGCTGGTGCAAATATAGTTCTTGGTACAGTGCTTCCTTAATAATTTGCCCTTATATCATCCATTGCCCTTGCTTTTGGCCAGCGTTTCCCCAATACAAATCATCCACTATGTTAACTCCCTTGATTATCCACCACCCTCGGTATTCATCATATTCCACAGTCAAACCTGGCACATTTTGATTGGAGTTCTACCAGTAATAACTTAGGAGCTGTTAAAATAGAAAGTATGGCCATCTTCTGCTCTAAAGGCCTCAGTATGATCCTACCACACCATTAACATATCAATATAGTGGTATCATAGATCAATGATAGAAGAGATTGACTATTAGATCATGAACAAAATGTTCCCCATGTGCATAAAAAAATGTTCACATAGTTGGGGCAAAATATGCAACTAAAGCTGTACTCTTAGTCTGAAGATAATACTGACCCCAAAAAACTAAAATGTTACCAGTTAGCACTAGCCCACTAAACAGCAGGATTCATTTAATTACGTGTAGAGAGTTCAGATCCAAGGAGCAAGAGGAATCCCTTGTAGCCTACAGCCCCCATGGGATATAGTAGTGTATAAGGACTCTACTGTATATTTAAAGTAACTAAAAGACAATTCTGTTCAGTATAAAGATCACTCAGAACCTATAAAATATCTGTAGTGTCCATGACATAATAGGAGAGTCTACTGTAGAGGCTATGCCCTTAATGCAAGCATCCACAAACTGAGCCAGTGGTTCAGTAAAATAATCTGTTCTGGCCACAACGGGTCATCTGGGGTGGGTTCACCAAATTTTTGTGAAGCTGTGGGAAGGCATATATGGTGTGCCTTATCTGTAAGTGCATAGTCAAAATGTTATGGATTTATTCAGAGACCATGCCATTTTTAGCTGCAGAATTAATATAGACATCAATTTCACTCTTGAATTACTTAGTAGAGTTCAACGGCAAATACCTATAAAATGTTCTTCTGTAACGCTGTCTCAGTACCTCCTGCTCACATTTGCAATTGCCCATGGCCACTACTGACACATCCTTGGTGGTGTTTTTTATTGTGACATCTAGGTATGGGTGAATCAGCTCTGGTGCAGTTCTGAACCCCCCTGGACCAGGCCGACTTAGGTCTGACCGGGAAAACTGAGCATTTTGTGGCTCGACCCGAATTACCGAGTTGGCCCAGTTCAGAAGTGCAGTCCAGTCTGGAATAGCACTCTCACCACCAGTACTGCTTGGAAAAAGCAGGGCAGGGTGCAGAAAGGTGCAGAAAAAAAAGAAAAAAAAGCATCCCCCCCGATCTCTGCCAAAGACTCCCGAGTCCCTGGACCATCACATGACCAACAAAGGGAAACACTTGTGATCCTGGGCCACTGAAGGGAGCCAACCAGTGAGGGTCGCTGTTCTGTGATTAACACATGTTCTAGCCAATACTCTGTGTCAGTCAACACAGGACATTCCTAGGAAACTGAGTATTGGGTGCATTTGGAGTCTCTGCTCAGACGAACACTGATGGTAAGTTGTAACTGTTTTGCTCGACTCTGTGGTGGCCCTGTGTTCCCCTACCCTTTGACCCCTACTAAACACTACGAGTACTAACAACCGCTACCATTTGCACCCTACCCCTTTCTCACCTTACTAACCCTGCCCTACCCTCCTCCCTTCTCCTTGTCCCTCTCCTCTAACTCCCCCTCTCCCTCCACCTTATCCCTTACCTACTCTCCTGACACACTTTTCCTGCTTTTCCTTCCCCTCTTACTGCCTATTTTCTTCCATCCTCCTTATCAACAGTAGTAGCTGATATGTAATACTATTGTGTATGTTACCATGTCACCCGTTGCAACTAAATGTTACAGAACCTTATTATTATTTTTTTTTTAGAGTTACCACTCCTGTACCTTGAGTAACTGTTGTGGTTCACATCTGCTCTCTTAATTGTTTTGTAGCTTCTTGTTTTTCATATTTATCCTTCCAGGACCACCTTGTAAATTAATTCTCTCAATGGTGTTTTCCTGGTAAAATAGAATTGCATTGAACTGAATTTCCATTCAACCAAGACAGTTGTGTGTGTGTGTGTGTGTGTAGGTGGGGGGAGATTCCCCCCAAAAAACCTGGCAAAAATAATTTTGTTAGAGAGCGAGAGTGAGAGTAGAGACTGAGAGCAACAAATTCAACAGCAGACAACAAACAGAGTGCAGAAGTTGCAGAACACTGCAGAGTACTCTTATTAGAAAAAAGGATATTTTTCATTAGAAAGAGAGAGAGAGAGAGTAGAGATACCAATGAATTCAACAGCAGAGTGCAGAGCAGATAGCAGCAGAGTGCAGATGCCATAGTAAAAAAAAAATGAAAAAACACCCGTTTTTGTTAGTCGGAAGAGAGAGAGAGAGAGAGAGAGAGAGAGAGAGAGAGTAGAGAGAGAGAGACTAATGAATTGAGCAGCAGACATCAGCAGAGTGCAGAAAATAAAAATAGAACAAAAAATATTAAAGGGAACAGAGTCAGACAGGACAGGAGGACTGTGTTTGAAGGTCATAGCTCCTCAGTAATTTTGAGGGGGGGCTTATAGTACCATACAGATTTTGAAGGGAGTGTCACCCACGTGTCAGACTCTGTTGTCCATTTCTGTGCTACCCTGAAAGGTCATACTACCCTAGACTCTGTGTTGCCCATCTTTGTGCTGCCCTGAAAGGGCATGCTGCCATAGACTCTGTGTTGTGCATCTTTGTTCCTGAACTACTACTAGGTCATAGTGCCATACAGATTGTGAAGGGGGGGTCATGTCTCAGACTAGGCGTTGCCCATGTCTGTGCCTGAACTACTACTAGGTCAGAGTGCCATACAGATTTGTAAAGGGGGGCACGTCTCAGACTCTGTGTTGCCCATCTCTGTGCCTAAACTATTATTAGGAATTTAATGATTTATTTCTTTGAATTCAGAGGACAAAGGTTAGCAACCATAACAGAAAGATGCGAAAAATCCTTCTTGTGTGATCACGGTGTATATTACATCATATGTATTGCTATGTGTGTTTTTCAATTTGGAAACCCAGGTGGAGTGTACCATAAGGATCCCCCACCGGCTTGATGATGTTGGGGGGGGTGGCGATGGGGCTGGGGACTGGCACATGGGCTTCATGGCAGGAGTAGGTGGCAGTGCTGGGAGGGGGTAAGGTCAACCAGATTTTAAAAAAAAGTAAGTTAGAAAACACAAGTGATAAAAAAGTATTTGTCAATGCTGGATGTTTGATGCGTGTTAACAATTTGTTTTGTTTTTTAAATTTTGCCTGCAAGTTTTGAAGATATTTGTTTTAGGAGTTGCCTTATACACAAGACATGTACCATTTATTGTATATTGGCCAAAATGACATCTCACACCTGAGGTGCAAAAACTCATCTCATCCAGGATTTTAAAAATGCCACATGTCAGGTTTAGCTTGGAGTCAAAATATTGAAAACTAGTGAAGTTATGAGTGAATGCTGAAATAGTGTAACATTCAGTCATAACCTGGGCATTTTATCATATTTGTGCAGCAGGTTTTCAGCATAGCCTTCTTATTATCTAGGACACAATGCCAGTTTTATGACCTGAGGTAATTAATGGCTAGCAGTCATTAATTAAATCTTACTCTGAGCAGTCCTTTTTCTGAGCAACACTGATTTCTTGGTTCAGTTCTGTTTGTAATGTTTCTTATATGAATTACTCAGAAAGGCTAATTTATATATTACAAAGTTTCTTTATTTATAGAATTAGAAACTGTAATTAATCTGTTCTGAACCATCGGATATATGATCAACCACGTTTTAAACACGTTAGTTAATGATTGGTTTTTAATCTTGTTACACTTGTATTTTCAAATTGATAGATTTGAATCCCACGAATGCCAGCAATTAATTTAAAAGCACAGTTTTGATTGGTGTTGTAAGTGAATTGTGGGTACTTAAGAGAGGGTTTTTTTAAACCAGAGACCCACCCCCTGATGAAGACCCAGTATCAAAGCACAGGGGTGATTGCTGCCAGTTTTCTTTACTGTATGTTATTTGTTATTTTGTGTTCAATAAAGATTGTTCACATTTATTTATTTATTTTTTTACTTACTGTGCTTTTGGTGCTTCCTGACAATGTCATCCTCTGCATTTACATCAAGTACTTTGCATTATGTGGGTATGTGTGATTTTATATTTCTTTGAAACTTGACTTTATGGCCAATGCCCTTTGGGGTAATCTTTTCCTCAGTGCTTTTGCACTGAGGTTGTTTGTCTTGTAGATTTATTAATGCTTTGCTAGCCAAAGTCTTTTTTAACTTTTTATTTACGTTAAACTTTTTATTGAAAAATCTCAGAGATACAGAACAAACAACAAATCAGCAATAAACATTAATAAAAGTTTGTTACGTATACATAATCTTTGGTATTTTGCTGTCCAATTGCCTGATTTTCATTTTTGTGTTGCAGCTGTTACTATCATTTGCATAATGGCTTTTGTGAGTGGATTTTTCACTTTTCACTCTATTGGTACACTGGCCTTGCTCGAGAAGCTTCTGTATTTATATTTTGCAGATCAAATATGTTGCAGTAAATGCCCCCTACAGACACTAGTGAGATCCCCATTAGTAGCTTCACAAACTCCCCTTTTTCACATAGCAGAGAACTGAAGCCACTTCTGCGTAGTGTATCTTCTTGAATTTATAAGACTACAGCACATCTGGTACCTCAGACAATTTAGCAGCAGCATCTTTAACCATTATGGACACTTCTATTCAGTTACAAAGAATGACACTTCATGCTCGTAGGCTGCATTGGCAACTAGCAACTCTTAAAGCCTACCTTAGTGCTGACAGAAAACCATGGGGCCCGCTCTTGGTGAACTGGCAGAAGTGATCCTTCAGGAGCTTGTAGAAAGTGAAACTAAAACAGAATCAGAAATGGCCATTAAACAGATGGCTGTGGACACCTCTAAGTCTTTAACAGAACATATAGGCTATCAAAAGATCTTGCAGGAAACCATTATCAAATACAGCCACTGCATCAAACAGGTGAAACAGCATAAGTCTGATAGAAATGCAGCTGATCATCAGAAAAAATGAACGTTTGTGAAGTGTTTGCTGCAAATTTTCGACCCCACTCCCCTTCCCCCAGCTCTTAATTATATGGCCTGTTGAATATGATTGACAGGAGCTAAACACAGTGGCTAGTAGGGGGTGTGGAGTAGGAGGGGCATAAGGGGAAGAAGCCCACCCTCAGCACGACAAGTGTTTTGACTCATTTATTTATTTTCTTTTTTTAAAAGAAAAGTAGCTGAGGATCAGTGGCAGGATTTTTAGGACAGTAAATTAATAAAAAGGGAACTAGAAGAGCTTCAGTAACAGACAAGTAGTGGAATAGCAGTATAATTGCAGTATAATGTGGGGAGTGGTGCAATGCAGTAGCTGAGGGGCAGCCATATTCAGGCAGACCTTCTGGACACTGAGGTGCTACCCTATCTGCATGCATCTCTCTGGACTGTGAGATTAGGTAGCCAGACTCAGACTGGAAGTAAACTGGGTCAGGAGTACCATCACCCCTATCCAGAGACCACCCAGTCCAATGCCACTGCCTCAAAGGATGCCGAGAACGAGGAGCACTTGGATGACAGTGGGCTCAGGGTGGGTTAAGACCATCAGGAAGAGGCACATCCCAGATCCTATTCCACTCAAGAACTCATATGTCACACTGGCAAATGGGGGCAACCAAATAGAGGTACCCAGAGAAGTGGAAGGAAAGGATGTGGAGGTTAGCCAAGGAGGTCACCTCAGCGGGGAGAGTAGTGGACCCCAGATTAAGAGGAAGCGAATCCTGGTGGGGGGCTCCATCATAAGAGGGATCCAGCTAGGAATACAGGAGGTGGAGGGGGAGGACAGGAAGGTGAGGTGCCTACCAGGTGCCACGGCATGGAGGGGTGGAAGGAAGATTCTGGGGATCGCTGGGAAGGCAAGATGGGAGGGTGAGCTGGATGTCATTATCCACCTAGGTACTAATGACCTGGCAAATGGAGAGCCAAAGGAAGTTCAGGAAGAGTTTTGGAAATTGGGGAGAGGTCTCAAGCAAGTAGCTACTTCCGTCACCTTCTCAGAAGTACTACCTGCGAGAGGCATGGGAGAGCATAGGGTGCATGCACCAGGAACTTTAACTCATGATTGAAGAACTGGTGCTGTGAGGAAGGGTTTGGATTCATTGGTGACTAGGGACCCACCTGGAGGGATGGAGGTTTGTTCAAGCTTGACAGCCTGCATCCATCCTGGAGGGGAATCCAAGCACTCAATGATAAGTTTAAATGGTACATTGACAAGCATTTAAACTAGCCAAGAGGGGTGGCAGGCCAGCAAGGAGGGTACCTACTTGCTCACTCCCCACAGCTAGCAGTAGAACCAGTGAACCGGAGGAGTGGATATCTCAACAAAGCAGTGTGCAAAAGATGGAGATTAGCACCCAAGAGGTGGATAGGCAGAAAAGGGGCAAAAATCAACAGAAGGGCAGACAGCAAGGAGAACCAGGGATAAAGAACAACCAGGGAAGGGGCTGGAGTAGAACAGCTAAACAGTCTAGGGAGGTCAAATCATGGAAAGCCATGTGTGCCAATGCCAGGAGCCTTCGCAACAAGATGGAAGATCTGGAGGCTGTCATGGTGCAGTCAGACCTGGACATTGTGGCCATCACAGAAACCTGGTGTAATGATAACCATGACTGGGAGATGGCCATTCCTGGCTACAACATATTCAGAAGAGACCAGGCAGGTAGGAAGGGAGGAGGAGTGGCATTGTATGTGAAAAATGACATAAGGGCCACAGAGATCCAGGAGGAACAAAATGGGGGAGAGATACTGTGGGTTAAGCTGGAAAGGAAAATGGGGCCAGCCATCTGCACAGGTGTGGTCTCTAGACCACCAGCCCAGGAGGAAGAAACAGATAGGGAGCTGATGCTAGCCATCCAAAGGATGGCAGACAAGGGTGAGGTAGTACTGGTTGGAGACTTCAATATTCCAGGCGTGGACTGGAGCATCAAGCAGCAGCATCAACTAGGACAGATTTATCCTGGACTGCCTTCAGGGTGCCTTCCTCAAGTAACTGGTCATGGAACCAACTTGGCAGAAGGCAATACTAGACCTTGTGCTCACAAACAGGGACAGTGTGATGGGGGTAACGGTGGGGAACACCTGGGGAACAGTGATCACCAGTCATTGTGGTTTGAAATCACAGAAGGAGCAGAACCAAACCACACAAAAACACGTATCCTGGATTTTAGGGGGGCAGACTTTGGGAAAATGGGGAGATGCTTGAAAGAGGCATTAAGGGGAATGGGGCAGGGCTCAGGGGTTGAGGAACAGTGGGCAGTATTTAAAATGGGGATTACAAGAGCAACAAAATTATGCATTAAGCAGGTTAGAAAAGAGGAAAAGAAAGAGGAGGCCATTATGGTTTTCCAAAGAGGTAGCAAAGAAAGTGAAAGCCAAAAAGTTTGCATTCAGGCAATACAAAAAGACACAGGCAGAAAGGGATAGGGACAAGTATCCAGGAGAAGCAAAGGGAGGCAGGGAGGCCAGTAAGGGAAGCCAAAGCTCAGACAGAAGAGCACATTGCAAAATCAGTGGGTAATGGGGACAAAACTTTTTACAGGTGCTTAAGTGAAAAAAGAAAGGCAAAGGGAGGGATAGTGAGACTGAAGGGGGAGGATGGGGGCCGCATGGAGGATGACAACAGTAAAGCTGACATACCGAACAGGTATTTCTGCTCAGTCTTTACTGAGGAAGAGGAGGGTAATGGATCTGAAGGGAGTACAAGGGGTGAGAATGGTGCAGACATGGACACAAGTCCCTTTACATGAGAAAGGGTCATGAAGGAACTGGAAGTAATAAGAGTTGATAAAGCAATGGGGCCAGATGGGGTGCACCCCAGGGTCCTTAAATAACTCAGAGAGGTGGTGGCTGAACCTCTGGCTATCCTGTTTGGCTGATCACTGGAAACAGGGGAGGTACCCAAAGACTGGAGGACAGCAGATGTAGTCCCCTTATACAAAAGTGGGAACAAAGAAGAAGCGGGGAACTACAGACCAGTCAGCCTCACCTCGGTAGTGGGGAAGATCATGGAAGCACTACTGAAGGAGAGATTGGTGGAACATCTGGTTGTCAATTGACTGCAGGATCCAAGGCAGCATGGTTTCACCAGGGGGAGGTCATCTCAGACCAACCTTGTTGAATTTTTTGACTGGGTGACTAGGAAGGTGGATCAGGGGAGGGCAGTGGACATGGCCTATCTGGACTTCAGCAAGGCCTTTGACACTGTGCCACACAGAAGAATATTACACAAACTAGGGAATATGGGTGTGGGCAGGACAGTAGTGTGGTGGGTAGGTAACTGGCTGGGCGCAGGACACAGAGGGTGGTGGTAAATGGCTGTCACTCCACAGAGGGAAGAGTGACCAGTGGGGTACCACAGGGATCAGTGCTGGGACTGGTCCTATTCAACATCTTCATCAGTGACATTGTGCAGGACCAAGAAGGCAGAATTTCACTGTTTGCTGATGACACAAAGCTCTGTAACAGAGTAGACACACCAGAGGGTGTAGACAGAATGAGAAGGGACCTGCAGAAACTTGAAGAATGGTCAGGAGTTTGGCAGTTGAAATTCAGTGCAAAGAAGTGCAAGATAATGCATATGGAGCACAAAAACCCTGGCACAATATATCAGTTGGGGGTCAGGATATAGCATGCACCAAGCAGGAAAGGGATCTTGGGGTGAGTATCTCTGATGACCTCAAGGTAGGAAACAGTGTGACAAGGCAGCAGGTAAAGCAAATAGGATGCTGGGATGCATAGGCAGGGGCATCTCCAGCAGGAAAAGGGAGGTCATGATTCCACTATACAAAACACTAGTGAGGCCCCACCTGGAGTACAGTGTACAGTTCTGGAGACCTTACCTACATAAGGACATAGACAGGGTAGAGAAGGTTCAGAGGAGGGCAACAAAGATGGTAGATGGATTACATCACAAGTCCTATGAGGACAGGTTGAAGGAATTGAATATGCACTCCCTGGAGGAGAGGAGGGAGAGAGGGGACATGATAGAGGCATACAAGTATCTTACAGGGAGGAACAGGGTACAAGAATACACTATTTTTAAGTGAAAAAGATGTTTCAGGACTAGAGGGCATGGGATGAAGTTGGAGGGAGGACGATTCAGAGGAAATGTGAGGAAGAATTTCTTCACAGAACGGGTGGTGGACAAGTGGAACACCCTGCCTGAGGAAGTGGTGGAGGCTGAAACAATCATGGGATTTAAGAATGCATGGGATAGACATAAAGGAATTTTGGAGGTCAAGGGTAAGGGGCAACAGAGTTCTAGGAAAACATAAACTGAAGTTACAAACTCAAATGGGCAGACTAGGTGGGCCATAGGCCCTTATCTGCCGACACTGTCTATATGTCTACTGTATGTATCTATGTTTGACTGGCATAGATAAAGAGAATGAATAGCACAGACAAGGAGAAAAGCATAAGTGAACCCTGAAAAACAAGTTACCAGTATGGATCAGCCTCTGATATAACAGGCTGCACTACTTTTTTTTGTTTTTTTCACTTTCTCTTCCCCCCTACGTCCCCCCAGCTCCAACTTTCCTCAGGAACCCCAAGGAGTCATCCCTCTGCTGTCTGACTTACCTGGATCGCTCCCATCATCCCACAGAGCTGCAGTTTACCCCCCCCGGGCGGGGATGAGGTGGGGCCTACAAGCACCCTGAACTCCTGGTTTTGTTGGTGAGAAGGCGACCAGGCAGGTTGCTGCACATCAAGGGCACACTCCAGGGCTCCATCTCCTTCGGATCTGGGAGGCATTTTCTGCATTTCTGTGGATGTCATGAGTGCCCGTGACATCAAGGTATGCGCGCAGATGTCTGCAACATACTCCCCTAGAGAACCTCAGAGGTGTGTTGATCCTTCAACCTATATCTGAGGCCAATCACACCCTGAGGAGCCCTACATAATGCTAAGTCTCTGGCCTCCGCCAGAGGTCAGCATATGCTGGGCCGATTCCCTCCCCTCCCCCCAGAGAAGGTGAGCCATCATGGGATGCTCACGCCTACTCCCCTGAGTCTGCTCCTGAACCCGGGTCACTGGCGTCACAGGCAGAAATCCAACTGCTGTTCCGACAAGCCGGCTGACTGCACTGCTTTTTTAGGAGAAAATTCATTGTCCCCATCTCCAACATCCCTGCATCTTCTCTCCCTCCACTTCATCAAGTGAGAAACCAGGTTCTTGCCACAAAACAGACCACGAGTGGGAGGAGCAGTAGAAAGAGGAAGGAAATTCGGGCGGAACAACTGGAGATGGAACGTTATTCAGTGCTGAGCTATTTTGCCATTTTACAAGTGTCATTAACGTGTTCTCCTATAAACTGAAACCAGCTGAGCTGAATGTCCTTTAGAACAACCTTACTTTGTAACAATGCAGCAGATTAATCCCTGTGAAACTTTAGTATATTTATCTAAATTCACACAATTTAAATGTGAACTCTTCCTTTACACAGAAAGCAGCCAACAGCAATAAAATAAACTGACTGTTGTTCTTGCTAATCGTATGTGTCAGCCACCACCTGACATTCATAGGAAACAGTGGGCTGGATTCACAAAACTCTTCAAAATCCTGCAGCTGCGGGAAAAACTTGGTGCATGTGGATTGCCACTTGCAGAACTGCAGTTTCTCCCACAGCTATGGTATTCTCAAAAGTGGAGTTGGTTTACGACTGGCTCCATGGTTTATGGCAGTTTATGGGTGTTGTTGCCGTGGAATACCCTGCAGCTGCAGAAAAATGTTATGGCCAGTGGGACCAGCCGTAACATCTTCCACAGCTGCTGCAGATGTGAATAGCAGTCTCCACAACTGCAGAGATTTCGGTCCACAACTGGAGTTGTGGTATAGGACTTTGTCCCAAAAACATTTGTGAATCCAACTCAGTGTATGCAGTCATTTGGGACTTTGCAGTGAAAGGAGGTAGTGTGTCAAACATTAGAAAGAGAGACAGAGCAATGAATTGAATAGCAGAAAGACAGCAGCAGAGTGCAGACCTTCACTAAGTCTGACATGTTTTTGGTTGGAGACAAGCAGCATGAGCAGAATATGTGATGGGGCCCCATCCATCTCTTCTGTCCCTTTGACTTGAGATGTTAGTTTTCTTTTATTTGTAATTATTTTGCTTGCCTACTTGGTGTTATAGCAAGTATCATGGGTCCCAAACCATCCCACACACTCCTGCCTGATTGACCAATTATTTTTACGTTTGATGCATGCCTGTGCATCAAATGTTTTGCAACAGTGAAAGGGGATCGCGGGGGTATGTCACTGCCAAGCTCATTGCAGTCGTCAGTCTAGATCAATGACCACGAATTGTGGTCTTGACATTGCTCGTTGCTTGCTGGGTGGAAACTTTGTGTATTTCAAAGGACCCAAAGTCGCTCCAATCAGAGAGCTTCTGTCCTTTGATTTACATGAAGTCAGACAGTCAGGAAGCAGCTGATCACCTGTCAACACCAGCTGTCTGTCATTGTTATTGAGGACCACGATATCTGAGTTCAGCAAAATATGTGTTTAGGTACTAGAAAGAAAGCTGAACTCGGGAACCTAGTTAGTTTTTTGAAATGAGGGCTAAAATGTACTTTAATCATGCCCCAAAAGTGGAACCATGATACTGGGTATGCACGTGTGCATATTATATGAATATGCATATGCGCATGCTCGATGTCACATCACTTTGGAGCACAGATAAAAGTACATTTAGCCCTCATTTCAAAAAAGTAACTAGTTTCCTGAGTTCAGGTTTCTTTCTCTTACCTAAACACATATTTAGCTGAACTTGGGTATAAATATTTTTTTTGTAATGTAAGCAGAGCAGGGGGCCCACACCAGCTACCACTTCTTTCTCCCCATCCCCTCCAGGTGGCTCGCCCGCCAGCCAACCCTTTCCCATCTTTATATATTGTTTATATATATATATATATTTTTTTTTTTTAATGTAAGTGGTGTGGGGTGCCCACCACCACTACCTCTTCTCTTGATACCCCCTCTTCTCCAGGTCATCCACCACTGTTCCCTAACACGTCCGACACTGGGGTGCCCAATCCCAGTGTCAGAATGCAGTCCATCTCTCATTTATTTTTTTTAAACCCTGTAAAAAAGGAAACTGTCCATTGATGTCTGTTGCATCTTTAGTTCCCCCACCCAACCCTCCCACTCAGCACCCACCCTCCCCCCAAGCCCTGACTTACCCACTGGGGGGCCAATACCATAATTGTCTCTGGACCACTGACACATTTGCACTCTTTAAAGCTGGACTGCAAACTGAGGAAATCAGTTATGTGGTTCAATGTATTTCAATGGGGTTTTGAACTTGGTGGTATAACATGGCCATTTTTGGATATTTTTGCCCCAAATTTTCAACATGCCTTTTTTGGGACCCCCACCTCATGAATATTGACAGTGAAGTTAGGCAGTTCTGTTCTGAAAGGTGATTTAATGGTCGCTGCACAAAATCAACTTTCAGGCAGGAATTGAACATTTTTTTCCACCCTTGATAATGAGGTGGGGTCATAAGAATGCTATGTTTAAAATCTGGCATAAAAATATTTAAAAACAACAAAGTTATGAGTCTAAGTTGAAATTTGCGAATGCAGGCTCATAACTTTGGTAATTTTAAATATTTTTGCCCCACATTTTCAACCTAACCATTTCTTCACATCACCTCATGAATGCAACAGCTGTCATTTTTAAAATCCTGGCCAAAATGTGCTTTTGTGCCTGTGGCACGGAATGACATTTCAGTAAGACAGAATTACATTTTGGTGGGGATTTGAACATTTTCACCTACCGGATTCATTAGGTGGGATAATAAGAACATGTAGCAAGAAGCCCTGCACTTTCCAAAGGATCAGACTTACATTAAAAATTTAGAAATGTGAAAAATTAGACGGCCCATCATCACAGCGGAAAGATTTACCGCTGTGATGCGGGTACCTCTGGTTCGGGAATGAGCCCGGGATGCTCGAGGGCCAGCCAGGGGTGGATTGAGTGGGCACTGCATGCTCTCCACTCCTGAGAAGGGAAGGGGGTTGTGTTCCTCCGGGTTTGGTGTTCCCAGGTGACTGCAGTACATGCCATTTACTGGAGCACCGATTAGTGTTTCACTAGAGGGGGCAGGTCGGACACATGACGTGGGTGTGTTGCAGCATCCGTTGGACCTGACCCCCAGAAGCTCACAAGAAAAATTCCTCCCAATGATTGAATGATGCCTCCCACACATGGCGGCTCTGGATCCCCACCACAGCCATTAAATGGCACCCCCGTGTTAACAGGCAGCTCCAGGGGCTCTGCCCTAGGGGGGTAATCCAGGGGGTCCGCTCATGGGGTGTAAAGGCAATGGTTACCCCAAAGAGCATTCTGTGATGATTTGCATTTGCAGCCCATGATGCTTTGCATTATGGGGGCATGTGTGATTTTGTATTTCTTTGAAACTTGGCTTTCCGGCCAATGCCCTTTTGGGTAACCATTGCCTTAGTGCTTGCGCACTGAGGTTCTTTGTGTTTTAACTTGTTTTTTGGTTTAATTGGGTTCACCACGACATAACCCAGACAGACCATCTTAGGGTAGTTGGTTCATTCCACTGGGTGTCAAACAGATGAGGCACACTAATGAGTTCTGGTAGGACAAAACATGTGTCTGTGTCTTCTGTTGGTACCCTTTGCAAACTGTGTGAGAGGCCTTTCGGCATCATGGATTTCTGCTTAAAGTTGAACCAGTATAATATTCTGTGGTGATTTGTATATGCAGCCCATGATGCTTTGTGTTATGGGGGCATGTGTGATTTTGTATTTCTTTAAGAACAATGATCATTATTGCAATGTATCTTTTTATAGGCATTTTTTTAGAAACAAGGTTCTCATTTATAGAAGTCTGTGGATCTGACAATGTTTTATGCTGTTCTAAGAAAGAGATTCTTGTCTATAGGGCCCAGGAGGAAAAATTGAATTGAAAAACAAAATTATAGCACATTTATTCTAGTTCCATTGGTGGGGGGCAGGTAACCTTGACAAGGCCAGGGAAGTAGCCAGGATTTCAAAAACTGAAGGCACAAACATAGATACAGTACATGCTGTTTGGGGCACATTTGTATCTGTGGCCAGTTAAGTTAAGGCATATTTGTTCAAAATGTTTGAATCCAAATGAAGGCCTGGGCCTATGGGCTATGATAGCCTAACTACTCCTCTGACAGCACCCAGAGCTTGTGGGAAATATCTGTTTTGCTGGGGATATCACTGTATTAAACCGCCTCTTATGTTAATACATGTTTGTTATGTATATCTAATCATACTACAGGTATTTACTGTCTGCCCAACTTTCATTTCTGTGTAAAAAGAAATATACAATATCTGCACAAAATAGTTGAACCACGACCCATAAATCAGTGGAGGGTCTACCAAACACTGAGGAACTTAAGTTGGCACCTGGCAAGGAAATAAAACCATTTAAATTACATTGTGGTTGATGTGAGACATCTTCTTTTGAAACATATATCTATTTTTTCCCCATAGAAGATGTGCTAAAGTAAATATTTATTCTTTGTATTTCCAGCATAAGGTCAATTATAGATGATATTATCTTTCCTAAAAAAACTTCACTCTTTTTCAGACCAATGCCTGAACTATTATGGTAGAAATTCCTTTAATATTTAGCTTAATTGAGAAAAGCATCTTTAATTAATTTTTTTTACATTTTCTAAAGCCACTTGCAACAATATCCTTCAACAATGTGTTTTTTAATTCTGTGTGTTAGCAATGCCTGGTGTAATCGTTGTTTAGATAATTAGCACTGACTTTACACAGGACTGAACTTTCTTTTAAATGACACAAATGCCCACAAAAGGTTTGCATTATTAGAAGCAGCTTCAGAGATGTACAGATTTAGTTAGTAAGTACAAAGCAAGCATGCAAATTGCCTTATCTTGCGGAATTCACAAACAGCCATCATTCTGATTGATTTAATGCAGGGCTTTCATCTTTCGAAGTGTTAATTAGAAAAGGGGGAGAATTCTTTGAGCACTTAAGAGTAATGAATAGATCAGTACAATTTCCATACCTCAGACATGCACCTTTTCAAGACTTTATTATGGGGGGGCATGCATTTTTAATTACTGTTTACGGTGTATTCCTAACAGTGCTACCAAGTCTGAATCAAAGATAGAAAATGGCTTAGACTTTGAAACAATCACTATTGAAGAGTTTTCTGTAATAGTCATTTCTTGCAAATCTGTGTTTTGTGTTTAAGAGAGATTTGTTGCTTTCATCATACCCATTTAGATCACATGGTACAAGGAAGGAATAATAGATTGCTACTGTATGCAAGCAATGCTTTCTTGTGATTTCATCTCTGACTGGCTTGGACCTGAAACATTGAGCAGAAGCAGATATAGCAACATAGGACCTGCTGTACAAAAAGACCCTGGGCCCATTGTGTTCATCCCTTGCCATGCAGACAGCTACAGCATTCAATATCTTGTGAAATACCTCTAGCTACTGTTACATGGAACGTGCTACCATTAAATGTTATGGACTTTGGCACCATGGAAAGGACAACACATTAGTGCAGAAGTCTCTAGGAATCTAAGGGCAAGTGATCTGCTTTCACCTCCTAGGCATAATTCCTCCCTCTTTTCTTTCAAAACTATACTTTGTGACTTCTCTACTGACTCCTGTAAATGCCCCAGGTTTGCCCCAACCCACCAAATGTGCTAAATGTAGCCTTACGGTCCTACCCCTGTAATTGCCCTCAGACTACAATTTAGCTACTATGTATTACTATGCAATCCTGCTGTTGCTGTGAAACATTTATTTGTTATGATGTAATTTAACTTTTATCTACAGTTACTGTTACATGTTTTATTTATTTTAAATGCATCATACAGTATTTTCTATTTTGAACTGTATTCCCTCCTCCCCTACCCCAGGAGATATTTGGAAATGAGCTGACATGAGCTCAGTATGTTTTTCCTGGTAAACAGTTTAAATATATAATTATGCATGTTCTTTGTGATAAAAATAGCACTTCAAATAGCAATAGCCCAAGTGCACAAATTAGCAGTCCTTTGGTTAAAACAGAAAGCGCTCACGGGCTGAATGCAATCTAGAATCAAGAAAGCAGGGAGGGGGAATGAGAGGGCAAAAATGTTCTTTTTTTTATTGAAAAACAAAACAAAACAAACTGTGCTGAACTGTGTGGAACTGGGAGAAGGGGAATATGGAAGGGAGAGGTATGGGTAAATTGGCAGATGAATTTGGCACCATTTTGGTGGTGGGCAGGTGTCATGTAACTTTCTAGCACCAATCTGGTGCTAGTAGCCCTTTTGTTAAAACAGAAAGCATTTGCGGATTGCAAGCAGTGGGAGCCAAGAAAGCTGGGAGTAGCAGTGAGATGTTGACGAGCCCAGTGTTTGCCGATTTTTTTTTTTTATTAATGAAAAACAGAACTGTGCTGAACTGTGCAGGAGTATGGTAAGAGAAGCTGAGAGAAGGGAGGGAATTGTGGCAAGGTGAGGAACGAGTATATCTGTGTCCGAACTTGGAACCTTTTTGTTGAGGGCTGGAATCACTTGACTGCCTAGCACCCATCTGATGCTAGCAGTACCATTCTTAACTCCTGATGCATTTGGGACCACAGAGCATGAAGGCCATAGAGCATCTGCAAGAGTTTTCAGGTCCACTGGGGACTTTGCTGAAGGTAACACTGAGGTACAGGTAAAGTGCTGGTTCCTGCCACTGAATGAATCATTCTACAATTTGGTGTGTTTCACTATGGGGTTTAAATTGTTAGGATACTCTCTGTGGGGAAAGCTAGGTAGGGAGAGTATGGATTGAGTAAGAGCAGGAGTACTATATGTGCTGTCACCAGAAAGATGCCTTAAAGAGCATTTTGACTCTGATCCCAGTGCTACCTCAGTGGGAGAAAATAATCCTTGGCAACATTAACCTCCACTGTGGTCAGCACACCATTAGTGATGTAAAATCCAACTTGCTAGAGGCCAACTTGACCCAGTTGATCCAAGGACCCACTAAGTTGGACATTAAGTCAGGAAACCACACCACATTAGACTGGATTCTTGCTTCCAATCACAGTAGTTTCAAACTAGCTGGGACATTTGCGGGCTCCATAAGTGACCATGCCCCTATATTCGGCATCTGGAAAAATTACCATCCCAACCCTCCACCCAAAATCTTTTGGGCTCGGGATTATTCCAATTTCGACACCTGCTCCTTTCTTGAAATCCCAGCAATGGTGGATTGGACTCAAATCAAACTAGCCCCCAATCTGGACTCAGCCCTTGATTTCTTCATCAATAACTTCCTCTCAGCTGCCAATAAGCATGCCCCCTAAAACAAATTGGAGTCAAGGGACAACACTAAAGGTGGCTGTCCAGAGACCTTAAAAAACAAATGAGGGTGAGAGACAAAGCCTGGGAAAAATTCAAATCTACAAATCTAACTAAGGATTGGGCGGAATATAGAAAATTGAGAAACAAGTGGAAAAAGGAACTAAAATCAGCTAAAAGACAATACCTCCAGAGCCTACAAACTAAAAACCTTTTGGACCCTAAAAAACATTGGTCCCAAATTACCTCTCTCCTAAAGGGGAACACCATCCATGAGAAAAGTTACATAGTAGCAAATGGTGTCTTCTATACCAACCCGCAAGATGCTGCTAATGCACTAAATGCATTCCTTACTGACCTGGACAAATGTTTATTATTCAATATACTTTATTCATTTTCTTGCAGCATAAACAATACAAGGTCATACAAAGATTGACTTGAGGCTGCAAAAACAGCTAATTAAAAACCAAAAATCACAGTACAGAGCAAACTTAACAAACTATAGAACAATATAACATTCTCTCACCCTCAAACACCCCAATCCCTGAGCACCCTATGCTGTGTCCTAAGGGAGTGACTAAAAAAAAAATTGTTATTTGCATCCAATAGAGAGTGAACCTTCATTCAGTTAAACTATGGTTTCCAGAGGGAAAGCAGAGTTTGTAGGGGCTTCCAAGTAGAGTGGGACTGGTGTGGCCTGTGTTGCATATTTGCAATATGCATCTCTAAATGGATGGCAAAGAGGGCTTCTTGAAACCTTTCCAATACAGGAGGGAGTAAGTCATCTTTCCAGTGTGTCAGCATGACCAATACCATGGTGGAAGCCACTAATGCAATATGCGCTTTTCTAACCCTAGGAATCCCCTGTGAGAACATAAAAGCAGATAGGATTCCAGAGTAAACAGGGGTTCAAGTCCTAGTAAAGGATTCAGGCTCTGCTTTATGGCATCCCAGTAGACCTGTGTTTTTGGGCAACTCCATAGGAGATGAAATAATGATCCGAGGGCCAAATTACAGCGATTGCAAAGAGGAGAATCTAGTTTTCCAATTTTATGTAATCTAATGGGGGTATAATATAGATTGTGCATGATATTACAGTGAATTAAGCAGAGTTTGTCCTGTTTAATATATTTGTAGACTGAACTCCAGGCTTTACTCCAAAAGGGAGGTTCCATGGGGAGAGATAGCCCGTGTGCCCAGTAATAATAGGTGCCCGAAGGGAGGGATGCATCCAAAGACTGCAGGTGCTTGTAGACTTTGGAAACTGCATGCTCTTGTTTTGCCACTTGCAACAGAGCAGGGAGATCTTCTGGTAGAGAGGGAGGCCATGATTTAGGCCCCATAAAAGAGATAATTGCATTCTTAATTTGCAAGAACTTAAAAAAGCATCTGCTCTCTAGGTGCAGTCGGGATTGAAGAACTGGAAAGGGAACCAGAGCAGAATTCTGAAGGAAGGTATCCAGAGTGCAGTCTCCAAGCTGTGGGAGAAAAATGTGCAGGATTGACTTCCCCTCTATCTGAAAATGAGGGTTATTTAAGATGGGCTGGGAGGGAGACCAGTGCCAGGTTTTAGACAGGTGAGTATGTATTTGATGGAAGGCCCAGAGAGACCATCCAATAGGGGTGTTTTTCAAAGATTTGGGAAGATGAGTGGGAGAGAGGGACACAAGTGCTGAGAGGGACACATGGGATCTACCTACTAGGGCTTTTTCGATCTCAACCCAGGTGGGGTATATAAATGGAGGTTGTTTAGTCCCAGGCTATTGGCCCAAAAAGCAATTCTACTAATGTGCTGAGCACCATAGTAAAGAAAAAAGGTAGGCAGGGTCAGCCCGCCCTGTAATTTCGGGGCTGTTAGTTTGTCGTACGCTCTCCGCATTGCTTTGTTTTTTCATGGGAATGCATTGAGCAGTTTCTGAATATGTTGAAACCAGATTTTGGGGAAGAAAAGGCCTAGCATACCTAGAGGGTAAAGGAGTCTTGGTAATATGTTCATTTTTATAATAGTAATCCAGACCCTTAGTGAAAGTGGAAGAGGTTTCCATCTGTCTAAGTCATTCTTCAGGATTTGGAGCAGGTTAGTGAAATTTTCCTTAACCAGGGTGGGAATGTCGCGATGAATTGTTATTGTTAGATAGGTTAGGGATTTGGGTTCCCATGTAAGACCCAAGTGTAGAACATAAGCTCTAGACAAGCGGTTATTAAGCGGGAAGATCTTTGTTTTGGATGGATTCAGTTTGTATGAAGAGAGGACGGCAAATTTGTTTACCTCCTCTAACAGGGCAGGAATAGAATGGGTAGGGTCTTCTATATGCAAAAGGAGATTGTCCATGTACTGTAGGCCAACAGGGCATAATGGTTATTTGCCACTTGAATACCTGGGATAGAGGGTGAATTAACTATGTGACGAATTAGGGGTTCAGGGTAGAAATTAAAGAGAAGGAAAAAGAATGGGCATCCTTTATGTGTTCCCCTGTGAAGGGGAAAAGGGGCCGATAGGGAGCCGTTACACCAAATCTTTGCTGTGGGAGAGGTGTACAATACTTTAACCCATTTAATAAAATCCACCGGGATACCAAAATTACTTGCAAACAAAAAATCCCAGGAAACTCTGTCAATCACCTTTTTGGTGTCAAGGGAGACCAGTGTTGAGGGGACACTGGACTCCCTTGAGGCCAGTAACAGATGAATAAGTTTCCTCATGTGGTCTCCTGAGGAGCTACCCTTCATAAATCCTACTTGTTCTGGGCTGATAACTTCGCCCATTATCTGGGCTAAAATGGTTGGCTAGTACCTTGGCTAGAATTTTTATATCAGTGTTGACAAGTGAGGTGGGCCTATAATTCTCCAGAAGCAGTGGATCTTTACCCAATTTGGGGATCAAAGTTATCAGGGCTTCTGAAAAGGAGCCGTCCTCAATACCCTCTTCAAACTAAGAGTTGTACACATCCACTAGGAGTGGAGCGAGCTGTGGAGTGCATGCCTTGTAGAGGTTGCTGGGCAGACCATCTGGTCTGGGGGTCCAGGGGTAGCTGTTTAATAGCTAGCTCTACCTCTGGGAGGGAGATTTGTGAGCCCAGAGTTGCCACCAGGTGGGAGGGAAACTTTGGGAGAGCAGTTGTACATAAATAATCCGGAATTGACAATTCTGAAAGGGGGGTAGACTTTTCTTCTCATACAGGATACGGAAATATTTAGCAAAAGTGTTCACTATCTCCTTGGGTTCTGTTTTCACTTGCCCTGTAGGGGTAGGGTGCAGGCCTGCTATAAACCTGCGCACTTCTGATGGCCGGAGCGCCAGCAATTCGCTAGCCTTTTCACCCAAGTCTAGGTATTTTAATTTGGTACGGTGTAGGGCTAGTTCCACTTTTTGGGCTATAACTTCCGCATACTGTGATTGTAACCGGTGCAGTTTGGCCCATTCAGAATCTGGGGAAAGGTGATTCAGTGAGTGCTCAAGCTGCTGGATGTCTCCTAGTAAGGTATCTAACTGCTTCTTACTTTTATGAGACCGGATTGCAGCTAGTCGAATGAAATTGCCTTGGAGTGCACTCTTAAGTGCAGCCCAGACTATTTCAATCCAACATTGGCAGCCAGAGACATTGCCAGCTATTTCCCGAAATTTCTGTGATATTTCTGGAGAAATCTCCTGCTTTTTGCATTTTCACAGTAGGGGCAACAGAGAGAAACTCCTTAGAAATTTCACGAAATAGCTGGCAATGTCTGTGGCTACTACTGTACCTATGGTATCTCGATTAGCCTCCAGAAATGAAGAGGTAAAATCACTGGTGTGAGTAAGAAGTGATGGCGGTCTTAAAAGTTGGGTGTTAAGATGCCAGACTGAGTCTCACCATAGCCCCAGTCCTAATAAGTATGTAAATTCGATGGGGGAGTGGTCTGATAAGACTCTTGGAAGGATAGAAACATCTACTACCCCTGGTAAACAGTATGCACTGGTTAAGAAATAATCAATGCAATAGAGGGTTTTGTGGGGAGGAGAAAAATAAGTGTATTGTCGTTCAGAAAGGTATAGTAAGCGCTAAACATCTATAAGGCATGTGCTCCCCAGGAGATCTCTTAAGGCCCTTTGTGCCAGGGAGAGGCCGGAACGTTTAAAATTGGGTCGGTCTAGCTTTGACTACGGCACAAGGTTCCAATCTCCTCCAAGGATATTTAAAACGGGGGGATCACTGACCAGAAGAGATATTAAATGGGTAAAAAACCCTGAAGAGTCAGAGTTTGGACCATAGATAGCGCCCACAATTATGGGGAAAGACTCAAGCATGCTTTGAATTATGATAAATCTGCCATCAGAATCCCACCATTCCTGTGTCTTGGTGATGGGTACTGTCTTGGCAATCAGTATAGCAGTTCCACTATTTTTTGGCGAAGCCCCTGCACCAAAGACCTGCCCCACCCAGGATTTCTGAAAGTGGGACACTTCTTTCCTGCGGAGATGGGTTTCTTGAAGGCAGGCAATATTCATCCCATTATGATGGAGGTGGTGTAAGACCATTTCCCATTTATGTTTATTCTGGGCACCTTTTATATTCCAGGAAACAACTTATATATACTTCCCATCTGGTCCAATGATGGTGGAATTGGTGGGCCATTCAAAAAAGAAAAGTGAAAAATTCATTAGTCTGCCCCTGACATGGGAGGTCAATGGTTTGGGAGATTGTATTAAGAAACTTGTCAGTTCCATGTGAAAGTGGATGCAAGATAAAAAATGCATAGAGTGCTACTCCCACCCTAGAATAAATTAACAAACAAACCCTCCCCCAAGACAGTTCTCATTAACATATGAATAACATACTAGAAGTACTCCGGTTCTAACAAGCGAACTAACCAAATCATACTTGCAGATGATGTTTAGTCTCTTGTCCTTGGAACTAAGCAACCCGCTCCACTCCCCTCCCCCCCAATAGCAAACACAATTCGTTATTGGGAACTAGAAAAACAAAATATAGTAAAATTTTAAACAGGAGCATAAATGGTGCTCATCAGTGCTAAGGTTACAAGTCTGAGTAGGTCTGAAAGAACCACTAAATTGTACAGTGTAAGAGAGAACTAAATCCTGTGTAGCGTGGCTTAAAGGAGAGGGACAGAATATGAGTGCAGTAAATGGCTTATTTCACATGCTCGTGAGGTAGGGAGAGTGCACCATTAAACAGTAGTGCCATCCGGGTTCGGAGAGAACACGGTTGTCATGACAACCCGCGAGCTGCACGCATAGACTGTCTAATCCAAAGACAAAAAAGACAAAAAGCTCCAAAATAAATAAAAATAAAACACCCCCTGACTCCCAGGGTGTCAGCGTGGAAAGAGCTGAACAGGCCAGATGAAACAACAATGAGTCCCGTGAGTGTGCCGTCATTCCAGTCCACATCAGTTGACTTGGGCAAACCCTCTGGGAATAAGTTCGAACAGCCAGTGTCCAGGTGTATAATTGGGAAGTACTGCAGTAGGGACTGAAGCAAAGGAGGCACTTAAGCCCGAGGCCCGAGGCCCCTCTGAGACAGATGCACAGTCTCTCTCCTGACAGACTGAAGCTGGTTCTACAGGATCCAAATCCGGGTAGGCGAGATTCCATCAACCTAAACACACTCCAGACACAGTCTATTTATCATGCTGAACTCAATAGGGGTTCATGTTGGTGATATTCATTTAAAGAGGTCAGGCGGTAGGGCCTTAAGTTCCACAGTGGCCTGCTCTGGGGTTTCGAAGGAGTGTCACTTGTCAGTGAGCTTCACTTGGAGAATGGCCGGATAGTGAACTTTAAATGGTTTCTCTGCTGCAGTAAGCTTGGCAACAATAGGGTGCGTCATAGGCACACTGATTGAGGAAGATCCTGAGTAAACTGTAGGAGGTGCCCCTCCCATTGGATTTCCTTGAGATCCTTGATCATGGCTAGCATGTGAACTTTATCTTGTAAGTGCAGTAATGTAAAAATTATTGGCCTTGGCAGGGCTTTGGTTGGGTAGGGGTGCATAGAGAGTGGTGGCCTCACTCAATAATGTAAGAGTCACTATGAGGAGAGGGACCAGTGATTTTCTGACATAGCTTCTGGATAAAAAGAATGGGTTGCTGCCTTCTTCCTTTTCTGGTAATCCAAGAATCAGCAGGTTATTGCACTTGTTGTGCCCCTCTAAGTCTTCTAATTTATCCTCCAACATGTTTATTCTATGCCTGGTAGTGATGGTGTCTAATTCTGCCTTTTCCTTCCATCTCTCTAAAGAAGACAGTCGTACCTCTGAATTGCTGACTCTAGCAGATAGTGAATCAACTGAGGTGTGGATCTGGTGGAGATCTGCTGAAATTGCAGAAATTGTCTCCTAGAGAGGTTTCATAAACTTTATAAACCTGTCCTCAGTTATGGCGAAGGCGTTCGGTTGAGTTTCACTTGAGGCAGCCCGCTGTGACTTGAGCCTTTTCGCGGCCTTCTCCTTCTCAGGTTTAGGAGGTGGAGAATGGCACGATGGGGCTTTCTTCATGTCTGTATCCATATTCTGAAGCAGACGATCGATGAAGCAGCCCTTCTATTATTGTCTGAGGTGGGTTGGTGCTATTTCTTCCACGTAGAGCAAGAAAAATTAGTAATTTAAATCGGGAAAGGAGAGGAGCAGGGAGAGAGAGCAGCCGTTCCTCAGGCAGCCATCACGTGACCCTCTGACCTGGACACATTTAAAAATAATCCCTCTGGGTCTTCCCTCCCCCCCAGGATCATTTACAAGAGCAAACCCCTTACCCTAATTTTCACTTCAAACTTGCAACTAAATCTGAGGTCCTGAAATTACTAAGAAAAATCAAATCTTCTGGCTCTTCTGGGTTTGACAAGCTGGAGCCTAGGCTACTCAGAATTGCAGCCCACATCATTGCCTCTCCAATCACTTGGCTCCTAAACAGATCGCTGCTTGAAGGCAAAGTCCCCACTGTGTGGAAAGTTGCCTTGGTCACTTCTATCCCTTATGGTGGGGGATATTGAGCTTATTGAGAATTACAGACCTATATCCATCCTCTGCACTCTAAGTAAAATGTTAGAAAGGATTGTATACCAGCAGGTCCAGGAATATGTTGAACGGAATAATTTACCGACTGAACGACAACATGGTTTTAGAATCATGGTACCAACACGGCCCTGATTAGCCTTACTGGGGATATCTTCCCAGCTCTAGATGATGGCCTTCCAACTGGCTCTGTCTTTATAGACCTGACCAAGGCATCTGACATGGTGAATCATCATCAGCTTATCACTAAACTAACATCTCTTGGTCTTGATCATCTGTCTACTCAATGGTGCATGGACTACCTTGATGGCAGATCACAAATTGTCAAATGGCATGGAGCTAAGTCCAACAAACGCCCTATCACGGACAGTGTCCCACAGGGTTTGATACTGGGACCACTTCTGTTTTCCCTATTTGTTAATGATTTGCTTCAACATTGTGGAGGGTCCAAAGTGATCTTATATGCAGATAATGCCGTGCTTTATAGGTCCTCCCGAGACACTGTCCAACTAAACCTTACCTGGTTACCAAAGACTAAAATAAAAAAATAAAAATAAAAAAAAAAACAGCCTTCTTGTTCAAGACCTTGGTCTACTTGAGAATTGGTTTCTTACTAATAAATTAGTTCTAAATAGTAAAAAGACCAAAGCCATGCTATTTGGTCCTAAAAGCCTGGGCCCAACCCATTCACATTTATTGTCCCCAGCTCTTTCCAATGGCTCAAAAATTGAAGTGAGCGATTGTATCAAATATCTAGGTGTATACTTCGACCAAGACTGCTCTTTTAAGGGCCACATCAACCATCTGACCAAGAAACTCAACCAAAAGATAGGTCTATTATACCGCCTGAGCCCTTTCCTCACTCATGAATCCAAACTCAGGGTTTCCACTGGTACACTCCTTCCAACCTTGCTATATGGGTCCCCTTTACTACATTCTGTAAGAAGCTCTGAAATGCAAAGGCTAAAAACATTGTATCAGAGGATAGGGTGCTTCACCGCAAGGGCGCTGCCATGGGAGCATCACTGCAAAGTACTATTATCTTTAAGGTGGCCTTTTCTTGAGGGCAGATTATCATATCCCTCACTGTGCCTTGCTTTTAAGCTCCAGCAAAATAGTGCCCCTCCTAGCCTAATTAACACATTAGCTCCCAAAAAGAATGGAAGAACACTAAGATCCTCTGGCTGCCAGCTTCTCCAAGTCCCCAGTGTAAGGACTTCCCTAGGACTCCAGTCCTATGCTGACTTCATCCCTCCCATCTGTAATGGTCTCCCTAACATTCTCCAGGAATGTACCTCCCTTGGGGGCTTCAAGAAGTGTCTTAAGGCCCACCTGTTGGAACTAAGCTTCTGCATCTGCTACCGCTGAGAGTCAGCCGACTCCCTACTGCCATTCTAACCTCATTGGGACATCAATTTGACTGTGGCTGTCTCGTGTAATAGTACTTCTCCTGTCGATGTTGATTGTAATTAACCTGCCACTGTATCCTTGACTTGGCCAATATGTCTGTACTAACTGTAAATTGTGAAATGACACATACGTATTTTGTTATGTTTATAAATGTAAGTAATTAATTCCAGGTCACCCTGAAAAAGGGACTGTTTCAGTCTTAGTTGGCCTACCCGGTCACCAAAATTTAAATAAATGAATAAATAAATACATTTCAGGGCTCCTGGAAAAGGCCTATCTGTAGTACCCTGATACACAGGTCCATGTAGGAGAGGCAACTTTATAACCTCTGGTTGACATCTAGGTGAAGGGTCTCTCTAGCAATAGATGATCCAAAAGTGTAGGATAGCAAGTGGTTAAAGATATGGAGATCAAAGAGGGACTGGTTTGGGGGTCTAGTAGGATACAAAAACCTGTTAAGCAGTTATTTTCAGGGAGGTCATCTGGAGGTGGCTGTGCTGCCAAGTGCACAGAGTGCAGTAAGATTGTAGCTCTTGAGGCAGAACTCACCACTGTGAAGGGTGAACTTAGCCTTCTGTGGAGCAGGTCCAAGTGGGGACTTGTGCAAGTGCCATTGCTCCTCTTTCCTTTGGAATACCTAGGGCCCAGGCTGGAGGTTGGACTGTAGTCAATGGGAAGGGGCAAAGGGTCTACTCAGACAGGGGTGTTAGTCCTGAAATGTTGACTGTGAACTGTTTTCCTTCTCTGTGCAACTTGGCAGGTCTGATTTCCCCAATGAGGGGACCAGAACCTGTTACTTCTCAGTATACCAGGTTTATCACTAAGGGAACATTTGTAATGAGCTCGGAGTCCAAAGGGAAGGTGGAGTCTAGAAAGGTACTTATGGTTGGGGACTCCATCATTAACAGGATAAGGTGAAGAGTGGGTGTGGGGGATCAGGGAAGCAGGATAGTTTGGTATATCCAGGGACTTTGACTGGTAGGATGCACATAAGGTGCAGAGGATTACCAGGGGTATGGGAGGAGGAATGTCTTAATGTCACTGTCCATCTAGAGACTAATGACCTGGCTAGCAGACCTTTAGGGGTGTTGAAAAATAGCTTAAAGAAATGGGAAGGAGACTCAAACTAACCGCGACCTTACCATCTTTTTCCGAGGACCTGCCAGTTTGGTTTAAACATGAGGGAAGGCTTCTCCTGATCATTCACTTTAGCTCATGGCTAAGGGGTGTGGCAGGAAAGACAACGTTGAGTATGTGGAAGACTGGGAGCCCACTTGGAGGGACAAAAAAGGCTGTACAAGCGGGAAAGCCTACATCCCTCTGTGGAGGAATGAGGATGTTAGGGCACAAGTTTACAGAGCGCATTGAGGCACCTTTAAACTAGCAAAGTGGGAGGTAGATCAGTTGTTGATATGTGAGCCTACTCAAATAAGGGAAGCCTGGATGGCCCCAGCACTAGCTGACATGAAGGGAATAACAGGGTATAAAAATTGTGGCACCACAGGGGAAACAGAAAAAGTTATAAGGATGAGGCTGAAGAGAATCCATGAGGTGCATGTGGTAGGAGCAGGGTTAAGGATGAGTGCAGAGGAAAAGATGGGTATTATGGAGTCATGGGGGGATTAAGTGATGTGGAGGGTTATATTCACTAACATCAGAAACCAGGGGAACAAAACCAGTGATCTGGAGGCAGTGGTGGTAGAAGCACAGTTACATCTGGTGGTGATCACAGAGACATAAGCAACACAATAGCATGAGTGGAATCTGACTGTCCCAGAGTATTCACTGTTTAGGAAGAACAGGGAGTGAGGAAGTGTGGGGGTAGATTATACATAAGGGAGGGTATAAAAGCCATGGAGGTCAATGAAAGCATGAAAGGCAAGTGCATGGAGACAGTTTGGGTACAGGTAATCATGGATGGGGGAGGAAAATCAGGACTGGAGACGCAGACCATCATTTTGGAAAGAGGTAGATGATAAGGAGCTGGGGAACAAGCTTAAAAGGGCAGCAAAACATGGGGAGGTGCTGCTAATGGGTGACTTTAACATGCCAGATGTGGACAGGAGGATCCCAGTAGCAGTAAGTGCAAAGAATCAACTGCTTGTAGAGGCATTCCAGAAAGCATTCCTGTTACAGAGTCGGGAGCTTACAATGGGTGGAGCCATTCTTAACTTGGTCTTCATGAACATGCGAACATATGAAATAGTTGGCAGAAAAGGGTCACAGGTTTATCAAGTCTGCCTGAGTGTGCAGCTTGCAGTTTAATACTACTTCAGTTGCCCCACCCAATCCCTCCTTCCATCCCTCTCCCAGGCCTATCCCCCATTATGTTCTTGGTTGTACTTACCCTGCCCCTGACTCTATCCCATCCCCAATTAAAGATATCCACTGTCCTCAGTTCGATTAACTCCTCCGGCAGTGCGTTCCATCCCGCCGCCACTCTTTCTATGAAGTAGTGCCTCCTCATCTCCCTCCTGAACCTCCCTTTTCCAACTTCAGACTGTGCCCCCTAGTGACACTTTCCCCCTTTAAGTGGAACAACCCCCCCATTCTGACTTTGTTTGTGCCTTTCAAGTATTTAAAGGTCTCTATCATGTCTCCCCTTTCCCTTCTATCTTCCAGCAAGTACATGTTGAGCTCTTTCAATCTTTCCTCATAAGGCATCTTCCTAGCCCCATGATCATTTTTGTCACCCTAGCTGCACCTCTTCCAGCAGTCTCACATCCTTCTTGAGGTATGGGCACCAGTACTGCACACAGTACTCCAAGTGTGGCCTCACCAGTGATCTATATAAGGGCAGGATGACCTCCTCTTTTCTGGAGGTGATATCCCGGCAATACACCCCTGCTTCTGATTTGTCCTTGCTGCTGCCTTCCTGCAGTGTGCCAATACCTTCGGGTCCCCTGTGACTAGTACCCCTAGGCTCCTCTCCTCCTCTGAAGCTGCTACCTGCACTCCCCCAGCCAGTAGCTGGTTCTGGGATTTCTGGCTCTGAGGTGAATGACCTTGCACTTCTCAGCATTAAACCCCAACTGCCACTCCTCTGACCAGTGTTCAAGTTTAGCTAGATCCTCCCTGAGTGCCTGTCTCCTTTTCTCACTGTCTACTTTTACACAAATCTTTGTGTCATCGGCGAACAGGCTGTTCTTACTCTTGACTCCCTCTGCAATGTCTCCTATGAAAACACTGAACAAAATAGGGTCCAGCACTGAACCCTGTGGCACCCCACTAGTTACAGGTCTTGGCTTGAATGTCTCCCCCCTTACAACTACCCTCTGCTGTCTGCCCTGAAGCGAGCTCCCAACCCATCCTACCAGTTTCTCCCCCAACCCCAGGTCCCAGGAACAGGAACAGCATAGGGAAAATCACAGTGCAGGACCCACTGGGAGAAAACGATCATTAGACTGTGTGGTTTAATATCACATTAGAGGTGGAGAGGAAACAGTTAAAGGCTAAAATCCTGGACATTAGAAGGGCAGATTTTGTCAGAATGTGAAACTGTGGTAGGAGAAACTGGAAGGGGTAAGGGTGGTGGAGGAGATGTAAAAGAGGTGGAAGTTGATCAAAAACAGGATATTTGAAGCCAAGACTCTGTGTAAGGGTGGTAGTGAAAAAGAGAAAAGGAAGGGAAAGAAACCGGTGTGGTTCACATGGGAGGCGACCTACAAAAAATACAAAACTGTCCAGGCAGAGGAAGATAGGGTAGTATTTCTAAACAGGATGAAGGAGACAAACAAAGCACTGAGGAGTGCAAAGTCTGATGCTAAGTTGAGAATAGCTCAGGGAAGGAAGAAGAGGAACAAAATATTCTTTCATTACATGCAGAAAAAGTACAAAACAAATGAGATAGTCAGATTAAGGATGGGTGAAGGTAGGAGGAGAAAGATAAAGGGAAGGTAGACATACTGAACCATTTGTTTCTGTTCAGTATTCACAATGGAGTATAGAGGGGCATTGCCTGATTGTGTCATCAAGGTGAGGGGGGTTTGGGGAAGGTAACAGTGAGAATTAGATTTCTGAGGCTAGAGTGTTGAAGGGATTGAATGCACTGAAGGTGGACAAGTTAATGAGGCCAGATGATCTGCATCTCCATGTGCTGAAGGAGATGGGACAGGTCCTAGCTGTGCTGCTGGCTGAGCTACTTTTGAGTTCACTTGAGATGGGGTTAATACCTAGGGCCTGGAGGACAGAAGATCTAGTTCCCCTGCAAAAGAGTAGAAGTATGATGTACCAGATAGTTACAGACATGTCAGTCTGATGTTTATAGTGGGGACGTTATTAGTTACCTTAAAAAAGAGAGGCCAGTTCTTGATAGCAGAGAACCTATGCTCATGGGATGGAGGTCATGTCAGATAAAGCTGATCCACTTCTGTGACTGGGTGATGAAGTGGGTGGGCATCCAGTACCTTGACTCCTAAGTAGGAACACAAGCAGTAGAGGAACTCAATGAAACTGGTAGTTAGGAGTTTTAAGAGAGACATCAGAAAGCATTCCTTCATGGAGAGGGTGGTGGAGAGATGGAGCAGACTACCAAAGCATGTGGTTTGTGATAAATAAGTGTTGGGGGGAGGTGTCAAACATAGATGAGACAGGCATATGGGACTGAGAAAGACATTGGCAAAGAGGATGTAGGGGAGGCAGTATAGTGCGGTGGTTTAAGGCTCTGAGCTGCAAATCTGGTGACATCCAGCAGACCAGACCGAGGTTTGAATCCCACAGCTTCCACTTGCATACTGTGTGACACTGAGCAAGTCACTTAACTTCCCTGTGCTACCAGGTCGCTCCTGTAAAAAAGCTGTTAGCTTAGTGTGCTACTCCTGGTTAAACAACTAAATAAAAAAAATGAATGAGAAGTGAAGGGGCACTAGGGCAATAGAAACATACAAATATAAATATTGATGGCAGATAAAGACCTTGAGGCCCATATAGTCTGCCCTAAATCTGTCTATTAGTGGCAAATGCTCCCAGTGGTCATTTCCCTCCTCCATCCCCCACCCATACCCTTCTGATGTGTCTGCCCACCCTCTTTTGAACTCCCAACTGTGTTAGTGTACACAACCTCCTCTGCAAGCCAGTTCCATTTTTCCATTACTCATTCCATAAAGTAATATTTGCTGATGTCCTTTCTGACCCCCACCCCCACCAACTTTATGGCATTTCCCTGCTCCCCACGTTTCCACTCAGTATGAACAGCTCCCTGCTGTCAATCTTGTTTATCCAACGGTGGTACTCGAACAACATTATCATGCCCCCCTTCTATTCTCTAACATGTACATATTGTGGTCTTCCAACCTTTTTCCTTATGAACTTCCTATTGTCCCTGTATCATTTTTTGTCACTCTGCTTTGCACTGCCTCCACCCCCTCTCTCTCTGCCCTTGTTCAAGTGTGGGCTCCAAATCAACACAAAGAACTCCAAGTGCAGTCCAACCAGAGATCTGTACAATGGTAATATCACCTTTCTCCTGCTGCTGGTCCCTCTCCCTCAGCATCATGGTATCTCATTTGCTCTCCCTACAGCCCTTGGACACTGTCACAATGCTTTCAAGTTCTCCATTATTAAAACCCATAAGTCCCTTTCTTCCAGCATTCTCTCCACTGCTTTCACATCCTGTATTCTGTTCATATGTTTCTGGCTCCTATGTACATTACTTTGCACAGTTTGGTGTTATATTTTAGTTGCCATACCCTTAAACACCTCTCTAGCCTTTCTGGGTCTTCCTTCATGGTTTGTATTATACCCACTTTGCTGTCTATTCTTCCACAGGTCTTAGTATTATCTGCAAAGAGGCATATCTTCTCCTGGACCCTCTTCCCTATGTCATATATAAATATGTTAACGAAGACCAGTATAAAAACTGATTCTTGGGACACCATGCTTGCGACACCCCTCACCTCAGAATATTCCCCTTTCAGCTCAACTCTCTGGGTCCTCCGACTTAGCCATGTCTCACTCATCCAATTATTTTGCCCAACACCCCTAGGTCACCCAGTTTCTTGACAGGCCATTAGTGCGGAATAGAGTTGAAGGCTTTATTGAAGTTCAGATACACAACACCCATTGCCTGAACCATATCCACAACCCTTATCACCCAGTCAAAGAATTAGATCAGATTCATTTGGAAAGACCTCCCACTGGTAAACTCATGTTGTCTAGTATCCTGTAGACCAGTGGTGTATAACTTTTTTTTGTGGATGGCCAGATTGAAGACTTGAGTCAAGGTCGAGGGCCGAGGGCCACTGTAAAATGGCCTGAAGTGACAAAAGTCCAGCAAGACATTACACATAAAACAAATCAAAACATACATTTATCTGTTTATTTATCAACATGTTACTGAAACTAAAAACAAAACAAAAAAAAAAACAAAGACTGCAAGTGGAAACTGCTAGGTCCTTGGGGGACACAGACAGCTGCTGTGGGGACAATTTGTGGCCCCCGGGCCACATGTTGTGCATCTCTGCTGTAGACCATTTACCTCTAGAAACTCTACCAGCCTTTCCTTTATTATTTATTCCAAAACATTCCCCATGAAAAACACAAGACTGACTGGTATGAAGTTGCCTGGATTGTCTCGCTTTTGTGCAAGGGAGCCACATCCGCTGTTCGCCAGTCTCTTGGCACTTCCTCAGTTTCTAAAGAGTAGTTGAAGAGATCTGCAAAGTGGTCATGCCAGGACCTGCCCATCTCCCTAAACACCCTTGGTTGCAGTCTGTCAGGGCTCATAGATTTATTTGTATGAAGTGCCTTCAGGCCCTTTAATAATCTCCTCTGTGATGGGCTCCATGTTGGTACCTGCTGATAACCCATTACAGGTTTTAATGATGTTTTTGGGTTGTGGACCCAATCTTCCTCCAGGAACACTGAAGACAAGCGCTCATTCAATATGTTTTACAGTCTGTTGGAATATGGAAGTCACCTTGTATGTCGATGATACGGTTATATTCTGTGCAGGAGGATATCAAAGCTCCCTCTTCAGGGGTACAGGTTAGAAATATAAAAACACAGAATTTGTCATCAGAAAAGGACTGCTTGGCCCACCCTGTCTGCCCAGATGTTTCCTGTCTATTCTGTCTCTGCAGACCCTACCAAGCCTCCGGCGATCTTCCCCCCACCCTGCCTATTTGCCAGTATTCCCTTATTCTATCTTCTGCATGCTTGAAGCCCCTCACTGTTTTCACTCCCACCACCTCTACTGACATCCACCACTCTTCCAGTGAAGAAGTACTTCCTCACATCCTTCCTGTACTTCTGTCCTTTCGACTTCACTGCATGCCCTCTGGTCCTGGTGCACCTCTTCATTTGAAATAGATTTCTCTCCTGTACTTTGTTCACCCCACAAGGTACTTGTTGGTCTTTATCATGTCCCCCTTTCCCTCCTCTATTCCAGGGTGTACATATTGAGTTCCAGCAGTCGCTCCTCATAGGTCTTTTGATGTAACTCCTGAAACATTTTAGTTGCCCTCCTCTGGACTGCCTCCAACCTGGTTGAATTTGATAGGCTCCATGAGTAGTTTGCATCTCATAGGTTGGTTCTTAATAACAAAAAGGAAGCAAAACAAACAAACAAAAAAAAAACACCACCACCAAGTTGATGCTTTTTAGGGACCTAATGAAGAATAGTGTAGGACCTCTAAATGTTATTGAACTGAACAAAGAAATTATTGAATCTGTGGATAAATTAAAGTATTGTGGAATCACTTTGGATAGCATGCTGTCCTTTGAGTCTAACATGTTTGTATAGATATGCAGCCCCCCCTCTCCTTGATGTCTAGGGGTATGGTAATGGAATACCTGTGGGGAGGGGGATCCACACAGAAACACGTTTGTTGACTTACATTTTGTTCCATGGGTCTGGGACACAGATTTTCTCCCTCGGGGTGCTGGGCTACCAAGCAAACTTGGTTACTGGACATTTCAACACTGGAGGCATTAAACAGCCCAACCCAGGACAACAATAACAGAACTTTTAATTAACTTGATTTGTCCATGGAGAGCTTGAGGTAGACATTGTGCAGTGGCCCCACTGTGGAAACATAAGTCTCTGACCGAAAGGTCCTGGCAGGCACAGTACAAAAGTCCTAAATTTCATCTTTACAGCAGACAGCTCATTATACACACTGGGCAGTTCATATTTACATTGGACATGCATTGCAATTACCCCAAAGCAGGAAGCATTACTTACACAGTTGTAGTCACAGGCATTTCACCTACTTTGCAGTAGGTGCTTTACTCACTGTCTCTCTAGTTGAACTCCAGAGGCAGAATCCACTGGTCCTAATTCCCTGGCCACATGTAATGCAATTCTGGACTGCAGCAGCACATTTTTCCTAACCGCAGCCCCCAGAAGCATTATTCTGAGTCTATCTCTCGCTCTGTCTCTCTCTCTCTCTCTGTCTGTCTCTCTTTCTCCTTCACCAGTGGGGTCCGTCATTCCAGAACACATTGTAGATTCATAAAGGGCATTTGGCAGCTCACTTCACTGAACACTATTCCCTTAAGAATAGCCCAAAAAAGCAATCAGTGCTGTGCTACAAGCCGAGAGGGGTGTGATTGGAGGCTACCAGCCAGAGTAATTCCTGAACAAAACAAAGGCACTCACACTCCAGAGCCAGGAGAAAGTTTCTCCAATGAAGAAGGCACAAATGCCAAATAGTCCTGAATGATTTTCAAAAAATCCTCACTTTATTAGGTGCCATAAGACATGGAGAAAATAACAAAGGCACATCAGAGAAGTCCACATGCAGGTGCCCTGGTGCTTTGCCAATTAAGGCTTCACCAGGGGGTCCCTTACATAGATACATAGACATTACTTAATAAAGTGAGGAGTTTTTGAAAATCATTCGGGACTATTTGGCATTTGTGCCCCCTTTACTGGAGAAACTTTCTTCTGCCATTTGGTAGCCCCCTTCACTTGGCCATTGGCTATTTAGACTTGCACAGGAGCATTTGGCAGCTCCCTATTAGGCTTCATGAAGAAGCCCCTTCACTGGTGCCTCAAATTCATAACAGGGCATTTTTGCACCCAGTCCAATGAACAGTTTTCTCTAGGGCATTTTTAGTGCCCAGTTTCTTTTTCCGACTGGAACCTGGCATCCAGTCCAATTACCCTTCTGAGGTCAATACACAGATGCATGCCCATGGACTCCCACTTGAATACAGTTGGCTCCTCACCTTAGTTCCTCTGCACATTACTTTTATCCTGGCTCAGGCAGGCAGCTATCTCCAGGAGGTCCATGGTGCCAGAAGATGGTACCTGACCCCCTCTGACCATGAAATTGACCACTGTGGCCAGTGGGTCCAAATGCCCAGTTATATCTTTCACCCCACAGGGCTACAATTTAGCAGGCAAGGAGGGGTTGGCATCTCTAGGGGGTTTCCTGGTGCACAAACAGATACAACCCTATACCCTTACCCAAGAACTGACTTCTGTGGGTGAGGGTCCCAAAGCCAAATTACCAAGTCTGCAGAACCATTAAGATTTTCCCTCCAGCAGTTTAGGAAGTTTAGCACCGAGTGGTGCTTAGAGTCTTGTGTACAGTTCTGTTAAGCAACTGCTGAATCGAAGTCCCATTCCTGCCCTTGCCAGGCTGTTGCACTCCCACCTCTTCCTAATTGCCCTTCTCCCCCATAGGGGCAGTGTACCTCTGGCCTCTGCCACATCACTGCTTGATGCTCCAGGCCATCCTCCAGAGAAAAAGACAGTTCAGCTTACAGGAGTCAGGCAATGCATGACTGTAGATCACCTCCAGAACTCTGCCAAACTGAATGCAATGTCCTGCAACCTCTTCAGTTACAAGCAGCTGCCCCTCCCCCCAGGAAGCCAGCATAGACTAGCTGCCCAGCTCCCTGAGGTTCCAAGGAATTAACCTGCTAGTGGGTTCTTTAGGCCCAGAGACCTGATAGGGAAAACACTGTTTCTTGGAGACCCAATGTAGATTCTCTTTCTACAGGGGGCTACAGATAAAATCAATTCACTGCAGGTTGGGTCTTCTTTATATAGCAAGGAATTTTATAATGCTGGAATCATGAAAGTTATTGGTCCATGACCTTCTTATTTTTATTATTGACTATGGTTCAATTGTTTATATGGCTACATCGGAGAGAGTGCTATGGAAACTGAAGACCACTTACAACAGCATATACTATTGTCTCTTGTGAACCGAGATCCACTTGCAGTTGTCATCTTTACACAGTTACTGGTTGCCTCTCATCTGAGGAGCTGTATATCTTGTTCTGTCCAGTTTTTGCACAAGATCAGTCTGGAAATCAGTTGTTTCCTCATCAAACAACAAATTTTGCACTAGATCTCATTTAAACAAATTTCTTCAAAATATCATACTGTAAAACCAACTTTGAGCAAATGTCATTGCAATATATAATAGTTTACCAATTGATGTCATATGCTGCAAAAAATATATATTGTTTAAAAGTAAACTGAGGATGTTGCTGTTTGAAAAGTCTGAGTCAATATTCAAATGTTAGTGTGGTGGCTAATGATTTAGTGCCCGCTCTGTCCTGGATTTACACTGGTGCTCTGGGCAGGACCATGTTCGAAGGCCCCTGGGGCACTGCTGAAACCTAGCAGCATGATTGCACTAACCATTCTACTGTGCCTATGCAAATGAGGGACTCCCTCATGCATAATGGTGCAGCTGTATATTCAAAGGTTTGTGGCAGCGCTAAACAGACCCCAGAGCGGTGCTATTTATTGCTGCCAAAAACCCTGTCTTATTGCAGCACTAAGGCTGCACCCCCGCACAGAAGGCAGGGTGGATGTACTGCAGTTGTCATCCCTGGTTGTCTAGTGTTTCCCCCTCCCCTGATTGCCCTGTAATCCATTTATTCTGTGATTCTCTGGTGTCTACTGGTCCCACCTCCCCCCAATCATCCTACAGTACATGAATCCTGTGATTCCATGATGTCTAGAGGTCCATCTCCCCTTGATTGACCTGTATCATTAAACAAGATCGATCCCTTGTGCGTAGTGGATCCCCTCCCCTCCATCAACATGGGAACCCTGTATAGTACAATCCTTGGTGGACTAGAGCCCCTTCCCCACACTGAGTCCAAAGCCCCCCTTCCATGTAACAGCCACCCCCACCTACCCACCAACACACTGAGGACCCCCCTAACCTGCACACACCCTCACCCTAGTCATCACTCACCTGTCATAACATTGCAGATCATAGGCTGACACAGCCCTCTACTCAGCTCCTTGGCCGGCTACCATCTGACAGTCATAGAGCACGTTCATGAGTAAATACACTCATGAACATGCTCTGACTGTCAGATGGTGGCCAGCTGAGGAGGTCAGCAGACAGCTGAGCTGGCTGCCAGTCTCCATCGTTATGACCCATGAGTGATAACTGGGGTGGGAGGGGTGTCCTCAGTGGGTGGGGGTAGCTCATGTGCTCGGTGTGGCAAAAGGGGCACTAGTCCACTATGGATTGTGTTATACAGGAGCCCATGGTGATCAGGGGAGGGGTCGCACTAGGCACCAGTGATTATTCTTGTTTAATGATATGAGGGTGATCCTGGGGGTGGAGGGGGGCCACTATACGAGTGGAGGCAGTATAGCGCTGTTGTTTAGGGTTCTGAGCTGCAAACTTGGAGACCTGGGTTTGAATCCCACAGCCATCACTTGCATATTGTGTGACCCTGTGCAAGTTACTCAACTTCCTTGTGCTCCCAGGTCACACCTGGAAACAAGCTTCAGCTTAGTGTGCCTTTCATAGTTAAACAATTTCCCTTTCCTTTCCTTTCCTTTCCTTTCCTTTCCTTTCTTTTCCTTTCCTATACACTAGGGAATCCTGTCTCCTACACACCAGCATGGGTGCTAAGGGGCTGTGTGACATGCAAATGAGCCTATAATGGGCACAGAAGTGGCCCCTTAGTGCCTTGCATGCCTAATGGACTCATTTCCATGCTCAGGTTAAATACGGCCCACAGGAATGCTGATGCTCTCCCATTTCAGGCAGCGCTATCTCTCTTGGGCTATATGCAGCCTTGGACTGTGTAGATACAGCGCATAACCACATAGTGCTGCATCGACATGGCTCAATATTCAGTCAGTCCACTCTGTCAGTATGCACTAACTTGCTGAATATTTGCTCAAAGCTGGCTGTGCACTATTTTTTGTGCAGCACAGCAGGCTGCGCTGCGTTTGCAAATAGCTCTGTATATGGGGCCCTAGATGTAACTGCTACTTGTAAAAATGCTATGTATTTGTTTTCATGTTTTATTTTAATTTGTTAGTATGTTGGATTTGGTGTCTCCTGATCACTTGCGAAAATGAGCATAACGAGCACTAGCTCATCCAATTGCCCAGTTGATTATTTATTTATTTAGTTTTTGATCACCGGATAGGTGCGCTAGCCATAAAAATGTATATTTTCAGGCATGACCCGGGAGAGTACAGAAACAATAACATCAGTGACAATTACTTTACAGATTGATAATTTTGACAAAAAAAATTGATACAGACAAATAACAAAGAAACACCGATAATCATATGATAAACATTATCAATCAATCAATCAATCAAAATCTTTATTTATTCAGGCGGACATCATTGAGCAAAGCTTATTTACAAGATGGACCTGATAAGGTCAAGGATCAAATTGATGGTACAGTAGCAGATATATACAAAACACTTGTATTTAAACAGATAAAGTAATAAAAACATATATACAATCCAAGGATAGAGGTTGATAACACCTAACAGGACAAGGTAGGATACAATAAAAATACCCTAGAAGAATCCAGTATGTACAAGTCCCAATAGAGGAGCCAAAGCAAGCACGCAACATAGGGTACTCGGTATTACAGGCTCAGGGCAAACTAAAGCAGACAAACAGATATAATGATTGAATGACTGCAAAAGTGGTGATAAACAGCCTCTGCGGATGTCATGGAGGGGCTGAGTGGGAGAATTCAGATAGGGGCCATGGCTACTAGTAGTAGGAGGTATGGAGGAGTAATTGGGGTTGAGGTAAGTGCCAGGAGTTGATGTGGAGATCTTAGTCAAGGGAAGCAAAACTGTGAAAAAAGGTATGATAGGGGGCTGAGATACCAAATAAGGGGGCTGCATGGGAGGGAAAAATTAGGGGGATAATTTATGGGAGAGATGCCAATTATAATTGCTGACTGAAAGGGGGAGGGTTGTGAATGTGACTGGACTAGGCCTTGTGGTAGCAGTTGCATTTCTCTGGGAAGAGACTTATGCAGAGCTTTTTAAAGGATGCTAGAGGTATAAAGTTGGTTATCTTTAGGGTCTTCTGAAGAGAATTCCATGCCATTGCTAGAGAGTAGCTGATTGCAGAACTCCCATACCGGGTGTAGGCTTTGGGAAACTTAAGCATGATGAAGTTGTTGCTTCTTAGGGCATAGGACCTAGCTGTGGCCAGTGTAAAGCAGTCTAAAATATAGGTTGGAAGTTTATTAGACAAAGCTTTGTATATCCATAGTGCAGCATTTCTATTCCTTCTGAGGTGTAGGGATGCCCAACCAACTGCAGTATAGAGAGAGCAATGATGAGTGTTGAATGGAAGATCTGTAATAAACCTTAGTGCTCTGTGATACAAGGTATCCAATTTGCTTAAATAGGAAATAGGACAGTGACCATAAAGGAAGTCTACATAGTTGATAAGTGAAAGAAATGAGGCCTGGATTAGTCTCAGCCTTGAGTCTCTGGTTAGAAAATGTTTAATTCTGAAGAATAGGCCGAGCCTCTGGCTCAGAAATGTATACATGAAACACATGAAATACATGATACATCAGAAATGTATACATGAAAGAAACAAATACATATCAAAATTAGGGCACATGTTGATCAGAGTAGGGTAAAACAACCATGAGCATTAATACTATAGTAATTATAAGGAGCTATAAGAAAGAAATTGAAAAAAGGGTAGGAATAGGGTAGGTAGAAGTAGGATGGTGGAAACTGAAGTATGGAATACAAAAGGTAGAAAGTATAAGGCAGCGGGTAGCCGTGGTAAACAATCAAGTTGCAAGTGCTGAGATGATTGAGAAAGGGCAGGACTGAAAATGGCCATGGAGAGCGGGGTTAGGTAAGGGACTAAGGTGGTTTGAAACAGGAGCATTGACTGGAGGAGACGAGATGGGCTCAGAGTAATTTCTTGAAGGAGGCATGGGTAGAGGCCTGTCGAATAGTTATTGGGAGGGAGTTCCAGTATTGGGGGCATGACAGGCAAAAGAGCTTGCGCCTTTAGAGGTTGTATGTCTAGGGATACAGACCAAGGCATTTTCAGATGAACTAAGGTCATAGCAGGATGCCTGATTTTGAAAGAGTCCTGCTAGGGACTTAGGTATTTGGGATCTGATAATGTTGTCTATGACGGAGCTGAAGTCATAGGAACTGGCCACATGAGGGGATTAATCATTCTTTCCTCACACACTCCATCCCAGACAAATGGAAAATCTCCACTGTCATCTCAGTGCACAAATGGGCCCTGCTAATCTCATTGAAAATTATAGATCTATTTCCATCCTGTGTCCTATTGCAAAAATCCAGGAGAGACTCCTATATAATCAGCTGTACTCTTTCCTTGAACAGAATAACGCCTTTACAATACACCAACATGGCTTCAGGAAATCTCATGGGACTGAATCTGCTCTTTTGAAGGTCACCTCTGACATTTTTCATGCCATGGATCAAGGCAGTGCCACGGGAGCTGTCTTCATTGACCTCACAAAGGTATTCGGCCTTGTTAACCGCTCCCTCCTCATCTCCAAACTGCAATCATTAGGTTTCGATTCCAACTCCCTCTCCTGGATCTCAACCTATTTATCCCACCATTTCCAATGCATCAAATGGGCTGGTGCCCTCTCCTCCCTATCTCCAATCACTGACAGGGTCCCCCAAGGATCTATTTTTGGGCCCTTACTTTTCTCGATCTTTATTAACGACTTGCCTCTAAACTGCGGGGGTATCTATCCAGCTCTACGCAGACAATGCCATCTTATACCGACACAGCACAGATGTTTCCTCTATTAAATCCGATCTGGAAAAAGACTTCCAACAACTGGAAAACTGGTTCAAATGGAACCTACTGTTACTGAATACAAAGAAAACTAAATCCATGTTGTTCCACCATACACCCTTTGCTTAACTTCTCAGCCTACTCTGATTATCAACACATCCTCTGGTCTGCCTCTAGAAGTTGTGGGATTGTTCAAATACCTGGGTATGACTCTTGACGAACACTTATCCTTCAACACACATGTGAACAGTGTTATTAAAACCACAAATCAGAAACTTGGGCTCCTCTATCGCACTTCCCCCTACCTTACTCCTTGTGCTAGAAAGACCATTGCCTCGGCTACCCTCCTCCTCCCTGGTTTATTCTATGGTGTGCTCATAATTCACTCGGTCAAGACCACCACCTTGGCCAAGCTCAAACAGGCCTACCACAGGATAGTTCGCTTAATAGAAACATCACCAGCTCGGGCACACCACTATGATGTTCTCAAGTCATTAGGCTGCTGTCCTTTGAGCCCAGAATGAACTTCCCTGTTCTACGTACCACATTCAAACTCACCCATCTCCCTTCCCCTCCCATCTTCTCCGGGCTGCTGACTCTTAAATCCTTCCCCAGAACCCTTCACCACTCCCACCTCCTGTTGCTGAGCCTTCCCAAAGTTTGCCTAGCCATTGGCAGGCGATTCTTCTCTTTCTCAGCACCTCTAAAATGGAATAGTCTCCCACATAGCTTACTTTCATGTACGTCTCTTCCCCTTTTTAAAAGAAGCTACAAGGAAATCTGCTCCCCCAATCTGCAGTGGCAACTGTACTTAACCCCCTCTGCTAACCTCTATGCACCCTCCCTTCTCACCTGCACTTTGTAACTCTCCAGTCTTCTGTTTTAACCCCTTCTCTTAACCCTAGTGCTCCCTTTACCTCTCACATGTCCCTCTCTGGCTTTCCGATATTCTCCTAAACCCCTTCCCTCCCCTGCTCTCACCTCTTCCCTCTCTTATATTCCTGTATTTATGTTAATTTATTGTACTATGTAATGGTAGTAAGATGTAACATCTACTGCGCAAAATTTCCTGCCTCAGTACAGTGGTCCCATGCCTTCATCACAGTGGTCCAAAGCACAATCATAGGATTATCGACTCTGGACCCTTCCGGACCATCATGGAATCATCATCCTGCAGCTGAGGAAACTCACTGTCTACTCATTAACACACCTTTATATATAGAAATATATAATATATCTATATATATCTATATATATATATAGATATATATACTGTATATATATATGTATTGTTCTCCTGCCACTGATTATACTCTTTTGATTTATGTTTTATCTCTTGCATCAAACTGTATTTGTACCTACTGTACTCATGGAATTGTCTTTATTCCCAGGGTCACCCCTGAAAAAGGGACATGACTGTCTCAGTGGGCCCACCCTGTTATCAAAATTCAAATAAATAATTAAATAAATATTGCTCATCGGCTTACCAGAATAAAACAAGCATTTGTTAATGCTGAATGTTCACCACTTGCATTGCTGTTGTACTGGGTTCTTGACCAAAATCAAAGACAAATCATAAAAAAATGGTAATATATTCCAAAGAAGCCTCCTATAATGTATAGGTGGGCGACCTAGAGCAAGCTTGATTCTGGCTCGAGCATGGTGCCTGGCTCAGCTGGGCTCGACCTCTATAAGCAATTGAGAGCAAAAGTCAAGTCAGTTATAGTCAAAGGAAGCATTTTTGTAAGCCCAAGCAGTTAGTATAGTGTCTGAAACATTCACCTCCTATGTAGAGAACAGCCTACAATAGCCATTGCTCTGCTCATGTTTTGGCTTGTAGAGTCAAGCCAGACTCCTGGCTCAGCTCTGGCTTGGCTTTAGGTGAAACATTTCTGGCTTGCCCACCTTTATTATAATGCATGGCCTAATATGATATGCATTTTATGATTAAGAATTTGGCTGTAACAGTAATGTATGGCATTATTTTATGCTTTGAATCCCTACTTTTTAGTGACAATCAGACACATCCATGGAAATCAGAGAGCACTGAGGTTTGGATCTGATCAAAAAGCTGAAAATCTGTCATGAGGTGCAGAAACACATGTAAACGAATGTTCTTAGGTCACCTTCTCTTCCATTACTCTATCTCTTGCCAGGCACTTGCTGCCCGTGTTGTGTCGAGACTTCAGTTCATTCTCCTGCTTCACCTGTGGTCTTGCACCACTCAGCCTCTAGCCCAGTGTGTGCTGTTCCTAGTGTTATGGCAGAACTTCAGTTCCTTTATGTCCTTTGGTCTCCCTGGCTTCTGCCAGAGCGGTGCTGGGATCACAACTTTTGACCCTTTTATCGTCTGTGCCTCTGACCCATACTCAACAGTCTGCTCTCCCAGTGCTCCTGTTAGCACCTCAGGATATTTGAAATCATTAATTTTTGACTTATTTATTAATTCATTGAATGATTTCAGTCCTGTTTGGGTTGCTGAGTACTAGGAGGAATCGTGTCATTGGCCAAAGGAACAGCCATATGCAGAGCTCTCTGGCTGGCTGCTCTCACATCCTGGTGGAGCTGCACATCACTCTCTCAAGCAACTGAGCACATGTCTCTTTCTGTTTCTTCAATCACTTCAGATCTGATCATGGATGTTGCAGAGATAGCATGCCATTGTTGCTCACATAGCAGCACTAGTCTAATAGGAAGGCTGATGGTTACTATCTCGGAGTTTCTAGCCTCCTGCTAAGTAAATTAGCACACTGGCCAACCTCAGCAGTACAGAAGCTACTGATAGTTTGCAAATGAAGACTGCAGCCATAGCACCCCTCACTGGGATTTTGCAAATGGGAGCCCAACTGGCAGCTTGGACTTGGAGATAGTGTCTAATTGCATTCTGCGTGCATGTACAAGGTACCATACATTGCAATCCCATCTGGCTCCAAGAGATGGTAGCATTCAAGCTTTGATATTGCAATGAGATCACTATCAAAGACCATTGAAGAACAATAATAATTTAACTCCATTGGTTTGATCTGTTCAGCTAAAAGTGATTGTTGGAAAAGGAGGTTAGATTTATACAACCCACTTGAGATTTTGCACAGAATAAGAGCCACTATCTTTTTGATGGTTCAAGTTAGTGTTCTCAGCATCCGCATCACTCCAGAATGATGCTGCCACTTGCTTCTGTCTAGCTAATGTGTGTTGAGGGGGACTGGTGGAAATGTGGAGCCGATAGCAGTCAGGGCCACCAAAACAGACAGCTTTGAATGAAATGCAAAAAGCCAGCATGAAGGCAACATTGATCTGCAGAAATGCTGCTCAGGTGGCTGGTAGGCGGCATCATGCAGATGAAGAAAGGCAGCTGCTGTTTAATAGGCATGGCTACCTCTTTTCAACTACATGAAGGTTCTACCTATCAACTATCACAGCAGCATCATGACCAGCCTCGCAGATTATTGGACTGTCACAGTCGAGCCCATTGCAGCTTGAGTTGCATTGGATCTGACAGCGACACACCTCTGAAATCTAGTATCACATTAATATGTTCACTTTGCATAAGGATGAACATGAAAATAAAATTAAATTAAATTAAATGAGGTTTGCCTTCTCCTTCTCATCCTCTTCTCACCCCTCAACCTTCCTGAGCCTGATCACCTCTTTCCTGGTGTTGTGCAGCTTTTGTATGCATTGAAAGAACATTTTCTCACCCTCTTTAATCCCCACACTAACCTCAGCTCTGTATCCACTTTCACCTGTCTCAATGTTCTGTTTTCTATGCTTAAACTCTCTTGATAGAAACATAGAAACATAGAATTTGTTGGCAGATAAGGACCGCTTGGCCCACCTAGTCTGCCCATTTTTCTACCTAACAGATAAGCTGCAGATCCTAGTTAACCAACAGCTTACTTCCTCCTACCCCCCACTAGGACTGCCTTATGCCTGTCCCATGCATTTGAAGTCCCCCACTGTTCTTGACTCCACAACCTCCTCAGGGAGGCTGTTCCATGCATCCACAACCATCTCAGTGAAAAAATACTTCCTCACATTACCTCTGAGCCGTCCCCCCTCAATCTTCAAATTGTGCCCCTTGTTCTTGCACGTCTCTTTTTCTGGAAGATGCTACCCTCTTGGACTTTGTTTATTCCTTGAGCTACTTGAAAGTTTCTATCATGTCCCTCTCTCCTTCTTTCCTCAAGGGTATACATATTAAGCTCCTTTAGCCTTTCTTCATATGTCTTCTGGTGCAGACCCTGCACCATTTTGGTGCCCTCCTCTGGACAGCCTCCACTCTGTCTATGTCTTGTGGAGATGGGGTCTCCAGAACTGCACACAATACTCAGATGGTTCTCACCAACTGTCTGTACAGAGGGATAACAGCTTCCTGTTTTCTACTATGATGCCTCTTCCTATGCATCCCAGTATCCCCCCAGCCTTCCTTACTGCCTTCTCACATTGCTTGCCCACCTTTAGGTCATCTGATATAATTACCCCCAGGTCCCTTTCTATTTTTACTGTTGTCAGTATCTCACCCCCCATTGTGTACTCTTCCCCTGGGTTTTTGTTTCCCATGTGCATTACCTTGCACTTCTTTGCATTGATATTGATACTCCCTCTTATCCACTTCTGACAGACTTGCTTTGTACGCAATCTTGCCCTTTTTTTGCCTTCACTGCCTTAGTCACATCTTTGGAAAATCACAGTGGTTTCCACTCCCTCTTGCTCATCCCCTCCATCCTTGTGCAGAGACTTGTTGCTTCCAGTATCCCCTCTTTTATCAAGTTAGATCTGCTGCCCACTCTTGATGCTGCTTTCACATCCTGCAGTTTTTCCCTTAGCACTACCTTCACCTTCCTGAAATCCACTCTACTGAAGTCTAGGACCATAGTCTTTAAGCGCACCTTATCTGCTTGTAGCTTGGTTTCCACCCATGTGGTACTGTGATCACTATATCCTAGAGATTTCTCCTCCATGATCTATCCCACGCTGTCCTTGTTTGCCAGGACCAGATCCAGTATTGACTTTTCCCTAGAGGGTTTTGCAACCTTCTGAACTAGAAATATACAGTAGAAACAGAATTTGTCAGCAGAAGGGACTGCTAGGCCCACTCAGTCTGCCCAAGGGTTCCCTACCTATTGCACATCTGCAGACCTTTACTGATCTCTGGGGATCCTCTCCCCTGCCTGTTTCTGTACTAATATGCTTTTGTATGAATCCCATACATGCTTGAAGCCTTCCACCATTCTCATTTTCCTGCCTATTGCACATCTGAAGACCCTAACTGGTCTCTGGGAAACCTCTCCCCTCCCTGTTTCGTACTAATATGCCCTTGTGCCAATCTCATACATACTTGAAACCTTCAACTGTTCTAGCCTCCACAGCTTCGGATGACAGTTTGTTCCGTGCTTCTACCACACTTTCTGTGAAGAAATATTTCTATACCTCTGTTCTGAAATTTCCCGTTGTAATTTCATTGCATGTATCCTAGTCCTGGAGCTTGTCTTCTTCTGGAAGAGGCTCCCTCCCTGCACTCTGATCCTCCCTGTGAGGTACTTGAAGATCTTGATCATGTCACCCCTTACTCTTCTGCTTTTCAGATTGTACATATTGAGATCCCTCAGTCTCTCCTCAGAGAGCTTCCCTTGCAAGCTATGCACCTTCTTAGTTACCTTTCTCTGGACTGCCTCCACCATGTCTATGTCTTTTCTGAGGTGTGGTCTCCAGAACTGGACACAATATTCCAGGTGGAGGCATAACAGAGAGTGGTACAGTAGCAATGCGACTTCCCTGCTCCTGCTGGTAATGCCCCCTCCCTATGTACACTAGCATCCTTCTACCCTTGCCCATGGACTTATCACACTGTACTATCACCTTGAGGTCTTCTGAAATAATAACTCTGAGATTCCTTTCCTGCCTACAGACTGCCAATACCTTCTCCACATCCTTTAATCAGCACCAGGGTTCCTGTGCCCTAGGTGTATAATTTTGCAGTCTTTAACATTGAACCCCAATGGCCATGCCTTCAACAAATCCTAGTGGGGGACTCCATTGTGAGGAGGATAGATTTGAGGACAGGGAGGGAGTGGGAGGAGAGGACAGTTAGATGCCTAACCTGCACCACACCTCAGAAGGATGGGGAGTGGATACTGAGTATCCAGTAGGATCCATCTAGGGCAGCAGGACAGGAAGGAGAGCTGAATGTCATTGTCAACCTAGGGACTAATGATCTGGCTAGGGATGAGACTAGGATAGTGCAGGAGGAGTTCAGGGAGTTGGGGAGGGGTCTTAGTCAGGTAGCATGCTCAGTGGACCTTTCTGAGGTGCTACTTGTCTATGACAAGGGGGAAGGTAGGGTACTCCATACCATGAGGTTCAACTCATGGTTGAAGGAGTGGTGCAGAGAGGAGGGGGTTCAGCTACACTGGGTACTGCATCCCCACCTGGAGGGATAAGGGCCTATACAGAGAGATGGCCTGTATCCATCCAGGAGGGGAACCACCATCCTCAGTGAACAGTTTAAATGTTACATTGGCAAGCATTTAAACTAGTGGGAGGGGGGTGGTGGAAGGAAGCAGGGATACATAAACTGCCCTTCCCCCACAAGCTGAAGTAGTCATTAGGGAGAACCCTAAAGAAGGGAAATTCTCAAGGGTACCTAACAATAAAAAAAACAAAATGGCAGAAATGAAGAAAGATGGGAATGAGAGCAGAGGGAGTTAGGAGAGAAGGCAAAAGGTAAAATGGGTGGGAGGGGTGGGGCTGACAAGCAGGGTGGTAGTGGAATCTGGAAGGCCATGTGTGCAAATGCTCAAAATCTGGGAAATAAAATCCTGGACTTAGAGGCCATCATGGCAGAGGCTGACCTGGACACTGTCACCATTATTGAGTCATGGTACAATGAGAACCATGACTGGAATATAGCCATACCAGGCTATACTTGGTTCAGGAAGGACAGGGTGGGGAAGGAAGTGGGAGGAGCGGCTCTTTATTTGAGGGATAGCGTAAAAGCAACAGAGATATAGGGAATACAGGGAGGGGTGGAGGTACTGTAGGTCACCCTAGAAATGGGGAATGGTCCTGCAATTTTCACTGGCGTGATCTGCAGATCTCCAGCATTGTGGGGGGAAGGGATAAGGTTCTGGTAGAAGCCATCCAAAAGATGGTAAATAAGGGGGAGGTGCTGCTGGTAGGGGACTTCAATCTTCCCGATGTAGATTGAAGCATCCCACCTGCAGTTTCAGTTAGGAGCAGGGACATCCTGGACTCCCTGCAGGGGGCTTTCCTCAGGCAACTAGTAAAAGAGCCCAGTCATGAGGGGGCAATGCTGGACCCTGTACTCATGAATGGGGACAGTGTTGCAGATGTTACAGTGGGTGGCCACCTGGAGACTAATGACCACCATACGGTGTGTTTCAATATAAGCACTGTGGCAGAACTGAACCACACAAAGGTGAGGGTCCTGGACTTCAGGAGGGCCAATTTTAAAAAGATGGGGGAATGCCTCAGGGATACCCTGGTTTGGGGGGGACTTGGGTGGAGTGGAGAAACTGTGGGTGAAACTAAAAGAGGGGATAGTAAAGGTAACAAACCTCTGGGTCAAGCAAGCAAGCAAAAGCAAGAGGAAAAAGGGACCGCTATCATTCTCAAAAGAGGTGGATGAGAAGGTAAGGACAAAAAAGTTAGCATTCAGGAGGTATAAGGAGACACACAGAGAGGAGGATAGGAGGTGTATCAGGAGAAACAGAATGAGGCAGGGAAAGTAATTAGGAGAGTAAGGTGCAAATGGAGGAGAAAATAGCACAGGCAGTAAAGAAAGGGGACAAGAAATGTTTCAAGTATGTAAGCAAAAAGAGAGAGAGACTAGGGGAGGGACAGTAAGACTTAGGAGGGAAGAGGGGGGCGCAGTGTGTGGAGGGAGACCAGGAAAAAGTGGGTATCCTAAACAAATGCTTTTGTTTAGTGTTCACAGAAGAAGGGGAAAGCAAGGGACCACAGATAAGTGACAAGAGCATCGAAGGATGGGAGGTGGACAGTAGTCCATTTACAGAGGAGAGAGTCCTGAAGGAACTCACAAATCTGAAAGTGGACAAGGAAATAGGACCAGATGGGGTGCATCCAAGGATATTGAGGAAGCTCAAAAAGGTGCTGGCTGCACCTCATGCAGCTCTGTTCAACCACTCACTGTAGATGGGAGTGGTTCCAGAGGACTGGAGGAGGGCAGATGCAGTCCCACTTCACAAAAATGGTAGCAGGAAACAGGAAGGAGGTGGGCAATTACAGGCCAGTCAGCCTGATTTTGGTGGTGGGAAAATTAATGGAATCACTACTGAAGGAAAGGATTGTGGAATTTCTTGAATCCAGTGGCTTACAAGATCAGAGACAGCATGGATTTATTGGGGGGAGGTCATGTCAAACAAATCTGATAGATTTCTTTGACTAAGTAATCAGAGAATTAGATCAGGGTGGAGCGGTGGATGTGGCCTACCTAGATTTCAGTAAGGCCTTCGACACCGTGTCACATAGGAGTCTCAGAAACTACCTGGGCAGACTAGGAGTGGGTTCAACTACAGTAAACTGGGTTAGGAATTGGTTAGGGGACAGGAGACAGAGGGTGGTGGTAAACAGAGTTCACTCATAGTAAGGGAGGGTGATCAGGGGGATACTACAATGAATTGAGGTCTAAGACAAGTAGAGGAGTGGTCAAGGGTGCGGCAGTTAAGTTTCAATATGAAGAAGTGCAAAATTATGCACTTGGGGCACAGAAACCCAGGGGTGGAGTACAAAATGGCAGGAATAGTATTAATGACCACCATTCAAGAAAGAGACCTGGTGGTAATCATATCTGATGACCAAAAGGTGGTCAGACAATGTGACAAGGCAAGGCAATGGGGAGAGCTAGTGGGATGTTAGAGTGCATAGGGAGGGGTATCACCAGCAGAAACAGAGAGTTGGTGTTACCACTGTATAGATTACTGGTGAGACTTCACCTAGAGTACTGTGACCAGTTCTGGAGACCACATCTCTGGAAGGACATACACAGAGTAGAGACAGTCCAGAGGAGGGCAACTAAATGATGTAGGGTCACATGAAAAGCCCTAAGAGGAGAGACTAAAGGACCTCAATACGTACACCATGGAGGAAAGGAGGGATATGATAAAGACTTTCAAATATCTCATGGGTATAAATAAGGTTCAAGAGGGAAGCATTTTTCAGAAAAAAAATGCTCAAGAACAAGGGGACACGCTATGAAGCTTGTGGGTGGTAGATTCGGGAGATATGAGGAAGTGCTTCTTCACAGAAAGAGTAGTGGATGCCTGGAACAGCTTCCCAGCAGTGGTGGTGGGGGAAAAAATGGTAACAGGATGTAAGAATGCATGGAATATTCATAAGGGAACCTTAGTGGTAAGGAAAGGGGGGGTTAAAGCTGGAGATCAAGTATGGTCTGCGGTGTTACAGTAGGTAGGAAAAATGGACAGACTAGGTGAGCCAAAAGGTCCTTATCTGCTGTTAGATTCATTGTCTCTATATTTATAGTTTCCCTATATCCCAGTGCATTGTCTCCATTCCCTCTTGGGTGTCTACCCCGTTGCAGATCTTGGTGTCTTTTACAAAAAGACAGACCCTCACAGTTCCTGTGCAATGTCTCATATGAAGATATTGAAAAGGTCTGGTCCCAGAAGTGAACCCTGCGATATCCCGCTGGTCACTCCTTATTCTTAGAATGTGCTCCATTTACCACTACCCTCTGCCTCCCATCCATTGGCCAGTTGTGAGCCCAGTTAACCATTTTGGTCCCACCCCCAAATTGGTCAGCTTCCCAATCAGACTTCAGTGGCACAGTGTTGAAGGCTTTGCTGAACTCTACATAGGCTACACCCACTGCCCTTTCCTGGTCCATTTCCCTGGTCACCCAGTCAAAGAAATCTATTAGATTAATTTGGCATGACCTTCCCCCAATGAACCAGTGCTGCCTGTGGTCTTGCAGCCCACTGGTTTTTAGGTAATCATCCAGAAATGCATCTTGCATTTTATCCACCAGGGACTGACTCCTTGTGCTCGCAGCTATTGGGATACTCCAGTCCATGTCTAGCATGTTGAAGTCCCCCAACATAAGCACCTCCTCCAGTTCCACCACACCCCTGATCACCTCCCCTAGATCTCTGTTGGTTTCTTTTCTTTGTGTTGAGGGCCTGTACACCACCTTGACCCTGATCACCCTCCTCCTGCAATTTCTTGAACCCTGACTGCCTCTGTCCCTGTACCCCTTCCTACTGCCTACGGTTTGAATACTATTACTAATGTATAGTGCCATTTCAAACCCTCTCTCCTGTACCTTATCCCACCTGAACATTGTGTACCCTGGTATCCTTAAGTCCTACTTGTGGTATTGTATTGCCCATGTTTCAGTTACAGCCACCCTGTTCAGTTGTGCCTCAGCCATTATTAGTATACCAGATTATTTAGCGGTAAGAATAAAAATTAGGGATATAAACCCAACTCTCCAGAAGGCAGCATATAGAGAGCTTGTTGTCCCAAAATTTAGAACTCAATATTCTGAATATTTCTTTAGTTGTATGATTCCCCTGATCTGGAATAATCTTCCACCCCAGTTTTGTCAGGTTAATGTTAAACCCCCATCTTTAAAAGTAATCAAACAATGGTTTATGAGTTCTGCAACTGCACAGATCAAGTCTTGCTGTGTTCATTAATGGTTTAGTATGTATTGTATTGTTATATAATTTATGTAAGGTCGTTGTTACTGCCATTTATGTTAATGGATGTTGCTTTGAAATTGTGTTTCAATGTTTGTGGAATAGCAGTAAGGAGAGATGGGGTATATAGTGCTTGTGTAACTTGTAGTACTTTTTATGGCTTTACTCTATTCCCATTCTTGAGTAGTAGATATGTAAACAGTAATTTGTAGGGAACAGAAGGCCCATGAAAAAGGGCGAGAAGAGCACCAGAGAAGGAGAAGGAGGGGATGGTGGAGGATGAAAAAAATACTCCCTAAGCAAGAGAGGTGTGTTAGATGAGGGCTTAAGTAGCGGTTGTGGGAGGAGCTATTCCCCACATTGAACCTCGGGCAAGTCCTCCCATTCAATGTTTGTGGAATAGCAATAAGGAGAGATGGGGTATATAGTGCTTGTGTAACTAGTAGTACTTTTTGTGGCTTTACTTTATTCCCACTCTTGAGTAGTAGGTATGTAGGTAGTAATGTGTATTGAATAGAATGCCCAAAAAGATATCCCCTTCAACTCATGGAGAGTATGATCCCCTGGCACTCAGGAGAGGGAAAACTCCCCAGGTGGAGGAAGCCTCTGAGGTCCCATGGCCGGAGGTCTGCCCATCCTCTAGGCATACTAAATGGAGAAGGACCTGGGTTCTAGTAACCATAGTTAATTTAAGGTTGGGGAGTTGCTTGGAGAGACGATAATCCATCCTCAATCCATGGATGATGCTGACCACATTATGATCCTGAGGTTGAAGAGTAGGTCTGTTCTAAATGAGCAATAAAATCCTAAGTATGAAGTAAATCTGGGTGAAAGAGGATGTAGAAAGTCCAAGTTTCCAAGATGATGAATGATGCTTGTCCAACGGAATTGCAAGGGTGTAATGGGCAAAGGGACCATGATTGGATTAATAAAGTACTAAACTGGGAATGGTGAAAATGTAATGGTAGAAGAAGTCATTGGTAAATTATCCAACTTGTGAAAGGTTTAAATGTAAGGGTATGGTCTGGAGGCTAGGAACTCTGTATTGAACATAGAGTCACTAATGAAGCATCCATAGAGTCGAAAAATTGTAGAAGAGTCTTTGAGTGCCCTGGAGATGATGCTTCATTCTCGATCCAAGTATGATACAGACTGAATGATGATCCTGAGGATGAAGGGTACATCTTTACTGTAGGGATGGTAAAATTCTATGTGTGAAGCAGATCCAGTTAAAGAAGATCTAATGTAGTCCATGTTTCCGAGGTGACAAAAGATGCATGTCTAAAGGGACTGTTGAGGCGTAATGAGTCAGGAGAGCAAGATTTGATCAATATAAGACCAGACAGAACACTGTGGGAGTTGTGATGATTTATAAAGTTATGGGTGACTGATCCAATTTGTATAAGGTTTGATATTCGAGGTAGTCTGGAGGTAAAGAATCGATTAGTGAGTGATGAGTCACTAGGTAAGCATTCCAGAGTAAAATGGGTAGAGGAGATTTTGAGTGCCTGCTGAGAGTAGTGCCATACGTGATTAGTAAAGCACTAGAGGAAGATTTGCAGAGCCGTCCAGATGGTAGCCTAATATATATGAGGAATGATTGGAAATCCAGTATAAGAAATAGATGGCTTCTTTTGGTCATGTTGCTCGTGACTTTATATTCAAATCCTCTGCTGGTAAGCTACCTGAAGTAAGTGTGGGTATTCCTGTGGTGTGATCATTTAGGAGATGCACTGTGGTGACACAGGTGGTTAAGTTTACAGATAAACCCAATGCTGAAGTACATGAGAGAAGCTTGGGGTGGATGAAAGGAAAAGTCTGTAGGTTGGATTAGTAGTGAGATCGATTAGTGCAGGGTGCCATAGGATTTTAGTGCTACAGCTGATTAATACCGATTGGGATGCAAGGCTAAGTTGGTGAATTTGTATTGGCTGTTACAGATTGCCAGTTAGAATTCAGTACAGCCAGTTCTCAGTGATGGTCTTTACTGTAGAGATTAACAAAGGTATTTTGAGAAGAAGAGGCTGAAGGGTCTGCTGGAAAGCAGTGGACCCGGCTGAAGGTAGTAGGTGAAAAGGTGTGGATAATAGTATAAGGAATAGCGAAGTCCGGGGGTGAAATAGAGGTTTGGATGGCATGGAGTTAGTAATCAGCTAGCTGTGGAGATCCCACAATGAATATTCTGGAAGATATCTGTGCAGTTTCTAAAACTAGCAATGACTGCTGGGAAGTAGGAGTCAAGTAACTGGTCATCAGAGTCAGTGTTGAAATAAGAGGTGGCAGAAGGTAAAATGGATGATGTCCATAGTTGAATGGGTTATCTTGTGATTCCTGGTATCTGTAGAGTGATACTGATTACAAAGTCTGAGTATCACAGGAGTATTTAAGTCCTTTCCATGATGAGGATAGTCAATGAGACGAGGCATACAGGGAAGTCATGGTGATTGGATGGACAGGGATTGGAGGGTATATCCAATAAGGATGGAGGAGATCTTCCTATTGTCCAAGCGAATGGGATTCCATGAATGATTGTGAAGAACTGAATGGGCAGTATGAGACTCTATGATGACGTAAAAGTCTATGGGGCATGTGAGCCAAGAAATGTTTGCTGGCAGTAGTATTACTCCAGAGTAATGTATTACTGATCCAATGAGTAGTGGAAGGGTACTGTTAGAAGGACTAGAGTAGAAGTAGAGGATGGATCATATGGAAAAGCAGATGACTGGGTAGGAGTACTGGTCAGAGATAGGATACAAGGCCCATAAGAGCCACAGCAAACAGTACAAAGCCCCAAGCCAGCAAGGTGAAGATGAGAAGGCAGCCATTCAAAATGGGAAGAAAGCCCAGAGTGGATCCTGAGGAACTGAAGGAGTAGCAGAGGAAGCTATGGGCTAGGCGAAGCCAGATGACATCCAGAAGAGGAAGGTAAAGGTCCGGGTCAGGTCCAAGGCAAACAGCAGCAAATTGCAGGAAAGCTGAAGCAAGGCATCAGATGACAATCCACGGAAGGCTGAGGAGCCAAGCCAAGCACCATGAGCAACAGGAGTCCCACATCTGATGAAGGCTGGAAATGACAAGAGAAAATAATGGAAGGCACCAGAGTGACAAAGAACGAGGTCCCAAATCTGCAAAAGAAAACAAGTTTGTACATCAGCCAGATGAGGGACCTGCAGCAAAGAAGTCCATGAGGCAGTCGACCTGGAGCAAGAGAGGGACCAAACAAGCTGGCAGGATCCATATGATGAGGGAAAGGAGGCCAAAGAAGCTAGAGAATGAAGGTCCATAGAAGAATGGGATGGCAAGAGGAGTCTGACAAAGGAGAAGACTAACGTGATTGAAGGGAAGTGGCAAACTGGAAGGATGGAGGCAAACAAGTCGAAGAGGTCCAGATTCCACAGTTGCAGGCAGAAGTAGGAAGTCCGGGTCCAGAAGGGTTGTGGCATCAGGTAGCAGGTGAAGAAAAACATATGTGAAGCAGCTGAATGGAAGGACATGCATCCAGACGGGATGTTCGAGGCAAGTTGATCCTGGCCGTAGTCGCTAGTGAATGTAGAACTATGATAGAACATGGTTGAGGAAGTTCTGTCCCAGAATGGAAATGGCAATCTGCATCGGTGTAGATGCAAATAGTGGAGACAGTCCATGATAGAGTCAGGCTCCCGGCCATGGAAGTCGGCAGATGGGAAGAAGTGTCTAGACTGCAAATGAGATAAGATGGAGAAGCAAGTCGGGCAAAGACCTGTTCCTGAAGGAGCAGCAGCCGGGTATCAGGCTGAGGACATAGAAGATGAAGCAGCAGACTGGAGACTCAGCCAACCATCAGGGATGGCAGATGAATAGTGGTGACCTGAAGCAGTATAAGTAAAATGATGATGGTACACAGAGTGATAGGTCTATTCCCGAAGGGAAACGGCAACTGGCATAAGGTAGAGAAGGTACGTTAGTAGGAGGTATGGTATAATTCTGTAGAGTGGAGACGTAGCTCCCATCCCTGGTAGTCATGGTGAGCTAACCTGCACTTGATGCTGCCAAGCAGAGTTAGGGATGGAGGATGGCATCCTCACTGTGTCTGAGCAGAGTCCCCTGTGAAACTGCAGACTTTCCTCTGGATCCTTCTGTAAACACCATCCTCCTTTTTATGATATTTCTTCTTTGTGATTGCTCATGTAAGGGGTTGTTTGCACCTGTCGGAATTAAAGTGGTGAGTAGTCTAAACTGAGAGGCTCCCTGTATGTCTGGTTAAAGATTTTGAACAGTATGGAATTGAATAACACCAGAAATTGATCAATATGTTGTGACTCCAGTGTTGGTCTTTAAGGGGCCTCTCACCATAGCTATGAATGCATCTCTTGTTGTTTTTGCCAGAGCAGAGTCCCCTGTGGAACTGCAGACTCTCATGTGAATGCTCCTGCAGACACCATTCTCCTTCTAGTGGTCTTCCCTCTTTGTGGTTGCTCATGTGAGGGGTTGCTTGGACATGTGGGAGTTAAATACTGGACTGCTAGATTCATTTTCCTCTAGCAGAACCCACCACTCATCTGTCTATAACTCCCTCCTTCCTTTTTTTAAGTAAGTAGATTTTATTGAATTTTTGCTTTACAGCAAATACTACACAGTACAATTACAACTTTAAAGACAAACCCCATGACCCCACACACATACACATACAGGTGCTCAGGTATATCTAAGTTTATGATACATACATTTAGACTGTGCTTTATAAGATAAGTATTACTACTACAATGGTCTTAGTTCATGTTTCTACAATGGCCAGGACAGCATACAGTACAAGCTTTCCCAATGATTCTGGAAACTACAGTCTGTGCCTCACTCAGGTGAGAATTTTTTCTAGTCTTATGGTCTGCATTACTTCCTGATGCTAACCTGTTAATGTATGAATTTCTTGGTCTAACCAGTGACATAGGATCATTTTCTTGATTGTCATTGCGATCAGGGTGAAATTATATTTTCTCTGTGCCATAAGGGAGTTTATTCCCAGACCCAGCAGACATCTCTCTAGTGAAGGCTCCTTCTAGTCCTAACATTGAGTCCAAAGTATTTTGGACTTTCTGCCATATGGGTTGTGCTTTTGTGCATTTCTATAGAAGTGTTTTAAAGTTCCTGCTTCTAAGTTACAGTGTGTACACAGTTCAGACTCCAGCAAGTTCCATTTCTGTACCTTCACAGGTGTATGCTATGGATTTTGCAGTGTCTTGAACTGCATGAGTCTATAATTGTTTAGTTTAATGAACCCATGAGCATTTGTCTAGACGTTTTCCAATTGTTGTTCTGTTGGGGTCCAGTTTAAATTCTCTGGCCAGTAGTCTGATGGTGAACCAAACTGCATGAGTCTATAATTGTTTAGTTTAATGAACCCATGAGTGTTTGTCTAGATGTTTTCCAATTGTTGTTCTGTTGGGATCCAGTTTAAAGCCTCTGACCAGTAGCTAGACAGGGAACCAAATCTTTGTGATGTGGAATTCCTTATAGTTTAGTATAGTTTAGACATGACATGCCGCTGTTGTGGCAATTCTCCAAATATATGTAACAACTGAGGAGGTGCCCGTGTGTCTGGGAGACACCCAGTTGCTTTGGTTATCATGTGTTGCAGATGTAGGAAGATAAATATTTTTCTATTTTTTTATGTTAAGTTGGGATGACTGTAAGTGGTGGAATGTAGCTCAATTCGTCATATGCACAGAGTGCTTAAACTGGGTAATGCCCCTGGCACATCAGGACTTCTTAAACACAGTTTTCCCATCTATTCTGAAATCAGGATTGTGCCATATTGGCTGGTCTTGTATCTCCCCCTGGGTAGAATTTCAGTATTCTACGTAGCTGACAATATATAGAAATTGAGGTACCAATAGGTGTGTGGATTAATGATTTGGGCAGCTTGGCTGTGGTAATGAAAAATAGAGATTCCAGACTAATGCCATGTGTTTCATACATGTTTTTCTCTATTTACAGCTGGGGTTGGGGGGTACAATGCTGATCAGGTTGCCCCAAGTATGTCTTCCATCTGAAGTATTCTACCCCTTGCATGGCATGGATACATGTGAGGACGTCAGGGAGAAATAATACCTCCCCCTGGATTTAGATGCTGCCAGTTTCAGGTATGCCCTTTACAGCCTTTTTCGTTGCTTCAGAAAGGCAGATATTAGTGTATGCAGTTTCTTGAACCAGGATAGGGGGAGACTTACAGTGAGCATACTGAGTGGGTACCTAACCCTAGGTTCATTTTGACCACATTAATGCAGCCCCATAATGTTATGGGCAATGTAGTCCATCTATCCAGATCTTGCTTGATTGTGGTCAATAGTTCTGTGAAATTTGCTTGGATTATTTTGGAGTTGGATATTGAGACCCTGATACCCAAATGCAACAGTTTGTATTTGACAAACTGAGCGTAAGGTGTTCAAGATCCCATTGTCTGGTATGGGGGTTAAAGAGTAGGATGGATTCTTACTGATATTAAATTTATACAAGGAAGCGGTTCCAAATTTATCTATGCCTCTAAGTACTGCTGAGACTGATACTTTAGGGTTGCTCACATGCAGAAGAATATCATCTATATAGCCAGAGAGCATTTATAAGTCTTTTCTTCAAGGGTACTCCTTGTATATCCCAATTCAGGTTAATTTTAAATGCCAGGGGTTCTAAATAAAGTTGGAACAAGAAGGGAGTCAAGAGACAACCCTGGAGAATACCATTGGCTACGGAGAAACCAGACAACAGGACCTTGTTACAACACACTCTGGCTGTAGGATCAAAATACAATAGGCAGACCCATTTGATGAATTCACTGGGGACAGTATTATGTTCCATGACTCTAAAAATATACTGCTATGAGACCCTATCAACTGCTTTTTCTGCATCCGGAGAGACCATCGCCACTGGGGCACCTGCCCTTTTTGGACGCAGAAATTATGTGAAAAAGCTCCCTGAGGTAGTCTGAAGACATACTTCCTCCAATTAATGCCATCTGTTCTGCATCAATTAGGGGCATCCATATCCTCTGTATGCTGAGGGTAAGTACTTTGGTAAGTAATGTTTAGGTCTATGTTTAGTAGGGATATTGGCCTATAGTTGAAGACCTGACAATCATCCTTCCCTGGTTTCACCAGTACAGATATCGGTGCTTGCTGCATGGTGCTTTTTGGTCTGTCCTGCTCATATGCTTCCAAGTATGGACATTTTAGCCTTTTAGGAGCTTCAGTAGCCCTTCCTTCAGGGCCTTGCAGAAGTCGGGTGATAGCCCATTTAGCCCTGGAGTCTTATCTAAGAATAAAGTGCTGGTTACAGCTCTCAGTTCTTCTAGTGTAGAGGTTGTTTTAGTGCTGTCTGATATTCTGTACTTAGCTTAGGAAGTAGGATTTGGTAAAGGCATTCCTCTTATCTTAATGGTGTTATTGTCCTTATCTCCAGTGGTGTAACAATCTTTGAAATATCTCTGCAAGGTTACTACTAGTATTTATTTATTTTTGTATGTATCGTATGTATAGAAACATAGAACATAGAAACATAGAAACATAGAATTTGATGGCAGATAAGGATCGCTTGGCCCACCCAGTCTGCTCATTTCCCTACCTACTGGATAAGCTGCAGATCCTAGTTAACCAGCAGCCTACTTCTTCCTACCCCCACCCCCTAGAATGGCCTTATGACTGTCCCATGCATGCTTGAATTCCACCACTGATTTGTCCACAACCTCCTCTGGAAGGCCATTCCAGCCATCCATAACCCTCTATGAAAAAATACTTCCTTAAATTACCTCTGAGCCACCCCCCCATCTTCAGATTGTGCCCTCTTGTTCTTGCACACCTCTTTTTTTGAAAGATACTGCCCTCTTGGACTTTGTTGATTCCCTTGAGGTACTTGATAGTTTCTATCATGTCCCCCCTCTCCCTCCTTTCCTCGAGGCTATACATATTAAGCTCCTTTCGTCTCTCTTCATATGTCTTCCGGTGCAGACCCTGCACCATTTGAGTGCCCTCCTCTGGACAGCTTCCATCCTGTCTATGTCTTTGCGGAGATTGGGTCTCCCAGAACTGCACACAGTACTCCAGATGGGGTCTCACCAGCTACTCTGTACAGAGAGGATAATAACTTCCTGTTTTCTACTGGTGATGCCTCTCCTATGCATCCCAGTATCCCCCAGCCCTCCTTGCTGCCCTCTCACATTGCTTGCCCACCTTTAGGTCATCTGATATGACTACCCCAGGTCCTTTCCATTTTTGATGTTGTTAGTATCTCAACCCCATTGTGTACTCTTCTCCTGGGTTTTGTTTCCAGGTGCATTACCTTGCACTTCTTAGCATTGAATCAAGCTGCCATACATTTGACCATTCCTCTAAGCTTGCCAAGTCCTTTTCATCCTTTCCACCCCACCTGTGCATCAACTCTGTTGCAGATCTTTGTGTCATCTGCAAAGAGACATACTTTTCCTTCCAGTCCCTCTGCAATGTCACTTATAAAGACATTGAAGAGGACCAGTCCTACTACTGAACCCTGCGGTAGCCCACTAGTAACCCTCCTTTCTTCTGAGTGGACTCTATTTACTATTACTCCCTGTGTCCTATTCTCCAGCCAATTCTTTACCCAGGATGTCATCTTGGGACCCACTCCAGGCTGGCTAACTTGTATATTAATCTTTGTGTGGGACTGTGTCAAATGCCTTGCTAAAGTCTAGGTAGGCCATGTCCACAGCCCCTCCCTGATCTACTACTTAGTCACCCAGTCAAAGAAATCTATCAGATTCGTCTGGCATGACCTTCCCGCTGTGAATCCATGCTGCCTAGGGTCCTGTGCCCCTCTGGCCTCTAGATACTCAACAATTCTTTCCTTCAGAAGTGATTCCATCATTTTCCCTATCACTGAGGTTAAACTAAAGGTCTGTAGTTTCCTGCTTCTGCCTTGCTCCCACTTTGTGAAGGAGAATCACATCTGCCCTCCTCCAGTCCTCGGGTACCACCCATCCTCCCATGATTTGTTAAAGGGTAGTCAGTGGTGTCACTAGTTCTACCCTTAGTTCTTTAGAATTCTGGGATGAATCCCATCAGGTCCCATTGCTTTGTCCACCTTCAGTTTTAAGAGTTCTTTCAGAACCCTTTCTTCTGTAAATGGGCTGGTATCAACTTCGAATCCAGAGTGTTTCTACTGTTTGTTTTATGTACCTCCCCTCTTCCTTTGTAAATACTGAGCAAAAATATTTGTTTAGTATCTCTGCCTTTTCACAGTCTCCTCTTCCCACCCTCCCTCCCTTTATTAAGCCTCACTATCCCTCCCTTGGTCTTCCTTCGCTCCCTGATGTACCTATAAAATGTTTTATCCCCCTTCTTAACTGAGTTGGCTATCTTTTCCTCGGTTTGAGCCTTTGCTGTTCTGACTGCCTTCCCAGCCTCCTTTTGCTTTAACTGATACAGTTCTCTGTCCTGCTCCTTCTGCGATTCCTTGTACTTCCTGAATGCTTTCTTTTTCTCTTGAACCTTCATTGCCGCTTCCTTTGAGAACCATAGTGGTTTCTTACATCATTTTGTTTTGTTTATTTGCTTCACACAAAGGCTCGTTACCTCTGTAATGGCAGTTTTCATTATTCCCCATTGTTCTTCCACCCCTCCTTCCTGCCCATTTGCTAGTGCATTCCTTAGGCACTCACCCATTTTGGCAAAGTCAGCCCTCCTAAAGTCCAGTACTTTGCCTTTGCATGGCTTGACCATATTGCTGTGATTATTGTGAACCATACTGTCAGATGGTCGCTAGTTCCCCAGATGGCTACCCACCTCTACACATCTGTGATCCTCTCTCCATCTCCATTTGAGAGAACCAGGTCTAAGATTGCTCCCTCGAGTGGGCTCCAATACTAGTTGTCTAAGGCATGCCCCTGTAGGGCATCTAGAATAACCCCACTCTTCAAAGTGGCTGCTGCAACTGCACTCAGTTAACATCTGGCATATTCAGATCACCCATCAGCAATATCTCCCTTTTCTACTATTCTAAGTGTACTTTCTATCATTTTCTTGTCATTTCCTCCCCTGAGAAAGAAGTCTGTATATCTACCCTGTTCGGATTGTGGTGCCATTGCCTGTCTCAAATTTACCCACAGTGCTTCTTCTCCTCCCTGTTTACCCTTTTGTTCTGTTGCTTTTATTCCTTCCCTTATGTAAAGAGCTATCCTCCTCCTCTTTTACCCTCCTGTCCCTCCTGTACATAGTGTATCCTGGTATGTTTACGTCCCAGTCATGGTTTTGTGTGTACCATGTTTCTGTGACTGCCATGATATCCAGATGTTCCTCCTCCATCAAGGCCACTAATTCAGGAAGCTTGTTACCCAGACTATGGGCATTGGTACTCATTGCTCTCCATTTTTGGATGGCTTTACCTTCTGTTGCAGCATCCCCCACTGACCTTTCTACCTTGGTCTTTTTCTCATTTAGTACCCTGTTTTGTAGGGAGAGGCTGGGATTTTCCTGCTGCTTATCAGTGCCTCCCCCTTTGACTAGTTTAAAAGCTTGCCAACGAAGCATTTAAACCGATTGCTCAAACCGATTGCTCATTTATTTATTCATTCATTAATTGTTTATCGTGTTGGTGCACTGGTGCAAGATGCCTTTTTTAGGCATGACTTGGGTACTACAAGTAGATAACAAAACAGCAAAAAGGATACAGATCAATGTACAGAGGCCAATACTTATGAGAACAATGGTACATCTATATACAGTAGAAACACAATTATGCAAATTACATAGTACAAAAGATTTGCATGTGTGATCATACACAGGCAGCAATATACAAATGCATTTCACAAAAGTGCAAATATAAAACAAAACAAAATGGTTGTGCAAAAACATTATGTGGCAGAATCTAAAAAAGGATCTAGAGAGTGTCATATGTAGGAGTTACTGTGCACAAGAGCATGAGTTGAAATTTAGCAGGAGATCCTTGATTTTGAACACATAGGCTTTTGGGGAGGAGGACAACCTGATATGAGAAGATATGGAATTCCAGAGGGAGGCAGGATGGTAGAAGAAGTATCTCTGCCCCATGCCTGTATGCATAAGTGGGGTCATTAGGCAATTGTTCACAGTAGAATGAGAATGTGGTAGATTAACAGGAGAAAGCAATTCGGTGAGACTCTGAGGCATGTTCCTGTGCAGTCTTGTACACGGAGTTAGCCAGTTGAAGCTGTGATTTGTGTTCCCATTGCAACCATCTAAACTACTCAAGACTGGCACAGTGATTGGACCTAGAGCTCATGGAAGTGGCAAATCTGGCCATCTTATGGTTAATGGTTTCATTCTTTGAGCAGTTGGACTTGGGATCAGTGTCTTTTATGATGGTACCATAGTCTAATAAAGGTAGGAGGCTCCACTGTGCTATCCTAACTTTAGTGTCAGCTGTGAGATGCATTGAATATGGTAAAGCTGTCCCAGTTTCTGGTATATGGACTTTACCATATTATTTAGTTGAGAGTCAAAGTAGGCATGGGTTTAGTGTTATCTTAAGGCATTTAAATTTGGCAACTGAACACAGCTGGATGCCATCCAGATTAGTGATTACGCCTTCTTGCGAGTGGTACCTGATTTTGGGAGATGTGCCAATGAGCATGGCTTTCATCTTTAGCACATTTAAGACCAATGTCTCTTTGAGGAACCATCACTGCAGAGAATGAAAATTACATACAAGGGCATTGTTGATGTCAGCCATGTCTCGCTCATGGACAAAGACAACTGTATCATCTGTGTAAAGCAGGGATTTAGCAGATGTGCAGGATGAGGGGAGATGATTAATAAAAACTGAGAACATAAGGAGTCCAATAATTTATCCCTTTGGCACACCACGGGGGATGGCGTTTACACTGGAGTTTATTCTACCAAGCTTGACAGATTGGGATCTATTCTGGAGGTAGCTTGTAAACCACTGAGTAGCCCCATTACCCAACCCCTGGGTACTTAGTCTATCTAGTAGTAATCCACGGTCAACCAGGTTGAAAACTTTGGTCAGATCCACAAACACTGCACCAGTCATCAATCCCCTGTTCATAGCTTGGTACACAGTGTTCATGAAACTGGCCAAGGTGATACTGGTTCAATGGCCCTTCTGGAAGCCACACTTCTCCTCGCAGAGAAACTTGTGCTGCTTGAGGTATGCAGTTAGTTGATTGTGGTCAATTCTCTCCTGCATCTTCGCAAGGACCAAAAGTATAGAAATGGGCCTGTAGCTGTCCTGAACAGTACTTTCACCTTTTTCAAAAATGGGCACCACAATAGCTGACTTCCAAATGACTGGAACTGTTTGTGTAATGAAGAAAAGGTTGAGAATTTTGGTGATTGGAAGGGCAGTCTGGGGTGCATACAACTTAACAAATTTTGGAGGCAGATCACCAGTGCTTGCAGGTTTGTCAAAGTCCCTGGGTTTGGTGAGGTTTTTCTGTATTTGGTTATCTCATAATAGTAATAGGTACTGCTGAGACCATATAGCGGCCCACAACAAACAAAGAATTCAAACAACCTCTGCTTCACTGTTCCCCTTTGCAGGACTACCCAAGGTCAACGATCCTTCTTTTTCAGAGCCTCCTCCTGGTTCAACACCCTGTCAGCAGAAGTTGCCAGCAAAGCAACCCTGGGTGCTTTTAAGCTCAGCCTGTGTCAATACCTCATCTCCTGTGCCTCCTGCGACTGCTACATCTAAATGATTTTATCCCCCCCAACCCCATACCCACACTTCCCTTCCTACTCCTTCCCTCCTACTACCACCACACACCTCCTCACTGCCCCTGCCCCTACCCCACTCCCTCTCTTTCTCTCTCTCTCTTTACACCAGCCTCTGGCCTTACCTCCCTCTGTTGGATGGCTACCTATACAAATCTATATTTGTTTTAAATTGTTATAGAAGTGATTTGCACAATTGTGATGTTTTGGTAATTGATAAAGCCCTCTCTGGCTCCTTTGTTTATTTCTCTTTTGCACAATACCACTGTCTGTCCTAATGTCTCAAGTATCCTGATGTTGAATCTTTGTAAAAGAGTCCCTGGCTCAAAGGTGCATCTGATTCCCTTAAATAAATAAATAAAGTCAGGACACTGTCGAGAATAATGCCTAGGTTCCGCACCTGGCCAGATGCAAGTAGGTGGGTCCCATCAAGAGATAGCCCGGATGGTTGGCCAGTCACTAAACCTAACCCCCCCCTTGGCAGCCAGGGTCCACTACTAACAGCTCAATTTTATCAGGGTTCAGCTTCAGCCAGCTGGCCCTCATCCAGTCCTGGGCCCTGGAGAGGCAATTATTAAACACTGAGATGGCACCAGTCTGTTCAGGCACAAAAGACATGTACAGCTGAGTATCATCCACATAACAGTGGTCGATCCCAGTCCTTTCACAGAAGAAAGGGTTCTGCAAGAACTCCTAAAACTGAAGGTGGACAAAACAATGGGTCCTGATGGGATTCACCCCAGAATTCTCAAAGAATTAAGGGAGGAACTAGTGAAACCACTGGCTACTCTTTTTAATAAATCATGGGACAATGGTGTGGTACCCGAGGACTGGAGGAAGGTGGATGTGATTCCCCTTCACTAAAATGGGACCAAGACAGAGGCAGGAAACTACAGACCTGTCAGTCTGACCTCTGTGGTAGGGAAAGTGATGGAGTCACTTCTGAAGGAAAGAATAGTTGAGTACCTAGAGGCCAGTGGGGCACAGGACCCAAGGCAGCATGGGTTCTGGCCGGAAGGTCATGTCAGGACAGATCTAATAGATTTCTTTGACTGGGTGACCAAAGTAGTAGACCAGGGAGGGGCTGTGGACATGGCCTACCTAGGCTTTAGCAAGGCATTTGACACAGTCCCACACAAAGATTAATAGTCAAATTAACCAGCCTGGGATTGGGTCCCAGGTGGTAGCCTGGGTAAAACATTGGCTGCACAACAGGACACAGAAGGTAATTGTAAATGGAGTCCACTCTGAAGAAAGAGGGGTTACTAGTGGGTACCGCAGGGTTCAGTATTGGGTCCAGTCCTTTTAATGTCTTCATCAGTGACATTGCAGAGGGACTGGAAGGAAAATATGCCTTTTGCAGATGACACAAAGATCTGCAACAGGGTTGATACACAAGGAGGCGTGGAAAAGATGAAAAGGGACTTGGCAAGGTTGGAGGAATGGTCAAGTATGGCAGCTAGGTTCAATGCAAAGAAGTGCAAAATAATGCACAAGAAAACAAGAGCCCAGGAAGAATACACAATGGGTGGGGAGGTAGTAACAACAACAAAAGGAAAGGGACCTGGGGGTAATCATATCAGATGACCTTAAGGTTAGCAAGCAATGTGAGAAGGCAGTAGGGAGGGCTGGGGTATACTGGGATGTATAGGGAGAGGCATCAGCAGTAGAAACAGGAAGTTGTTATCCCTCTGTACAGACGGTTGGTGAGACCCCATCTGGAGTACTGCGTCCCAGTTCTGAGACCCCATCTCCACAAGGACATAGACAGGATAGAGGCAGTCCAGAGGAGGGCAACTAAAATGGTGCAGGGTCTGCAAGAGAAGCCGTATGAGGAGAGACTAAAGGAGCTTAATATGTATACCCTTGAGGAAAGAAGGGAGAGGGGGGACATGATAGAAACTTTTAAGTACCTCAGTGGAATCAACAAAGTCCAAGAGGGTAGCATCTTTCAGAAAAAGAGACGTGCAAGAACAAGGGGACACAATTTAAAGATAGAAGGGGGGCTTTTCAGGGGCAATGTGAGGAAGTATTATTTCACAGAGAGGGTAGTGGACGCATGGAACAGCCTTCCTGAGGAGGTTGTGGGGTCTAAAACTGTGGGAGAATTCAAGAATGCATGGGACAGACATAAGGCAATATTGTGGGGGGTAGGAAGAAATAGGCTGTTGGTTAACTAGGATCTGCGGCCTATCCTGTAGGTAGGGAAATGGGCAGACTAGATGGGCCAAGCGGTCCTTATCTGCCGTCAAAGTCTATGTTTCTATGTCTAAGCTCAGTTCATACTGCCTTATAATGTCTCCTAATGGCTGCATATACACCGCAAACAACATGGGTGAAAGTATGGAGCCCTGAGGCACCCCACAGTGCAGTGGGAGAGGAGCCAAGAAATACACCCCAGACACCACTCTCTGAGTCCTACCCATGAGGAAAGATTGAAACCATCTGAGGACTGTTCCAGACAGTCCACAGAATAAATGCAGGTTCTCCAACAATACTCCATGATCCACGGTGTCAAATGCTGCAGAGAGATCAAGAAGAACCATGATGGTACGGCTCCTCTGATCTATTGCCGCCAAGAGATCATTAAGTACCCGAACAGGCACCGTCTCAGTGCTGTGCCTCTTCCTGAATCCGGACTGGAGAGGCTTATAGGTGTCATAGGTTAATTTCTAACACCCTGGCTAATGTCATTAAATATATAGTAGCAGGAGTTGTTCCAGTGTAGGGATGGTTGTGAACAAACCACCTGCTGACCTGGAAGTTGAGTAAGCAGCAAATGATTACTCTTAGTCTCCTTTCTGGGGCACCGGTCTGCGAGCACAGTGGTCTCACTTTATAACAAAAGATTGTCCACTGCTGAGAGGGCCTGCCAGCTGTGTCAGTAAGCTGTTCATGAACTTGATTGTATCAGATCACACAGCCTTCTCTGGTAACCCTACTAAAAGCACATTGTTCTGCCTGCTCTCATTCTTTTGATCATCAATAAAATCTAGATAGGCAACATTCCTGCAGAAGTTGATAACCTCTGTCTGCTTTGCTGTGGCTTTATCCTACAGTATGTTTACCCAGGCTTCCACATGTCCATGGAGGATTTCACTATTTTAATACCTACCACTACTTCTGTCAGCATCACTTTTATTGATGCAAATTCCACCAAAAAATATTTCCATGAGGGAATGTTCAGCAGATAGTCCATCTTGTGACATTTCGAGGCCTGGGACCAAGCGATAATTGGGGGTGCCTGTGACATCTAAAGCAGGATTTTGGTGGTCTTTTGCACTATTTTCAATGGGAGATCTATCAGGTAGGTGTGGGGGATGTTCTCACTGCAAGTATTACCAATGATTTGTAGATCAATTGAGTTTTAGCAACAGATTCAGTATTTAAATGCTGTGGTCCTGACCGGAGCTCATTGAAGTGTGACAACCACCATCTATCATGTCACTGGAATCCCCTCTTCCTTTTGACCTCCCTTAACACTGATCTCCTACAAAAGATGTGAAAATCAGTCAGTTCCTGCAACAAATTAGACGCCTATTATCAACACTCCCTCTCCCTTGCCTCAGTTTCAGCTTAGCTTGCCCTGTTTCTATCTTTACTCTATGTAAAATGAAGGAACTGTTAAAGCCCTTTTAAACCCTGACTGGCATGACTGATTTGCCTTTAGCAGAACCAACCCCTCACCTATCTAGAATTCCATCCTTCCTTCTGACCTCCATTAAACCCAGTCCCACACAAAAAAAATTTGAAAATCAGGCAGTTTTTGAGGCAGTTTAGAAGCCAATTGACAGCTTTCCCTCCCTATTATGTCAGTTTCAGTTCAGCTTGCCCTGTTTTTCTCTCTATTCTGACCCTCACAATCAACATTAGATGGATAAGGCTGGGCAGACTTGATGGGCTTAAGGATCTTTTTCAGCGGACAACTTTTGTTTTTATGCTTGTACCAACAGGTTTTAGCAATCCATGCTAAGTGCCAAAATTATTTGCCACTTTAACATGATTTTGGTGCTGCGTATGTTGCCTCATACATGGAAGAAAAGGCACACATTTATGGTAGAACTAGTGCTTAGTATAAACGCCTCACTGTATCTCGCTTGTTCATTTGATTGGTACTGGTGAATGCAAAAAACAGTATGGATTTTTCTTGTTTTATGTGATGGTTTGAGATGCTAGCTAATAGCCAGCTCAGTCGCACAGTGGTAACGCTCCCCCTAGCCGTGCTGGTGACCCAGGTTTGGGAGTGAACTTGAGTCACCTGGAGGCGGTTGGGAGGAGAGGACTGCACATTTGGAGGACTCCTGTCCTCTTCCAGGGAGGTTGGATCATACTTCCTGCAGTGCATCTGATATCCAACAGAGGCTGAATGTCAGAGTAGTTGGGAAAGCCCAGTAAAGTGTGGGGGGGGGGCACTGGCACATGGAGAGGGAGCAAAAATCAGACAAAAAAAATTCTTTAGCCATGCAGGATGAAAATGGCCCTCTTGCAGGCTTGGCACCACTCACCAGGCAGCCACACTAGGTCCTGCCTTGGGGGGGACAAGGGCAAGTCCCCCCATCCCCACCACAAGGGGCAAATCATGGGAGCACTAGGGGTAAGACCTGGGGAGGGTGGGTGACTGGGCTGAGGAGGACCATCAGGTTCTGGACCAGCAAAAGAGCAAGGAGGAGTTAAATCAAAGTGAAAACAAAAAGATGCTAGCTGATCCTGTTACATAAGAAAGCAGTACTCACTTCCCCATGGGCCAACCAATTGCTGCTGTTTTCAGCCCAATATTAACTTAAAAAAATATCGTTTTGCATTTTCCAGTGTAAATGCCTTCTTAATGAAACCTTGGCTCTACCCTGATCTAAAATGTTCTGATTTCATTACATTTAATGGATTGAAGTCCCAGTCCACACCAGTGTGGTCATACTTCAATGAAACATGGATCATTTCACATTTCAGTCGCATAATAGATGGAATATGATGGAGTTCTACAAATCTCTTCACGTATCCTTAACAGAGCAGTGGTAAGATCCCCTCCTCAAAAAGCCATCTTGGATCCAGAAGCCCTGGCAAACTAAGACATGTTTCAAATCTTCCTTTTTTATGGAAGGTACTTGAAAAAGTTGTGATATTGCAATGCAAGAGCCACCTGAAGCATTTTGATATCAATGAGCTGTTCCAGTCCAGTTTAAGTGCTTGGCACTACATGGAGTCTGCTCCGGTTAAGATGCTGAATGATCTCATGGTGAGGGATACGGGTGAGCAATCTGCTACTCTTCATATTGATCTCTCTTTAGCATTTGAGACTGTGGCCATTAGTTTGATAGATCACCTTGAGCCTTATAGAAGATGTTTTAGAACAGTGCTGCAGTGGTTTGAGTTTTTCTCGTCCAACAGAAAGGAGCAGATGATGATGGGTGATTGCTAGTCAAAGCTGGCACATTTCAGCTGAAGGGTGTGGCAGGACTAGAGTCTGTCCTCAATGTTATTTTCAGTGTGCATGCTACCCCTCTGTTAGATGATACAGTAGAGGGTTTCAGTGTTATGCCAATGACACTCAGTTGTTTATGTTATTTGCTCCTGACAGGACAGATTCAGCAGCTGTGATATTTGATGCCTGTCTAGACAAATGGCTGTCTGCAAGCTAGTTGAGTCCAAACAATATAAAGACTGAATGCTACTAATTGAACTGAGTCTTAATCTGACAGTTACGACTAGAGGAAATGCTATAGTTCTAGCTCTAAATGAGATACCTCTTTGACTGTGAATGTGGCCAAAAACCTGGAAGTTGCTCTCAATTGCAAGTTGCCCAGGAATCTCCAGTGGCAGCTGTACATTGATGCGGCTTCTTATCAGATTTAATCTATATTTGGTAGGAAAGGGCATGGTTAAATTGGTTCTAGTCTTTGTGTTGTCCCATTTGGAGTACTGTAATGCTCTGTACTTAGGTCTTCACTGAAGTTTGATGTGCCATCTGCAGTTTGTGCATAACATGGTAGCACAGCTGATATTAGCAAGCATTTTCAAACATTTCATGCCCATGCTGTGCAAACTGCAGTTGCGAGTAAGATGGCACAAACCCTTCATTTAATGTTTGCTTAAAGACATTCAGGACCCTAGACAGTTTTGGTCCCAGCTACTTAAAGGATTTTCTGATGCCATATGCCCTGGTCAGGCCCATTAGTTCACCTGGGGCTTTGCTGCTTGTTGTTCTCCAGTCTCGTAAAAGAAGTTAAGGGACAGAGCATTTCTGGTTGCTGCACCTTTGGCATGGAATGGCCATCCACCTGCCCTTCACATGTGAGTAGAGCATTTCAAAAGGAAACAAAGAACCAGTTTATTCAGTCAAGCCTTCCTGGCTTTGTTCTGAAAATGAAGACCTCTATACTGTTGTATTTATGCAAAATGTCACTCGTTTTTTTTTTTGTATTGTTTTAAATGACAGAATGGCTATACTTTTGTCATTTTCTCTCTCTGTAAAGGGCTTCATCCTTTGGGAGGGAGTGTTTTATAAATAAAACTGCCTTACCGTGTCTTCCATTTGCACATAGGATCCTGTGACTCTCACCTTCAGAAATCTGCCTTTTGATTTTTAAAATTCTTCCCATTCTGGCACTCCCATTTCCATTTGACCTCATTACTCCCCATTTTCCATCTCACAGTCTCCACTCCATTAACTCTGGCCTTTTCTCTGTCATTTATGCTACCTTCCCCTCCTATTTATTTATTATTTATTTAAAATGTTGGTAACTGGGAGAGGAAAACTGATCCGAAGCTTGTTTCCAGGTGCGACATGGTGGAAAGGGGAGGGAGGGAAGTGCAAATATAAAGACAGATTACAAATAAGTAAAAAAAACAATTCAAGTAATAAACATAAGGTGCTTGAAGGTACAAATTATGAAAGGAGTAGGGATTGGAATAATGCGTGGATATTATACAAAATAATTGGTAGAAGCATAAACTATAAGAAGTAACAATACTAACTTGGAAAGATGGGTAGAAATAATATGAAAAAGAGAGCAAGGAAATAATAGTATGCATTAGGTTCCAGACATGAGGGGAAGAGTATAATGCATGAGGAGACAAATTAATAGGGGTTGCGAGAGAGCCTCACCCCAGGCTGTCAAGAAGAGGAAGGGCTGGAGTAAAGGGGGGGGAGAGGCTGGGATAGCATACATTTTAAGCAGTGAACAGACGGCATTAGATGAAGGGAGATTGGTAGTGAGCTCCAGAGGGAGGGGAGATGATAGGAGAAAACTGCATGCTCCAAACTGGATAGAGGGTTGGGGAGAGAGAAAGTGTGGGAATCTCTGGAGCATAGCAGATAAGAAGAGAGGGATGAGGGGGTGGGGAGAGGAGAGAGAGAGAGAGAGAGTAGGAGGGAAGGGACCCAAACCAAAATCTGGAAGTAAGGGTGGTACTATGATGCTGCTTGCATAAGTGAAAGGAGGGAAGAGTAATGGGAACAGTGGTGTATGTGGGGAGGAACATTAGAGGAAGTCCAGTCTAAAGAGCAATGGGAGACATATTTTAGCTCAGCTTCAGTCTGGAACCGTCTTCCTGCCTGGCTACATTGCATAGATTCCTCACCATCTTTAGTTGACACCTCTTTTTCTTAGCTTTTAGCTCCTGACCTCTAGTGCCAGCGTAACTTTCACACAAATGCTGCCCTCATTCATTGTTTTAACAATACTGCACAGTATTTGTATAACTTTACATCTTATTTTCTATTTTGCCATTTCTGAATTATTGCCTTGTAAAGTTTTTTTCTTGTGATAGCATTTTATTAAAGATGCTAAAGAGAAATAAACTGTATTTTATAAAATAATTTTCATAGTGCACAAACAACATAAAGGTGACGGGGTTTGTCATAGTATAATAGGCTGCTCCAACATACTGAGGCCTTCCTCCCAAACCTTTTTAGCCTTGTAACAGCTACTTTTAGCTAATCATACTCTTACTTATATGGACCACTTTAACCGTTTATTGGGATTTTTCTGGGGTTTGCCTCTATTACATCAAAAGTCTATGTCATATCTTAAACTGTTTTTAATAATCATTATTTGCCCCGTCTGCCTCTACCTTCAGCCCATGACCAGGACCACACAAAGAACTGTGTGTGGCATCTCAGCTGTGTAACCAGATTAAATATTTTCCATAACTAACTAAATAAATATTGCATAGGCACTGTTGTGCCTATAGCAGAACAAACCCAGAGAGAATAAAGGTTTTTTTTTTTTTTGCTTGTTGGTGGTTTCCTTTACTAAAGCATGTCATTTAAAGCTGTAGTACTAAAGCAAATCATGTTATTAGTCAACACAGTCATGCTGCCGAGAGCTTTTTAGAAAGACTCTGAAGAATAACAATTCCTTTTTTAACCAATGTGGATCCATTTTATTTGTTTAATGTGTTTTGAAAGTAAGGATTCTCTTTCGTGAAGAATGTTTTTTTTTGTTTATATTTGACAAGGTTAACTTTTACAAATGTAGACAGGCCAAAGAATGTTATTGTAGCATACAGTACAGACTGCATTTAAGTAATTTTGCACAGAATCCCCAATGCATTACCAACCAGCAGTGACAGTGTGTTTCAGACTGGCTTGCTAATGCTGTGCCTGTTAGAAAATGCCCAGGAAAACTGAATGTACAATTCACTGCAAATACATTTAAAGCTCACTACTGTTTCCGAGGTCAGTGCACTTGCAACTCAAATCATAGCTCTTTACCAGCCAAAAGCAAAATTACTTAAATGCAGTTTGTGCTGTAGTGACATAGTAATTTAAATTTGGAAGGGGCTTTGGGGTTATCATGTTACCCATCCCTGTTTTACAGTATGCTTAGTCAGCAGGAGACATTTTGAGTTTTTCCCAATTTAATACATGCATACATGCATACATACATGTGTATAGAAATCTACAGTATATGAAACGATTCTTTAATGTGCAAATGTCAAAGCTGAAGATAACTAATCTCACAAAAAAAGCATAGTAAAAAAACATTTCTGAAAAATTCTGTAGTAATCTATTTAAGGCAGAAATGTTTTAATTCATTGCGATCATGAGTTTTATCATAGTGCACATATAAAAAAGTGTTCATTCATACACAGAGAACACTAGCAGAATAAATCCCTTATTGTTTATTTATTTTTTCTTTTTTGGAACAAAATGTATGTGGCCTTTATTTCAGCCACTGTTAGCACTTTTGTATGTCAAACTTAGAGGATGAAAATATGTATGGGGCACAATTCTTTACAGAGCACTATTTCAGTGTTCTTCACTGTAATGTGTGCTTCACTTGGTGACCTTGATAGATGAATTACTGCATAGGCAGTCTGCATGATTACAAATATTAGTATGTTTACATATTTCTTCTTCTGTGTTTAAATGCGTGCGTGTTCCAATTGTCTCTAATACAAATGATACAGCAATAGGTAATTCCCAAGTAAACTAGCTTTCCTGCTGTATTTCCATGTTTTTGAGTTCTAGGGAAGTACAACATCTGTTTGCTATTTTCATGCAAACTGTTACTCTATGAACGTTAAGAGGTTTTTGAAACTGACAGCTTCAGAAGTATGCCATTCCAGAGCTAGTGCCGTGCAAATGTAACATGATGCAAAAGGTGTCATGTTGTCAGAACTACTTTGATAATATCCACTGTTGACAAGTTACTTGTTGCCTGAAGGAAAAAGAGTTTTCATACCAGAGCAGCCAATCAGGATAATTCACTAGCCACTACAGGTCTATTTAGATAATGTTCAGTGGGCAGATCATTAATATACAGGGAAATATCCAGCTTTTAAGTGACAAGGGTATTGCATAAGAATTAGATTGACCACTTCTGTTCATTGCTAGGCTTGTTTTGCACTCTGTAGTTATGAATGTTGGTAGCACAGGTCAGCTGGAGATTTGGAAACCTAAGTTACAACTGACCCCAGGGAATTCCTGCTCACCTGTGACTGTGCCCCAAAGTTCTGGTGTTGTGGAGGACCATGGCCATTATCTTTTCAACTGTGCTTGTTATTTGGTTCTTAGGGATAACTCTCTCCCTGAGCCTTCCTAATATTATTCCAGCTCCCACCAGTCTTAGAGACATGGTCTTTGATGGGGTTATGAACTGTCCAGGAGGGTGGAGTCATCTACTCTACCCTTATACCTAATGTCACAGCACCAGCAGATTCACTCAGATGCTCACTTCTCCACATATGTGCCAAGCATACAAGCTTATACCAATGGCAAGGAACTTGTTGGGTCATGCATTCCTGCTAACATGAACCCCTTGTGCCAATGGGAGGACTGCTGTAAACCAGCAGGCCCCTCTCTTCCTCCCCAAGGCAGGCGACATCTGAGATGAACACCCTGTCTTCCTCAACTAGTCAGCTCTTTAAAGGTTTGAGCTTGGGACTCAAACCTGGGTTCCCAGGATGGCAAGTAGTAGCTAATCTAGTGGACTAATGAGCTGGCACTGTGTTCTCCTTTAATATAAATGCTCCGTACATACATTCACTCTTGTAGGTAACACACACAATTATGAACCAGGAGATACCAGTTTTGAACCCCACTGGTTAATAGCCATTCAAAATAAGGAACAATGATGCTGCATCTCAGTGTGACTATCCTTGGCACATAAATTATATCAGAGTATCTGTTTAGCATTTCTCTGAAGACTACACCACAACACCATACAAGACTGTTAATAATACCTATATTATGAGGCTGTGCCCCAGGCTAAATGGTGCCCTTTCTGACACTTGACGGCAACCATGTTTCTAGTCTAGCTTTTATTGGAAGTTATAAATCTAATTAATTATCCATGAGCCTAGCTAGACTCCTGATTGGCTACTGGACTGATCATTAACGTCTTAGAAATGACCAACCTAGCTGTGTACTGACACTGTGCGTCATGCACAGATTATGCCACTCTACATGAAACCTTAAATAACAGGAAAAAAGGACATTGTTATTGTGATTAGACTTATAATCACAATAATAACCTCAAAGCTGGTCATTTCCTTAGATTAACGGCTGACTGGAGGGAGGTAGCTCTTGGCTGCAACTTGGGCCACCCATCCCCCCAACCAGTTGTTAATCCCTCGGAAATGACTGGCTTGTCGGTCATTATTGCTTAAATATTTTTGCTTGCTGTGATGTGGGGCACGTGCACTTTTCCCTTTGTAATATCTTAGGATCTTCCGAAGAATTATAAATTGCCTACCATATCCTTTTCACAATGTCCCTAATATAAAAACATACGGTGGAGCCCATAATGATGCAATGTAATACTGCAGATTTCTGCAGCCGAGTGGACTGCAGGAAACAATGCAGTTTCAGTGGCAGTTGATCCCTTTTGTTATGCAGAAATCTGTGACACTGCACTGCACCCTGGCAGACTCCACTGTAGCTCTTGTTTTCTTAACAAAAGCAAGGGACGAGATTTTAAAAGGGAATGATGCACTTACAGCTTCCATTTCTGAGATGTGACTTCATCATCTGTAATGAACCAAAATGTTTGTTTGCTATTATCAAACATTTTGCCATATTTGTGGCAGTTTTACTGCTTTATGGCAATTTGCATAAAAAAGTGATATGCATCTTTTTTTGACACAAGTGAGATATGAAATACTGTAACTTGTGGCAATTGTGAATGAAAGTAAGAGCACCTTTTAGGTGGGCTAAGTCTCATTTGAAATGTGTGGGATTATGTTGAAAATGTGACACAAGTTTCAGGTACAGTTTTGAAACTCCTGAGTAGATATATATGCATTCATGTGACAGTATAAACTGGTATACCTATTCCCTAGCAGTGGTAGAATATATACCCTCAGTACAGTCCTCTAAGGTGCTATGGCTATTTAAGAGATGTTGTACAAATATTTATCCCTCTATGCTCCCCATGTGGGTGCACCATGTTGACTGCAATTGAAAGTATGAAATGTGAAGGTCCATAATGTTCAATAGAGAAGAGTTTAGCACCACACTGTTTGCTTCTGTATCCTGTTCTCCTGGTGCACAGAACACCACAAGTCATGTGAATGAGGCAGAGGATGGTAACCCACCAATCCCACATCAGATGGTTATGTGAGAGCCTAAGCCTAGGATAGGTAATACCAACACTATACTGTGGCATATAATTGTGAGCTCAGATTCAAAATACAGTATTAGCACCATAATGCCAGCCTTAGAATGGGACACAGCTATATCATTTGCAAGTCCACAACTGAAGCAAGGGAAAGATGTCCTTAAATATGGGCAACTACTGTATATGGAGGGGGATTTGCAAAATGGCGATCCAAAACAAACACCAAGTTCCCCTAGTAGTTACTCTAGTACTTACTCAAAGCTGATATGTACCTGTCTCCCATACCAATGCTGGCTACACCATCACCGTGACCCAAAGACAGTTAACTACATCAACTCAGTCCCACAGCAGTCACAAACCATCTGCATCAAGGAAAAGTAACAACACATGATAGGTAACCCATGACCCCATGTCCCACGCAATACATGCCCTCGATAGATACTGGTGGGGAAACCACCAACACAAGAATTGCACCTGAAGCCAACAATGCACCCCCCTATTAGGAAGGCAGGAACCAGAGACAAGTCTAGACTAGCAGGGACCAACAGATAGTCATCATTCTGGAGACAAAGTATTTGCAGTCATCATGAGTCACACATACACGTCTGGTCATGCAGGGCAACGCAGTACCTCAAGTCTTGATTGATTTGAGGATACTCTTTCATAAAGCATTAAGTTTCATAAGAAACAAACTGATTTGCATTTATCATCACCATATCCCCACATTACTACCCAAATGTAATGCACCACTAACAGCAATGACCCTGAAAACCTGGAAATTAACCATATCCCTGCAACTGCCTTGCAGCACAGGGACAGGCAGACCTGATCCTCTCCACTTTAAGTGTTAGTTAACTACAGTGTAATTACATTGTAATTGTAGGCAACAAACATGTAGCTACAGTGTAATTAACCTGCTGCATGTAATTAATAATTAGTTACATTGAAACCGACACACAATAAAATGTAGCCGCTTTTTATTAGCTGGTAAGAATACCAGCTCCTGTCACAAATTATAACCCTCAGCCACCTGAGTTTCTTCATGTACCTGCTGCTAAAACAGTGTGTTGGAGCAGCCAGTATCCATTGCTGAGGCTGGCAGGAAAGGAAAGCAAGTGGGCAGGCACTTAGTCATGATTTCTGTAAAACTAGTGAAGGACTCACAGAAATTGCCAGGCAACACCCACCCAGAAATCATAGGGAGGGTTAGGCAACACCCAATGAAAAACAATACAAAGGTGCACAGTGGCAGTTGGAAGCCAAAGAACCTAGCTAAAGGGTCACCTGACACATTGACATGAGCTGGCTCTGGTCTGTTGTTATGGTTAAGTCATAGTACAGTATGTGCATGTGATCTTTAAACAGACTGTGAAAAAATGGTCCACCAGTGTCCATTGTGTATGTTTCCCCATTAGTTATGATTACTCCTGCTTCCTGTTTTTAACCCCTTGAAGATGTTTAGCATTCATCTCCATTAGTAGGTCTGAAAAGTGCTCAAGCAGAGGTTTGGTATTGCCTCACTACAAAGTTGTGTAAGCAAGCAATAATACCCCACATAGTGGGTGGTATTGGGTTTCATACAATAGGAGTCAGCAGTTAACTCATTAGATAAAAACATATATTCTCGCTGCAGTGTGGCAACTTTAGATATCACACTGTGGTGACATCATCAAACAGAAAACAGTACAAAACACTGTCCTGTTGTATAAAAGGCATACATGATGGCTAGGTGTGTGATACAGACTATATCTGAACTCGTGGCAAGTGAGCTTGGGGAGCCATTGCTTGTGGCTCTGCCACGCTATGCCACTCATGACATTCCCTGAGCTCACTTGCCACTCATTTAGATATATTCTGTATCACACACCTAGCCATCCCATATCCCCTTAATAGCAGCCTGCCCAGAGGCAAAATGATGCCTGACACCACAGGCAGAGGGCCTTATAGTCCCTAAAAAGGGGGGTATAGCTCATACCACTCACCCTGGAGGGTATTATTGTGCTTAGAAAATAAGAAATAATATTTAAAAATGAGACACACCCAAGATTTAAAGTTATCAATTAATGACATTAATGTATTTAACTTTTTTAAGTGTAACAAAATGAAACAGTCCTTAAAAAATAAAACAATAAATTGTTTTAAATGCTGTGGTGCACGTTCTGAAGAGGGGTGTGCAAAATAAAAAAATGCCCACTGTTTGCCATATGTAATGACATTTTTGGAGCAAAGAAGCTGCAGTTAGTGGGACTGAATTTTTTTGTTGCAGTACTTGCAGTTTCAGAATGGCAGGTTATAGTGGTGGAACCTGCAGGTGGCAGAGAAGAACATGTAGGAGTTTCTTCTTTCTTGCTTCCTGCTGCATGATTTGTTCTTTTTGTTTGCTTGTGAGGCTGCATGAAGCGAACTTCTTCTTACAATAACAGGGTTTCAGAGATGTGTCACTGTTGGGTTCAGTGCAGCTGAAGCTGAAGTAGACATGGCGGAGACAGATCAGTACTCCCCAAGTGAGCAGTTCCTCTGCATGCTGACCCACCCCCACCTTCCGTTTCCCATCTTGGTATGAAGAAGAAAAACCCTCCCACTCCCTCCCTCTACATGCTGTCCCACCCAAACCCTCTGTTCCCTGTCCTGGCAGGAAGAAAAAAACCCTGCTCCCTCCCTTTGTGTGCTGTCCCACCACCATCCTCCATTCCCATCCTGTTCTGAGGTATAATTCTTATTATTTGGATTTTTAGTGTATGATGTGCCCGCATATATCATGTTTCCCTTGTATCTATAAGGTTTAAGCATATATTCTCAGTCTTGATTCCCCTCTTCTTCCTTGTGAGACAGACAGTAGGGTGAATCCATGTTAGCACTGTTTTCAGTGCATTACTGCATGGGAAGAGGTCTGAACAAAAGTGCTGTGGCATCTTATTTGAACTGCTTCATCTCGGATCAGACAGTACCAATTCTGTTTGCCCTTCCCATGCCTGATGGCCATGTTACCTATATAAGGAGTCTGCCTAGGCAGGTTAAGTCCGTTATACATGGAGCATCTGATGTCTGTGCTGCAGAGAGCAAGCATGCCTAGTAAGCTTTTAATTAGTTTATACCTTTTTCAATTAACATTTTGCTAAAAACTATGTTTTTTTAAATGTTGTATGGAGAATGTGTAACAGTGGTCTGTTTTGTATTTATAGCAGAAAGTGACAAAAACAGAGGTTTCTGTATGAGTCACCCCAATGAACTCAGTGTGCTTTTTAAACTCTTTTTTATATTTCTATTTTGAAAAGAGACCTCTTACTATTTATATATATATATATATATATATATATATATATATATTATACTGGCACAGTAGCGCCAGTATAGTTAGGGTTGAGTAAGCACTTTAATGTTAAACCTCAACTTTTGCACCTTAATAACTCTGCCACTGTATGATGGATTTGCCTGCAAGTTTGCATGTGCAGTCTGGTACCATATATCTCTGGATTTGGCAAGTTGTGTTACAGTCAGATGTACGGTTGCAGAGCTACAGAACTCCAAATAAATTAACTTTTTGTGCATTTCTTTGCTTGTGCCCACAGCCCGCATGATTTGTCAGTTCAGTCCAAAATCTTTAGGGAAGATGCAGTCTGAATCACCAATGTACCTTTCGAAGATTTGGTGTAAAAATATTAAAGCATTCAAAAATTATTCAAAAAACAAATTTCCCATTATAGTCAAAGGGGAAAATTATATGCGCATCATGAAAGTTTTGCAAATGCAGTTTTACTTTCACAAATGTCCCTTTTACTTTAATGATGTGGCCATCTTGTTTTCAGTTAGTGAGAGAGAAAAATGCCTGGCATTTAAATTTTTGACCCTGTAGGTAATCACAAACTGTTGGGTTTACCTAGTTGGGTGCTGGAGATGGGAAAAAAAACCCAGAAATGCCTTTTTCAACATTGGGGAAAAAATACTTTATCAAATCATGAAAGAAATGGGCAAAATACTTTCAAAAATGCAAAAATTTTGTGCTACTTTTTGCAAAACTTTCATGATTTACGAAAGTATTTTAAAAAAAACTGCAAATCTTTGCCATCCTCCTGCAACAAAACGATTGGGTGTTTTGGGCTAAAATTTGCAGAGTGGCAAGCCCTGGTCACACAAATGTGCCTTTTGGTGGTTTGGTGACAAAATATTCAAGGTGCAAAAAGTTACAGCATTCTGAATTTGAGAAACTTCCCATAGGATAACATTGTGGCACCCATGATGCCTTTCGGTGCCCATATCTCAAAAACAAAGAAAGATATGGAGTTTCGCTACTGGTAGCTTAGTTCACCTTTAAGTGAACTAACCTTCAGAAACAAGTTTGGAAATCATAGATGACACCGGCAGTGGAATTTTTTCCCTACTTGCTACGGTTAAAGAGATATTGGCAAAAACATGTTCCAAGGGTTCCAAGGGTGCTTTTTTCAGTGCATTTTGGTGCCTGTATCTCAGAAACAATGCAAGATATGGATTTAGCCAATTACATTGTGTGAAGTACTTGCTGTCATGATTATACCAGCACTGTAATTTTTTTCCTAGCTGCTATGGTTGCTGAGATATTAGCAAATTAGTGTTACAAGGGTTCCTTGCCCTAAAAGTCTGCTGTATGGCTCTGTAGTTATGTATAAAAGTGGGAACACAGGGGCCGTAGGGCACGTACTCTCACATGTACATACCATTATGCCAAAAAATGGACAATGTGAAGGAAGCACAGGGCCTGGAGGGCCCACGCTCCCACTAACACACACCACTTACATTATACTTTCTCAAAAATAAGGGAAATTCATTGCAAATAAATCCATTAATACATCAGTTAGGGTTAATAGTACAGTGACAAAAGTTTGAAAATGTGCTTTTAGGGTTCAAAACCCTAACTCTGCATTCACCCCACCACCACCTCCCCCCACACACACATATGCAAGACACATGTAAGATTGTAAGACACTATACCACTCTATCACATCTGTAACCACAATAATCACAACACTGAACTTATTTCACATAACACTATGTAATGAAAAAACAAATATCGTATCATCGACTCTATGCTGCTAGCACAGTATGATAACACATTATTGCCGGCATATCTTCTTCATACAATGAGATTTAGTCTGTACACATTTTCAAAATACTGACTTTTATGTGTCACTATTCAACAATTGGGTTGCTGCAGGCTACCACATGGGCATGTGGTAAGACAGATAGAGATGACACATACTACTTTTAAGATACTGCTCAAGTATGAAACTAGCACCATCGCATGGTGTTATATGGCTGCATTACCTGGAAATACTCATTAGCAGCATGTAATTGTTAGCTTTGTATGTTACAGCTGTTGCTTTCACGTTACTTGTAAACTATACTACAAATAATTACTTTTATTATTACTACTGTTTGTTATTAGGACTGGCTCACTCTATCAGAAAAATAAATGCAAACATACAATGACTGTTGGTAGGCTTATACTAACTCTCATTTCCAAGAAACTATATGTGGATAACATACTGTGTGTTACATCACTTCTTCACTACTGAAATATAGGCATCTGCTTAAATCTTGCTATTGCTGTCTGTAACACAAAAATGCTTACTGTGGGGAATCACCCATGGTTGCCCAGCATGCGTGTCTACCCCCAAGACACTATGATGGTGGCTCATACAGTTGGTGACCCATGACGATGGATGTGTCTTGCAGTACATATAGAGAGTTGTACATTGTTTCTGTTACCTGATGCTGGTTGGCTCTGATTGGTTGTGTTGCCTTGGTCCTTCTCCTGCTTGCATATGTGTGTGTGGGGGATGCAGAGTTAGTGTTTTGAACCCTAACAGCACATTTCCAAACTTTTGTCGCTGTGCTATTGACCATAACTGATGCATTAACTGAGTTTTTTGTAGTGAATATATATATATATATATATATCACACAAAAGTTATTAAGGTGCAAAAAACATGACTGACCATTAAACAGGCTACTCAACCCTAACTATAGGGGCCAGATCACGATACCATTGTGATATATATATATATATCTGTCTGTCTGTCTATCTATCTATCTATCTATATACAGTATAATGGTCAGGCCCCCATAGTTAGGGTTGAGTAGCCTGCTTAATGTTCAAGCATGTTTTTTGCACCTTAAGAACTTTTGTGTTCTTTGATGAAATAGCCCAGAATTTGGCATGCATGGTCAGTCTGGCAGAATCTCAAGATGTGGGAAGTTTTGTGATAGCATCTTGTGCAGTTTTCAAGATATGGAGTGCCAAAAAAGAAAAAAAAAACATTTTTCCTATACTTAATATAGGGATTTTTGCTCTCACCTACAGCCTAGACAGTGTGGAATGTTTTCATGAAATTTTCAGGGTTAAAGGAGGTGGAGCCAAGGGTATGCCTTTGTAAGGTTTGGAAAAAATATTGTAAAGTTATAATGTTTGCAAGATAACGTTCTGGTGCAATTGGGAAAAAACAACATATCACAAATGGTAAAAAAATCTATCACGAAAGGTAAAAAAACACATTGCAATTGTTTTTTTGCATGATTTACTTACCATGGGGTGGGGGCAAAAAAAACACTTGCTATGGCCGCTATTTTGTTTTTGCCAGTTTAAACTTACAAACATTTAAAATATATGACAATTATTCCTTAAAAAAACACCTGATCCTAGCTAAATGGGATCTGCCTCTCTCCATTTGTTATCCACTGTGGCAACTTCCTCTCTCCTCCTACCCCACACAACCCTCCACTGTAAGCATCTTGACATCCTACCTTCATTATGGAACCATGGCAAATACCCTTTATTTCTAACTGAGGCACCCCATTACTAAGGACTGGGTGCAAACGACTGCCCTGGCTGGAAAAATCATATTTGAGCACCTGTCATTAGCAACCCTCCTTTGTTGGGACCCTAGGTGACTGCACTGTATCCAAACCTGCAGCATGCAGAGGAAAGACGTTACATGGTATGAGCTACAGGAGATATCCCTCAAACTGCTGCTCCTCCTACTTCTCATGTCTGGTAGGATCCACCCAAACCCTGGCCCTGGTTCAAACATTAAGATAAAGCTTGCAAAAACTGAAAACAGGCTATCCATTGTTACCCTAAATATCTGCAGCCTCCTTCCTAAGCTGGCATCTCTTCAAGCCTTTATTGGACAACATAATCCTGACATACTTGTAATTGTTGAGACCTGGCTAACACCTAGCACTCCAGATCATGCAATCTCACTCCAAGGCTACAACCTCTTCAGACTTGACCGGGTAAAAAGAAAGGGGGGCGGATGTGTTATCTATATGAAGGACTACCTCTCGTACCACCTTGCCAGTTTCTCCCCAGAAAACACTCTAGTACAACTTCTCCCTGTCAAGCTTCTCCTTGGTGCCCATAACAAAGTGCTTACCATGGCTGCAGTCTATATCCCCCCTAAAGACCCACGAGCCGGGCTCCAGTCTATCCTTGAATTTGCAAGATTACAACCTCCTGACTCTGAGCTCCTCCTTCTCAGTGATTTCAATATAAATTGGCTTGCCTCAGATATCGGACCCAGCAGGGATACTATCCTAGCAACCAACCTAACACAGATGGTCAACTCCCCTACTAGAAAAAACTACAAGACTGGAACCAGCACTCTCATTGACTGGATTCTTACTAATCACCTGGACCCGGATAAAAAACACCACCGTTCTCTCCGACTCCCTCAGTGACCACTCCCCTGTGATCTGTATCTGGACAAATAAATTCCACAAACCACCTCCTAAAACCATCCTAAGTTGAATGCTACTGCATGGAAACCTTGCTAAGCTAAAGACCTGCCTCCTACAACAAGACTGGTCCCCTATCTACAATATGCTGGATGTGGACGCTGCCCTAGACTTCTTCATTAAAACTTTCAACACTGCCTGTGACACCTACGCACCTTTCAAAAAACGTAAAATCAAAGCCCTCTCTAATCCCTGGCTAACAGCCAAACTACTGGCTCAGCTTAAAGCACGTGACCATCTTTGGGCTATAGCCAGGGCCACAGGCTCCATAACAGACTCACTTAACTATAAACAGGTGCACAACCTATGCACTTCACAAATCAGGCAAATGAAGAGCTCCTATTTCAAGAATGCTCTAGAAACCACCTGGGATGATGGGAGATCCTTCTGGGACAATATACGTAATATTACGGGCAAACAGTCTAAATCCTCTCCCACGGCAATGAACATTGATGGCTCCACTACCCGTGACCCTAAGACTATGGCCGATGCCCTAAATAAAACCTTCACTGACCTCAGTGGTGTCCTCTCACCAGACTTCTTCCAGGACTTGTCAGTTCCAAAACTCGTATCCCAAACCACCTCGCCAGACAAACCGCTATTTCACTTTAAAATAGTTAAGACATATGAAGCCTACAGATGCATAAAAAAGGCCTGCTCTAAATCTAGAAATAGCAGTGACACCATTGATCTAAAACTTCTGTCCCTCACCTTGGAAGAAGTGATCCAGCCCCTCACCAAAATTCTCAACCTCTCCCTGTGCCAAAGTCAATTCCCCAACACCTGGAAGGCTGCTATAGTCACACCAGTGCATAAAGGGGGCAACAAATCCACACCAGGAAACTATCAGCCCATGTCTATACTTCCACCCCTCTCCACAGCTCTTGAACGGATCGTGGCGGATCAACTATCAGACTACTTGCAAAAGTACGATCTACTCTGCATTCAGCAACACGGATTTAGGAAAGGACACAGTACATCGACGGCCCTACTTGATTTCTCTAGCGAAACTCACAAAGCCTTGGACAAGGGTTATTTAACCGGAGCTGTATTCATAGACCTCACAAAGGCCTTTGACACTGTTCACCATAACCTTCTAATCTCTCTTCTGCTCAACATTGGGCTAGCCGAGGGACCAGAAGCCTGGGTAAAAAGTTACCTGGCACAACGTTCTCAAAGAGTAAAAATCTCTGAGGTTATCAATGACTCCAAACCAGTCCTCTCTGGTGTCCCCCAAGGCTCAATTTTAGGTCCTCTCCTCTTCAGCCTATTTCTAAACTTGCTTCCCAAATCCTGCCCTGAAAAATTAATACTCTATGCTGATGACGCTGTAATTCTCTCCTCCCATAAGGATCCAAATCCACTACGACAGAGCTTGCAGCTTGCTTTCTCATGTGTTGAAAAGTGGTTCCTTGAGCACAAACTGGTCCTAAATCAAAAAAAACAAAAGTCATGCTTTTCGCCAGTCATCAAAACAGAAATAGGCATACTCCATTCGTCATAAAACTTCACTTGGAAATACACTAGAACAAGTGAACACCTTCAATACATGGTATCACTTTTGACCGAATGTCTTACTTTTGTGGCTACCATCGATAACACTGCAAAAACAGTGCACAGGCATTGGAATTTTGTACGGAACCGTCAATTTTTCAACCAAGCTGCCTTGAGGATTGCTGTTCAAAGCGCCATCATCTCAATCATAGACTATGTTCTAATTGTCTATGGCTCAGCTACTACCACTGCACTAAAGCACATCTCAACAGCACTAAACAAAACCTGTCGACTCCTCACTGGAGCACAGAGATGGACCCACACTTGTGACCTCTACATGGAAACCGGTTGGTTGCATCTTTCCAATCGCCTCATGTATCTCACCTGCGTGATGGCAAAAAAAATCAGTCTTGGGACTCACTCCTCCATGTATCTGGGACCTACTCTGCCTGAACAATGGCACTCATACCACCAGAAGATCTGACCACCAACCTTTCCTTGTCCCTAGATGCCGGACTGCTCAGGGACAAAGATATTTTACATACCGTGCCCCTACCTGGTACAATGCCCTTAACCTGCCCTCCCTATCCTCCACGACATTGGGAGCTTTCAAATCCATACTTTACACTCACCTCACAGCCTCCAGCTCCTGTGACTGCTTTGACTAAAATCTCATCCCACTGAGTGCACTTACATTTGTTTCACTCAACCACCATGGTCTCCTCTTTGACAAAGACAACCTGAGTACCACTAACCTGGTTCTGTCTGCTCCTAAACTTCTTATTTCTCCCCTCTCTTCCCTCTCAAGCTCTCCAATCCTTATTCTTTGCCCTTGACACTGCCTCTGAGCTCCTTTTTCTTTTCTGTACAAAAATGTTACTGTTTAAGTTGTGGCCTTGTTAAACGGCTTACTGATTGTTTGTAACACTGTCTACTATGTTTTTGTACTTAATGATGTGGAACCTTTATAAAAGAGCCTTGGCTCAAAGGTATTAATTCCTAGAACAATAAACTTCAAACTTCATTTAGCTGAATCTGTTGTATGTTTGTTTTTAAACTTGACAGAAATACATAAACTTGGCAGAAATACATTATCTGGGCACCCAAAATCCAGGCTGCCCAGCTTAACAAAAGGAGCCTTTCACCCGTGTTCTCTTTATGAGAACAATGAGACTCTCTTGACATTCTCAGCTACAGATGGAGGTGTCTTGCTGGCTTGTGTGAGAACATTGAGATGACAGTCTCGCTCTGTAGTTTAACAATGCTGACTTGTCAGTTTCAGTGGTAACTATTGTCAGTGCAGTAATAAAAATAAGATGCATCAAATAATTTCACAAAGTGTATACTCACTTCTGGAATATAAATGCCAAAAACTGCAGCCTGATTTTTTTTTTATTAGACATAGTCTCATTTCACTTTTTATGGGACTCTGTAATAGTGATAGTAATAATATTTCTCTGGTGTCTAGTGACACACCTCACCTGTCGATCACCATCCTAGTAATATAATGATACTTCCCTGGTGTCTAGTGGCACCCCCCAGCTGCTGATTTCTGTCCCAGTAATATAATGATATTTCCCTGCTGCCTAGTGCCCCCCCAACCTGTTGATTGCAGTCCCAGTAATATGATGATATTTCCTTGGTGTCTAGTGGTACCCCTCCACCTGCTGATCACTGTCTCACAGTAAACTAATATGTCTCTGGTGTCTAGTGGCATCCCCCACCCACCGATCATCGTCCCTGCCTGAAATAAAGAAAATGGTCCCTGATGTTTTTTTCTAACCTACAAAAAAGAAAATGGTCCCTGGCCAATCTGACTGCCAACCTCCCACTCAGCACCTCCCCACACCCCCAGTAGACCCCTACACACCCTCACTCACCTGAACTGGTCACAGGGTGAAGTTCCAATCTTCAATCCAAGACACATCTTGCTGCTGGAACCACCGACTGCAATATGCAAAACTATGATTTTGCTTGTAGGAGGGAGTGGGGGAAGGCATGGTGGGGGATGCGGACACTGGAGTTCGAATGAGCGGTTCTCTCACATAGGGGTAGTTAGATCTGGAAGATGCCCTGGGGTGAAATGGTGCCTGGAATGTGGTGATCCATGTCTATTCCCCATACCCAAGGGCACCACCTTATTGGATGGGTAAGTAGCTGGAATGGCTCATGAACACCGTCCAACTTGGGCACGGTTATGCAATGCCAGATCTATTAAGAACAAAACTGCATTTATTGCAGATTTTGTTGGAACAGCTGATCTGGTTTGCATCACCGAGACCTGGCTGGATGGAAATGCTGCTCCCATTTTGGAGGCAACTATTCCAGTTGGGTACTTGATGATACATTGCCCGAGATTGGATTGCAGGGTGTGGGGGTAGCGGTATGTTTCAAGACCAAATTGGGCCTTGTAGGTGTACCAGTAGAGGAGACCAAATCCTTTGAGTGTACTGTGGTAGCTGGTGTGGGTTGCAGGATAGCTCTTGTCTACCATCTACCCGGGGATGAAAAGCTATTTCTACAGGAAGTAGTGGACTTTGCCGCAGACATGGTGTTGGAGTCACCCAGACTGATGGTTCTGGGTGACTTCAATGCCTGGGTCGATGATGAACTCTCATTTTTTGGACAGCACTTCCTCCAGTTGATGCCATCACTGGGCTTTACACAGGTTGTTTCCTCAGCTACCCATAATTGTGGTCATTCTCTGGATTTGATCTTCCTCCTGGGGATTGAGGCCTCTGATTTGGGGGTGGAACCTGTCAGTTGGTCTGATCACTACTCCGTGAGGTTCAATTTTTGCACCCCCCTTTGTAGGTCGGTTCCTGTGGAGATGGTCAGTTTCCGCCCTTTACGGGATGTTGGCCCTGAAGACCTGGCAGCAGTGATTGACCTCTCGGAGTTCTTTGATGCCAGATCAGGTCCAGAGCCATTGGTCCAGGCCTATAATAAGGCCATTTCCTCAGCCCTTGACCTGATTACTCCAGTCTGTGTTCATCCCCTTCCACTTCATCTTCAGGCCCTATGGTTTGATGAGTCTTTGAGGGAGTTGCGGAGGTTGGGATGAAGGTTAGAACATCGTTGGCAGAAATCCACCCTGGAGGCCGACCATCTTAGTTTGCTGGAGCATTATCACCTCTACCAATTAGTGATCTCCTATAAGAAGGCTGAGTTCCTGTCCAGGGAGATCACTGTCACACAGAATTGACCAGCTCAGCTCTTCTGAACTGTGGACAGGTTGTGCAATCCAGCCTGTCTGCAGCTCCGTTGAGTTTTTTCATAAAATGAGTGTGGTGAGATTGCTCTATTCTTTGCGAATAAGGTGGCCGACATCAGGTCGGAGATCCACCTGACTCGCTCTATGGGAAATGCTGTTGGTCGGTGTTTGGTCACCATGCCTCCTGCATCTTGGAGTGCCTTTGACCTGCTGGAGTTCACAGATATTATGAGGTTTGTCCAGGGGATGCGCCCTACATGCTGCAGTTTAGATCCTGGCCCAACTTCCCTGATTTTGGGTTGTGGTGATATCATTGGTCCAGTCTTGGATCAGATTATCTGGTGCTCCTTGGAATCAGGTGAGTTTCAATGCTCCCTAAAGGAGGCAGTGGTGACACCACTTCTGAAGAAAGCTTCATTGGACCGGGATACTCTAGCCAACTACAGACCTATCTCGAACCTTCCTTTTGTAGGAAAGGTAATCGAGAAAGCAGTGGCAACTCAACTGGAGAACCATTTGACCATCCATAGTATATATGAACCTCTCCAGTCTGGTACTTGTAAGAGGCATAGTAGTGAGACTGCTCTGGTTCAGGTGATCAATGAGCTCCTGATGGTGAGAGATTGGAGAAACCATTCCATCTTGGTACTCCTTGATCTCTTCTAAGCTTTTGACACTGTAGACCATGCGGTACTGCTTGAGTGCCTAGTGTCCATCTGTGTCCTGACTGGTACAGTGCTCAGATGGTTTACATCTTTCCTTACTGGTAGTATTCAGAGAGTTGTCTTGGGGATTTTTTCTTCCGAGTCTTTCTCTCTGCCTTGTGGGGTCTCTCAAGGCTTGGTGCTGTCCCCCATGTTGTTTGCAGTGTATATGCTACCCCTCAGAGACATTGTAAGATGGTATGGACTGAGGTTTCACTGCTATACTGATGATATCCAGCTCTACCTGCCTTTTGTTCCTGACCAGGCTAGTGCTCTCTTGGCATTTGATAGCTGCCTGGCCAAAATCCAAGACTGGATGAATTCAAGTGGGTTAAAGTTGAATGTAGAAAAGACTGAGGTTATGGTTGTGGACTCAGGATGCAGGATAGAGGAGTTGAAGACTGATTTGCCCTCTGGTTTATTCTTGGGGGGTGCTTAGATCCTTTCCTCTGAACGGGTGCACAACCTGGGAATGGTTCTTGACGATGGGCTGACCCTTCGTTATCAGGTATCAGCAGTCATGAAATTAGCCTTTCATCATCTCAGGAACATTGCCAGGATCAAACACCTTGTTCGGTCCAGTGATCTGCTTGTATTGGTCCATGCCTTTGTGACCTCGTGCCTTGACTATTGCAACTCCCTTTACTTAGGGCTTCCTGGGGTTGATATCTGCTGCTTTCAGCTAGTGCAGAATGCTGCTGCTCATTTATTGGCTGGGGTATCTAGGAGATCGCATATTACCCCGATGCTAAGTGATCTGCACTAGCTGCCGCTTCAGTGGTGGATCACCTTTAAGGTAGGTTTATTAACCTACAAAGCCCTACACAGACTTGGTCTTGACTACTTGAAAGAGCTTCTGATTCCTTACATCCCTCTGTGACAGCTTCGCTTGGCTGACGAGGGGTTGCTGGAGATTCTGAGGGTTGCTTTGAATTCTTCTGGGGCTCGTGCTTTTATGTTTGTGGCCCCAACCCTCTGGAATTCTCTGCCCCGTCAACTTTGGGAGTGCAGGACCATGGGGAGCTTTAAGCAGGCATTAAAAACGTTTTTGTGGAATAAGGCTTTTCCTGATTTGTCTTGATTTTGATACTGTGTTTTAACGAACTGTTTTTAAACTTTGTGAAGCACCTTGATAATTGAAAGGCACTCAATAAATAAAGATATTATTATGATTATTATTAAGATAAATGCGGTTCAATGTATTTTCAATGGATTTTCAAATTTGTGGCATAACTTTTGTCATTTTTGCATATTCTGAGCCCAGATTTTCAACATGGCCTTTTTCGGGACCCCACCTCCTGAACAATGATGGTGGAATTATGCACATCTGGCCCGAAAGGTAATTTCATGGTCACTTGGCAAAATCACCTTTTGGGTGGGATTTGAAAATTTTCTCCACTCTTGTTCATGAGGCTGGGTCATAAGAAAGCTATGTTGAAAACCTGGGGTCAAAATATTTAAAGATGGCAAAGTTATGTACATATGTTGAAATTTTACTAAGCTCACTCATAACTTTGGCAATTTTAAACATTTTGATCCAAAATTTTCAACATGTCCATTTTTTACACCAGTGTATGAATGTGACAGCTGTCATTTTTCAAATACTAGCCAGAATATGTTTTTGCACCTGTGGCATGGAATGACATTCTGGTGATGCAGAATGATGTTTCAGCGGAGATCTGAATATTCTCAGCATGGTATTCATGAGGTGGGGTAATAGCAAGGCTATGCTGACAATTTGGTTGCTGTTTTGGCTGAAATGCAGGGCCCTGCACTTCCATGACAACACACATGTATACATCTATGGAGGGATGGGAGCGCAGGGCCCAGCGGCAAATAAGGATTCGATTATACAATCTCAAAAAGTAAAGAAATTGCAAAAACTGTGTTAATGCACAAGATAGGGTAACTTAATGCCACAAAAGCAGGGAAATGTGGTGTTAGGGTTTCCAACCCTAACTCCCTAGCCCCACCCACCTAGCAGAAAAAGGGGAAAAAAAAAACATTGGGGTTTTAGGTCTCCTGAGTCATGGTAAATCAATGGTGGGGTCTACCTTGGGGTTGCCAACCACAAAGCCCACCCCTTTCACTGAATAAACAACATCACATATGATCTCCTTGATTCACACAGGGACCAGAGGGCACTGTGTGAAGAAAACTACAACAAATTGTGTTGCCAACATGTGTTGAGACATACTTGTCTACCTTTGAAGAGTGTATCACTGTGAGGGACTGGCTTGGTTCTGTACCTTGTGTTTCAGACTAGAGGCTATGATCTGGGGGGAGGGGGGAGCATTAGAGTTGAAAAACCCAAGGAATGGCCCATCGGTGCAGCTACTGCTCATGACACTAGTGACCCAAGTTAAGTAGCGAGCTTGGGGTGTCAGAGGGCTGGCCAGGGGAGGTGAATTGAGTGAGGACAAAATGGAAATTGGCAGACCAGTAGGATGACACTGGTCTCCCTCAGGCCCTGTACCCATGTATCAGGCACTATCTGTGCTAACTGGATCCTGGTTCCAGTGAGGATTGGGGGGACAGGGTACTCCGCTCCATCCCGCACCTCCCCAACATCAATATAGCACCATGGAACACCGAAGACTAATTTTGGTACCATATAATACAAACAATGTGTGTAGATGTGTGTAGATGTACCATATGCACTGTAGAGGTGGTTTTAAAAACTGAGGGCTATTTCCAGAGAAATTCTTATTTGAAAAGTGAAAGTGGGATTCCACACGTACAGGGATCAGTGGTATTATATGGTACCAAAATTAGTCTTCGGCATTCTGCGGTGCCTTGCAGATGTCGAGGAGGCATGGGACAGAACAGCAGTAATGGATTTTTGATTGGAGTGACTGCCATGCAGTTTACTGCAGAAAGACATGGAAGGCGCCAGTATGGCATGAGTAAGGAGGCATTACTGCTTTTGAATGATCAGGATATAGACACTAATCATACTGATGCATAAACTGACAGTTAGCTGTCTCAGCTGACAGCAACTCAATCTTCTCTCACTCTTCATGTTTTGTTACAGAGGCAGAAGTAAGTCAGTTTTGCAAAAACACATACTGACCAGGCATTTGGATTTCGGCATAATGCAGTGCTAACAGGGTATCTTGGTGAAGAGGGACCACAGTATGTACACCTAGTAATGTACTATAGATTACCTATTTTTCACTGGAATATAATTTTCACTATATTCACTGTTTTGAAAATCGAGTGAAAATTATATGCCAGTGAAAATATATTCTACAACTGACAAGTTAGCTTGCTGTTGCACTTCAGCTAAATTAAGCTGCTATGAAAATGTTGGAGTGGACAAAACAGTGACATTTAAGATCAGTGAATTCATTGTCCTCTACAGTAGTTTTCCCTTCCAAAACTGCTGCAACTTCATTGTACTGCAGTGTGAGTCACTCCTCTTTCATATAGTGATGTTAGCAGTACAGCCCTAGGTCCACAGCAACATCAGGCTTACTATAGAAGCTCTGGTACACCCTGCTGTTTTTAGCAGCTCAGAAGGCAAAAACTAACTGTAGAGGACAGTAATGAAATACAATTCCAGAATCAATGCAAGAAGGGGTAATTTATGCATAAAAGTTAAAAAGACTGGGAAAGGTGCTGAGAGCAACTCAATCTTCTCTCACTCCTCATGATTTGAACAGAGGCAGAAGTAAGTTAGTTTTACAAAAAAAAAAACACTGACAAGGCATTTGGATTTTGGCATAATGCATTGCTAAACGGGTGTCTGGGGGAAGGGGGGACACAGTACTGGCAGTTTTCCCTTGCAAAATTGCTGCCACTGCACTGCACAGTGTGAGTCACTCCTCTGCCATATAGTGATGTCAGCAGGAGCCAGCTGTCCAGCAGCTGAACAGTAAAGGCAAGTGCAACAGGGCTAAAACAGAGCTCAAAAACAAATGCAAAATATGGAAGGCAGAGTAAACCTTGGCCAAAAATAACAAATGCACACACCTTTTCAGGTCTAGTACTGCATATGACTACAAGCTGTATCTTTTTGGACCATCAGGAAAGGTGCTCTTTAAGAGAGAGCTGGTTTGAGCAGAACCATTGTTGGACTTTGTTAAAGTCATGCTGGAGCAATGATTCTAGTTCATAAATCAAAGCTCCAGAATTATAAAGTACAGTGTTATCTACGCACATATGTATGTCAATGGAGAATAACTGAGAGGAGGTCAATTAAAAAAATGGAAAAGGATGGGGCCCAGAATGGAGATCTGTGGGACTTTGAATTTGGAGGGGGTGAATAGATTGTTGATCAACTGATGCCAGTAAGAAAGGAAGGCATGGAACCATCCAGTCACTGGGTCAGATAGACCCATCCTTTTCAGCTTATTAAGGAGAGCAGGTTGGACTACTGTATCAAAGGCCTTGGCCTGGCAATGACAGATCAGGTCATTTGATCGGGGCCATCTTTGTTGATCTCTCCAATGCCTTCAACATGGCTGACCACCAAATTCTCTTGCAGAGACCGGCAAACATAAGGGTATCAACAAGTGCATTAAAATGTTTCAGATCCTATTTGAGTGATTGTATGCAAACCACTAAGGTAAATGATACTGTCTCCATGCCATTGCCCGTAGTCTGAGTAGTCTGAGGGGTCCCCAGGATTAAGTACTCAGACCTTTATTATTCTTGGTGTACTTAAATGGCTTTGGTAATAGTACTTCATGAATGGAATACCATCTGTATACCTATGATTCCAAATTATATACCTCGGCTCCAACCTTGTCTGAAGTTCAGGTTAATTTGCAAGCAACCTTAAATGGTTTGCAAGATTATTTTACAGAATCAAAGCTTAAAATAAATATAAGCAAAAACAAAATGCATGGTTTTTGGTAACAATTCTAAATTAAAAAAATATATCAGAACAGAAAATTGTAGATGTAAATGGAGAAAGGTTGGAGACTGTGGAGTTTTACAAATACCTGAGTTACTGGCTGGACCCCATGGGCTTGGACAATGTGCATGTGGACACCTTAAAAACAGTCAGGAAAAGAGTAGGGATGGTGTTTCCAAATAAAAACTGTTTGGGTAGAAACATGATTAAAAAGATTGTTGAGACTCAGATATTTCCCCCATTAGATTATGGTGATGTTTTATATGATTTTTCGAATAATAACAAACTTCATAAATTAAATGTTTTGTATAACCACTTGGCCATGTTGATTCTCCAGTGTCCCAGGGATATACATCACTGCCAAATGTATAGTAGTCTAGGATGGTTGTCTCTGTCAGAGAGAAACATCAACTTCATAAATTCATACTGGCATGCAATAGTGTGTTATGCAAAACTCCTACCTACCTAACTGAAAAACTGCATGTTTGGAAAACTGATGCTTCATTTACAAAGTCTGCTTATTGTGAATTAGTTGCCTCAAAGATAAAATTAAAAAGATCGAAGTATTTCTTCAGCTATCTAGTTCCCTCATATTGGAACAGTTTGCCTTCTAAATTCTGATTACTTGATGTAAAATTCCTATCTTTGCATGTCATGCAATGTTTTTTTTTGGATAAGACAGCAAGTCTGAGAAAAGATTGTTGTGGTTGATTTAGATAATAATACTGTATACTGAATGTACTAACAATTGTATGTATTGTATATCTATTTACTCATGTTATTTATGAGTATGTGTACTTATGTGTAATGTAACTGTTTTTTATTGAGATGGTGGGTCACCATTTTAAATGAGTTTTATTCAGTGGTCTAACCCTTAATAAAAATGAAAAAATTAAATGAAAAAGGCTGCAGTTAACTGGTTCATTCTTGTCAAAACTGATTCAGCAACCTAAAGAAGGGAAGAGATGGTGGAATGGGATTTACAAAGGCCAGACTGTCAAGGGAAGAGGAAAGAGGAGGGATCAATGAAGGAGGAGAGATGAGAAAGGACAAACTCCTCTTGCAGCTTGACCAGGGCAAGGAAGAGTGAGATGGGATGGTAGTTTGAGAAAGAGGAGTCCACCTTATTGTGGAGAGGGAAACTTCAGCTTGCTTTCAGGCCTGGGAATAACCCAAAATTGACAGAAGAGACTAAGGAGAGTTGCAGTAGAAGTAGCATTAACTGGGGCAGAGATATGTATGAGTTTGGTGTCAAGCTCATCAGTGCTGTGACCCATGGAGGAATTAATTGAGAGTAGAAAAGTTAGGCAGTAACAGAAGAAATGCTGAGATGGAGAAGGTTGTGAGGGGTTGGTGGTGGGAGGGGTGGGGAGAAGGTAGAGTTATGGGAGGAGGAGGAAAGGGAGGGATGCATTTTGTGGCATGTATGTGTGGTCATTCATATGGATATGCTACTTTATGTGATCACACAGCTGTGCCCTCCTCATGCTGTAAATGACAACATATGGCATAGGTATATAGAACCCTGCTTGTTGACAACGAGTATGTTATGTAAGTAATATGACATGACAGAGCATGTAATTATGGGGCAATAATCCCAAACCTTGGATGTATTGCACCATGCACCTTTAAACACACCTAACGAGTGTAATTATTGGCACTAATTACACACTCCTGAAGTGTCTTATTGCTCTTCTATCCCCCAGTCCTCATGTTCCTTGCCTCATTATTTCTTCTCTTCAGGCTGTGCACCACACTGACTGCCTCTCTCACACATCTGCTGATACACAAACGACACTGAGCCAGATCCTTGTTGCTGCAGTGTCACTCCACAGCTTGGCACCGTACCGGTCAACACAGTTGCATGTTCTTAGCTGTCAGCAGAGGCAGTGAGAATTGATGACTGCTTATCTGTGACTCTGAAGGGGGGTGGGAAGTGGTATCATCATAAGTCCCAAGGAGGGCATTTTTACTGTTGACCCATCACAACACTGATTCACAGATTCAGGTCACTTTTGGTGCCATCCAGAGAGTGAGATATGGCTGATGCATGGTCATCCATGACATCCATGCCATTCAAACTCGTCCCATAGGAGGAACTCCTGCAGTGAGCAGACTGGCTCCCTCCCACTGGGGTCAGTATTCTATGCCTACACATCATATTCTAGCCCCTAGTGGCTCACGGTGGGGAATCAAGACCGGGACTTGATCCCAGGTTTCCCAGGTGGTAGAGCAAAGCACTACCAGCTTGCGCCACTGAGCTGGTCATGAAATGGCTTTTAAACATAAAATTAGCAAAACAGAAAATACATTAGAAAATTGGGGATATGTTTAAAAGAAGGATTTTTATTTTTGTGTAGGAACTTTTGACCTGTGTAACTATGGCGAGATAATTACATGTGTAACCTGGCTACCAGAGATAGGGGTTACTAGTTAGCCTAATACTTAACATTTATCCTCTAAGAATTTTTAGCAGTTAAGAAGGTAATGTTACAGCCCATGTCTTAAAATGTTTAATGATGTGTTTTTTGTTTATTGCAATGTTCTTCTTGGTGATAAAATGTGTCTCAGTTCTCTGCACAGTTGGTGCCCATTGCCCGGGAACCTTCCTGTTTTTTTTTCCCACCTGCTATGGGTATATAAAGAGGCTGCAGGCCTGCCAAAAGTAGTTCTTGGTTCCAGAGTTCTGTGTGTAGTATTCAAACAGAGCCCTCTAGGTGTGTTCTTCGAAGGCCCTGTGGGCCCAGGTTGGTGGCAGGATCCTGGTTCAGGAATGGCACTGGCTCCTTCTGGTGCAGGTCTCCAGAGGATCAGCCCCTGACCGGGGTCTGGGATTGGGGACAGCAGGGCCAAATTGGAGATCTACCCTCAAGGATGGAAATCTGATGATTCTTGCATCAACTGCCCCAGTTTCTAGCAAGGTGAAAGCACCAGACAAAAAATAATTTTGGTTACAGCCTGTGGCCAGTATGAAGAATGAAGGAAACTGTGTGTGTGTGTTGCAGAATATTCAGTGCAGTTGGTAGTCACTAACGATCTGAATCCCAGGACAGAGGGATGTTATGGTGAGACATGTAAGTCTCTGTGCCTGTGATGGCTTGGTGTTGGAGGCTGAATCCCCAGGAGGCACAGGGCTAGGTGCAGTTTTATTTATTTATTTGTGAAATCAGTTTACAACCTTTGAGCCAGAGGCTCGTTTCCAAAGGTACCTCTTCACATTAAAGACATACATAGAGTTTTAAGTTACATAGCACAGGTTTGCTAAAAATAGGCGTTCATCAGAGGCGCCACGTCACACTGAGGTCAGACAAAATACATTTAGGTTACAGGGTACAAGTAATTGAGACAGGTGTTACACAAGTTGGTATCAAAAATTGAGCACTCTAATTGGCATACCGTAAAACAGCAGGCACTGGCCAGGTTAGACATAGGTACGGTGTACCGGGAAGAGGTGGTGGGGTGGGCTAGGTGGAGAGCCGCCTGGTGGGTGTTGTCATGAGAAGTCGAGGTGGAGGCTGCCTTCAGAGACAGGAGCAGCTACGAGTGTTGATGAGTTGGTTTTGAAGGGTGGTTTTGAACTTGGAGATGGTGGTGGCATTGGTGATGGGGGCAGGGAGAGATTAAACCAGGATGGGGCTCTGTAGCAGAAGGACCTCTGGCCATGGCTGGTTCTTGATCTGGGGACCATTAGAGTGGTCTTGTTGGATGACTGTGTTGCAATAGTGGGTGGGATCCAGTGGATGGATGCCGTAACCCCAGGAGGGAGAGCCAGTGGGTTTTTGTGAGGAGAGCAGGTTTGATATCGAACCGTCATCCAGGGAAGGAGTTTAGCCTCGTCATACAGCTGACAGGTGTGTGTGAGCCTGGGGCACCAGTAATCAGTCTGCAGGCTTTATTCAGGGTTAAGTGAATTTTTGAGTGCAGTCGTGTCGGCAGCACCATAGACTGGTAGGCCATAGTCTACAAGGGACAATACGGAAGACGTAACAGTGAGCCGGATTGCATTTGGGGGAAGACAGGTTCTATGGCGGAAGAGGATGCCAAGCTGTGTGTTAGTGGCGCATGTTAGGGCATCAATGTGGTCATGGAATGTGAGGGCTGAGTCGAAGGTAACCCCAAGGTATTTGTAGGAGCAGACTTGTTCCAGTGGCTGTTTGGTACTAGGAAGGATATGGAGTGGGTGGTTGCTAGCTTTGTTTTGGGGGTGGGAAAAAAGCATAGCTTTGGTTTTTTTAAGATTAATGACGAGTCTGCGCTCCTTGAACCAGGCTTTGGCATCATTGAAAGACTGCTGTAGGGTGTCCTGAAGGGAGACGGGATTGCAGTGGGTGGCAAAAATGACAGCATCATCTGCATACAGAAGAATTTTGCCAGGACATGCACTGGGCAGGGTGTTCAGATAGAGTGAGAAGAAGGGCCCAGGATGGAGCCTTGGGGACCCCAGAGTGTATGGGACGGTATCAGAGAGTATCTCATTGATTTTAACACACTGTGATCGAGGCTAGATAGTTCGCGGCACCATGCTAGGGGCCAGCCGAGAGACCAGTGTGGCAGAGAGCATTCAGCAGAAGAGGGTGGGAGACGCGTGTGAAAGCCTTGAGAGGTCGATGAACACTGCACCAGCTGAGGAGCTGGTATCCAGGGAGGAGTGTGGGAAGTTGGAGAATTCAATTAGCGCAGTGCTGGTACTGTGACCAGCACAGAAGCCATGTTGCTCTGGGCATAGATGTTATGCTAGCCAGATATTCAGTGATTTGAATGGCCACCACTTTTCCAGGGCTTTGGGGGATGGAGATTGGCGGTAGTTGCTGGTCACACCTGTCGCCTTATGAATTGCGGATTATGGCTGCTTTCCAAGCAGGAAATTGTCCCAGGCAGAGCGATCGGTTAATTAGGCTGGTGAGTGGGGCAAGGACTTCATCTAGCACCAGCCTGAGGATACTGGGGTCCAGTGAGTCACTGCGGGACTGTTGCTATTCAAAGCTTTGATTAGGATGGGTCTGGCTTCCTGGGCAGAAACCTGCAGGTGGAAGCTGGGGTGGTGGAGGACAGGGAGAGGTTGGTTGGGGGGAAGGTCAAAGAAATTACTAGGGATGACTGAGCTAAGGTCAGTGAAAGCGGTGTTGAGCCAGTTAGCTATGATGGCAGGATCGGTGGAGGTAGTGCCATCACTAGTGAGCTGGGATGGGGCAGGGGAGTGTGATTTTCCATTTAGCTGTTTAATATTATCCCAGAAAGTCCTGGATGAACCCCAGGAGGAGGTAAGGGTGGCCTGGTAATGGTTGGCCTTGGCTTTCCGGATGGCACAAGAGTACTTATTCTAGGCTGCATTGTAAGCTTGCCTATCAGACAGCCGACCCGTTTCAGTGGCAAGGTGCCAGAGGTTATCCCAATTTCTTAGCAATTGTAGAAGGGCAGGGCTAACCCAGGGTGCATTCTGCTTTTTGGATCGGATTTTGGTGAAGGGTGCAAAGAGATCACAGGCCATGTTGAAGGTGTGTGAGAAGAAGGCGAGGGCAGTGTCAATGTCGGATGCACGATGAATGGGGGACCAGTTTATCTGGGTGAGGAATTGTTTAAGTTTTTGCAGCCCACCAGGGCGGAGGCAGCTGCGGAGGCTGGTCTGGGCTTTGGGTTTGGGATTGGGGACTGCCCAATGAAATAGGATAGGGGAGTGGTCACTTAGGGAATCTGGTAGGACCTGGATGTTTTGGATTTTTTGGGGTTGGTTGGTGATAATTACATCCAGAATGGTGCTGGTTCCTCTCTTTGGGTTTATTCTAGTGGGCTGGGTGAGGAGTTGCGTCAGGTCTTGGGCGGCAAATGAGTCTCAGATTGTGGAAGAGGAGGTGCTGAGCCAATTTACGTTAAGGTCCCCAACTAGGATTTGTTCCGCCTTATGGTGGAGGGAGGCCAGATAGTCAGTTAAAGATACCAGGGCCGGGTGCTGGTTCTTTGGGGGAACGTCGGCAGTGGTGAGATAGAGAGGGCCCCTAGAGGGGTCCGGGGTGAGTTTGAGGGTAACAGCCTGGGCCCCATTTACAAGGGCAGGGTGGGGAGCATGTCCAAATATTGTGTCCCTAGTGTAGATTGCACAGCCTCCCTTGTTTGCCTCTCGGTCCTCGGTATAAGGTATAGCCTGGGAGGGACAAATGAGTCAGGGGTGGATTTGGACAGCCAGGTTTCAACCAGGGCTATGATGTCTGGTTGATGAGCCATGGCCCAACACTGGGCGTCAAATTTTTCAACAGGCTGCATATGTTCATGGAGGCTGTTTGGAGACCAGTGGGTCAAGTAGGTGGGTGGGAGGGGGCAGGGCCTGGGTTGGGATGTATGTTCCCCATCAGGAGCAGAAGGAGGAGAACTGCTTTGGCCAGAGGCAGAAGGAGAGTTTAAGCCGGGAGCGATAGGAAGAGAAGGGTGGTTTAAGTAGCACAGTGGGTGGGTAGGGCAGCACAGGCAGAGAAGGCTTGAGTGATCAGATGCCCAAGGGAGCAGGGGGGGAGGAAAGGTAATGTCTGGATGGGGGGTGAGGTGGAGAGGCGCATATGGGGTGTGTGGAGGAGGAGGGAGGAGAGGAGCAGTGGTATAGGAGGAGGGGAGGGCAGGAGGATAGGTAGGAGCACTAGAGTAGTGAGGCTGAGGGTTAACAGGGACAATAGGGTTGGTGGAAGGCAAAAGGAGGAGGAGGAGAAGAGAGAGACAGGTAGGCAGGAGGTGCACATGCATAATTGGTAAGGGTGAGAGAGCTGAAGTGAAGAAAGATGGGGGAACTAGGATGATAGAGGGAGAGATAGTAGTGAGAGGTCACCTCTAAATGTAGTTGCCACTTTGGTACAGTGGCAGAGCTGGTGCCTGAGGTGCACAGGGCACTACGTTCAAGACTTGCCCAGGATAGCAGGAAGGACCCCAGGCAGTGGCTGTAGTAGCAGGGAGCTGGGCTCAAGGCATGCAGTAACAATTAGACAACAATTTAGCAGGGTTAGAGGGTTTTAGAGTTTGAAATCCTGCACAAATAATAGACAGGTGTGCTAGCTGAGTGGTGGAACTGCTAACTAAAACAGTGAGAGTGCAGGGTTCAAAGGCAGCAAGAGAGAAGTGGTAAAACTTTATATTTTGGCAGGTTGGGGGGGGTTAGAGACTAAAAGTCCTAGACAGTAGGAATAAAATAGCTAGACAAAGTGGTTAAGAGGTAGAGCTGTTGACTTTGCTGGCAAGGGTACTGGGTTTGAGTACAGCTTAGGGACAGAGTGTAGAAAGTTTTTTAATTCAGAGAAGGAGGGAGGAAGGGTTAAGAGTTTGAAAGTAGAGGAAGATGTTGGCCTGGTTCGTTGGCTTAGTGGTTAGGCAGTAGATTTTGGAATAAAGGGTACAAGGTTTGAGGCTGCCGGGTGCTTAGTGGTAGGCTGATGGGAGGAGTGAGGAAAGAAGATAGCAGAATGGATTCAAAGGGAACTGCAGGGACCTCTAGTGGGTAGGGTTTACAAACAGTTGCTAGGAAGGGGTGGAGAGTTAAAAGAGGAGCTAGAGTGGAGAGTGCAGCAACCCCTAGTGGTTGGTGTCTATAAGCTGCAAATGTGAAAGTGGACACGTGACCTGCCAGCAGCAATAAATGAAGTGCTGACCCTGGGTGGGTGGGAAGTGCCACACAACAGGCAGGCTGTAGTGCAGGAAGCTTTACCTCTTAAAGGATCTGGTAATCCCCAAGTTCAGGCTCCGCTGCTGGGCAGTTATGATGTGAGTGTCTGCTTCAATATGCCAGATCCAAGCTGGACCCCTTGTTTAATCTGGGAATGCATACACCTCCATTGTTTAACCTCCACCATAGGCTCTGAGCAATAACTGTGCCTAACAAGGCCAGGTACACCCTGGGTCCTCTTTTCCTGCATGTGACTGTGAGGGGACAGTCACTGATTTACCATCCCAGATTTATGTCACCAATGTAACTGGGCAAATACAATATGTCACTGTGTAAATGTTATGTTTCAATGCTGCTCAGGCGTGAAACCGTGACTAGCCAGGCTAGTCTGGGACAGTGTGTAGAAATGCTAAGCTATTTCACATAATGCAAAATGTTATTGCTGATTTATAACTGGGCCCTAGATGGGATATTGATAAAGTAATCCCTCATCGCCAACTCTGTTTGTACATGCGTCCTGTAAATAAATTGTTGGTGGTAGGCTGGCCTAGTGGTGCTGAGGGCTAACACGCTGGACACCACACCTCATGTCATGCTGACAATACAGGGTTGGGAGAATCCTCGGGTGTCGGAGGGTCGGCTGGGGGGAGGAGGACTGTGCATCCTAGGGACTGCTGTCCTCCTCCGGGGAGGGTTGTGAGGGACAACCGCAGCTGCGTTGGCTCCTGCTGGAGGCTGGGGGTTGGTGCATGCTGTGGTTCGCTGTGGGGTTGGTGCAGGCTGACATCAGATGTGCAGTACATGGAAGTGCACACGGCAGTGTCATTGATGCCATTGCACACCTGTGCCACGGGGGTGGAGGACCAGTATACAAAAATCCTCCGGTACACTTGATGATGTCTGCTCCCATTGGTGCTGCACCACTCTCACTCGGCATGCTCCTCCCAGATCCTGACCCCGGGCTTCTGTGGTGGTGGGGTTAGTACCCGCCATGAAGAAGCCTGTGAGAGGAATGGTGGAGGGGGTCGAGCACAAGCACTGGGAGTGGTGCAGTGCCATGGGACCAGTCGGATAGGGGAGGAACCATAGGCAACACCCCCCAATCAAGGAGGGAATAAATAAAGAAACAAAATAAATAAATAAATAAATTGTTGTATTTGAAAAGCAGTGTTTAAGCCTGCAGTGTCATGTTCTGTGTCCAGAGTTATTACTGAAGTGTAGAGTCTGACCTGTGATCACAACTTATCATGCAAACTAAAATGAAGTTTAAGTTTAAAGTAAACTATCTTTATCCCAAGTTGCCTTGCTAAAATGCAAATTGTACAGTGTGTGCAAAATGAAACCAAGGCTGGCTCCATCAGTCATTAGAAGCAAGGGCAGAAAAATAGATGGGTGGGTACATGACCAGTACACACAGACAACTGGCAGAATGGGATGCACAGCTGATATGTCAAAGAAGAAGGAACTTGGAGGTAAGCAGTCTCTCTCGAAAGGGCACCAGTAGCATTGCCAGATCAGTTTTACTGGGGTGCTATGCAGACTTACATAGACATGCTCTGGTGGACCACTCCTTTAGGCCCAACTCCTTCCCAACCCTCACCCCACTCACCCCTGGAAATAGTTCCTTTATACCTGGGGTTCTGACATCATTTCCTCAAGAGTGCAAGGTGCATATCAATGTCATATCCTCTCTAGCACACAGCACTGAAAATATAAGCATACACATTGTATAATATATATATTTCTATATAACAAACCAATCACACACACAAACACACACACACACACACACAGACAAAAAAAGTACATAATCATGTGGGGAGTAGTGCAATGTAATGGCTGTGGGGCAGCAGTCTTCCAGGAGTCTTTCTGGAGGCTGAGATGCTGCCTATTTGCAGACAACTCTCTGCCCTGAGGGAGGAATTTGCCGTCTTCAGGCCACACTGGACAGCATGAGGAACCTTCCCCAGGCCAGACTGGATGGTAGGAAGGAACCTCCCCATCCAGGGAGCAGAAACCACCACCACTACCTCAGAGGTTGCAAAGAAAGCACAGCAGTTGGACCACAGTGGGCTCAGGGAGGGTGAGGATGGTGGAACAGAGGCACACCCAGTCAGTTGTTCCTCCACAATCCATACACCATTCTGGGAGCACAGCTCCCATGGATGCACCCACAGAGGAGATTAAGGAGGCTGAGGACACCTGTCACAAGGAGGCCCACAGGAAGGAGGCAGAGGACACCACAAGGAAAGGAAGCAGCTCCTGGTGGGGACCCAACTATTATGGGGATAGAACTGGGGAGCAGGGAAAACTGAGTAAGGTGCCTGCCTGGTGCCATGGCTTGGAGGGACAGGAAGCGCATCCTCAGGATCACGAGAACAGCTGCACGGAGTCTGAGCTGGACGTCATTGTCCACCTAGGGACAATGACTTGGCTCAACATGAGATTACAGCAGTGCAGAAGGACTTTGTAGAACTGGGAGGGGCCTAAGACAAGTAGCACACACAGTATCCTTCTCAGAGGTGCTGCCTGTCAATGGCATGAGTGAGGCAAGGGTACTTTGCACCATGCAGTTTAATGAATGGTTGAAAAAATGGTGTGGAGCACAGGGGTTTGGCTTCATTGGGGACTGGGGTTCCACCTGGAGGGACACCAGCCTATACTGGCAGGATGGTCTGCATCTGTCCAGTAAGGGAACAAGTCTTTTGAGCAATCGGTTTAAATGCTTCATTGGCAAGCTTTTAAACTAGTCAAGGGGGGAGGCACTGATAAGCAGCAGGAAAATCCCAGCCTCTCCCTACAAAACAGGGTACTAAATGAGAAAAAGACCGAGGTAGAAAGGTCAGTGGGGGATGCTGCAACAGAAGGTAAAGCCATCAAAAAATGGAAAGCAATGAGTACCAATGCCCGTAGTCTGAGTAACAAGCTTCCTGAATTAGTGGCCTTGATGGAGGAGGAACATCTGGATATTGTGGCAGTCACAGAAACATGGTTCGCACAAAACCATGACTGGACGTAAACATATCAGGATACACTATCTACAGGAGGGACAGAGAGGGTAAAAGAGGAGGAGGAGTAGTAGCTCTTTACATAAGGGAAGGAATCAAAGCAACAGAGCAAAAGGGAAAACAGGGAGGAGAAGAAGCACTGTGGGTAAATTTGGAGACCGGCAGTGGCACCACAATCCGCACAGGGGTTGTATACAGACCCCCTTCTCAGGGGAGGAAATGGACAAGGAAATGATAGAAAGTATACTTAGTATGGCAGAAAAAGGGGAGATATTGCTAATGGGCGATCTGAATATGCCAGATGTTAGCTGGAGTGCAGTTGCAGCAGCCACTTCGAAGAGTGGGGTTATTCTAGATGCCCTACAGGGGGCCTGCCTTAGACAACTAGTATTGGAGCCCACTCGAGAGGGAGCAATCTTAGACCTGGTTCTCTCAAATGGAGATGAAGAGAGGTCACAGATGTAGAAGTGGGTAGCCATCTGGGAACTAGCGACCATCGAACAGTATGGTTCATAATAAACACAGCAATAGAGTCAAAGCCATACAAAGGCAAAGGTACTGGACTTTAGGAGGGTTGACTTTGCCAAAATGGGTGAGTGCCTAAGGAATGCACTAGCCAATGGGCAGGAAGGAGGGGTAGAAGAACACTGGGAATAATAAAACTGCCATCACAGAGGTAACAAGCCTTTGTGTGAAGCAAATAAACAAAACAAAATGATGTAAGAAACCACTATGGTTCTCAAAGGAAGTGGCAGTGAAGGTTCAAGAGAAAAGAAAGCTTTCAGGAAGTACAAGGAATCACAGAAGGAGCAGGACAGAGAACTGTATCAGTTAAAGCAAAAGGAAGCTGGGAAGGCAGTCAGAACAGCAAAGGCCCAAACCAAGGAAAAGATAGCCAACTCAGTTAAGAAGGGGATAAAACATTTTATAGGTACATCAGGGACAAGGAAGACCAAGGGAGGGATAGTGAGGCTTAATAAAGGGGGGTGGGGGTGGGCAGAGGGTGACTGTGAAAAGGCAGAGATACTAAACAAATATTTTTGCTCAGTATTTACAAAGGAAGAGGGGGAGGTACCTAAAACAAACAGTAGAAACACTCTGGATACAGAAGTTGATACTAGCCCATTTACAGAAGAAAGGGTTCTGAAAGAACTCTTAAAACTGAAGGTGGACAAAGCAATGGGGCCTGATGGGATTCATCCCAGAATTCTAAAAGAACTAAGGGTAGAATTAGTGACACCACTGACTACCCTGTTTAACAAATCATGGGAGGATGGGGTGGTACCCGAGGACTGGAGGAGGGCAGATGTGATTACCCTTCACAAAAGTGGGAGCAAGGCAGAAGCAGGAAACTACAGACCTGTTAGTTTAACGTCAGTGGTAGGGAAAATGATAGAATCACTTCTGAAGGAAAGAATTGTCGAGTATCTAGAGGCCAGAGGGTCACAGGACCCAAGGCAGCATGGATTCACAGCAGGAAGGTCATGCCAGACGAATCTAATGGATTTCTTTGACTGGGTGACCAAAGTAGTAGATTAGGGAGGGGCTGTGGACATGGCCTACCTAGACTTTAGCAAGGCATTTGACACAGTCCCACAAAAGATTAATATACAAGTTAGCTAGCCTGGGAGTGGGTCCCAAGATGACAGCCTGGGTAAAAATTGGCTGGAGAATAGGACAGAGAGTAATAGTAAATGGAGTCCACTCTGAAGAAAGGGGTTACTTATGGGTAAATCAAGAGGGTTCAGTATTAGATCGGGTCCTCTTCAATGTCTCTTTGTAAACCACATTGCAGAGGGACTGGAAGGAAAAGTATGTCTCTTTGCAGATGACACAAAGATCTGCAACAGAGTTGATGCACAGGGTGGGGTGGAAAGGATGAAAAGGGACTTGGCAAGGTTAGAGGAATGGTCAAATGTATGGCAGCTTAGATTCAATGCTAAGAAGTGGAAGGTAATGCACCTGGGAAACAAAAACCCAGGGGAAGAGTACACAATGGGGGGTGAGATACTAACAACAACAAAAATGGAAAGGGACCTGGGGGTAGTCATATCAGATGACCTAAAGGTGGACAAGCAATGTGAGAGGGCAGCAAGGAGGGCTGGGAGATACTGGGATGCATAGGGAGAGGCATCACCAGTAGAAAACAGGAAGTTATTATCCCTCTGTACAGACAGCTGGTCAGACCCCATCTGGAGTACTGCGTGCAGTTCTGGAGACCAGTCTTCGCAAAGAACATAGACAGGATGGAAGCTGTCAGAGGAGGGCAACTAAAATGGTGCAGGGTCTGCACCAGAAGACATATGAAGAGAGAGACTTAAGGAGCTTAATATGTATAGCCTCGAGGAAAGGAGGGAGAGGGGGGACATGATAGAAACTTTCAAGTACCTCAAGGGAATCAACAAAGTCCAAGAGGGTAGCATCTTTCAAAAGAGGTGTGCAAGAACAAGGGGGCACAATTTGAAGATAGAGGGCGGGCGACTCAGAGGTAATTTAAGGAAGTATTTTTTCACAGAGAGGGTTGTGGATGCATGGAACGGCTTTCCGGAGGATGTCGTGGAGTCAAAAACAGTGGTGGAATTCAACCATGCATGGGACAGTCATAAGGCAATTCTAGGGGGTGGGGGTAGGAAGAAGTAGGCTGCTGGTTAACTAGGATCTGCAGCTTATCCAGTAGGCAGGGAAATGGGCAGACTGGGTGGGCCAAGTGGTCCTTATCTGCCGTCAAATTTTATGTTATGTTATGTTTCCTTCGGGGGTTTGGGGTAAGCCAAGCCTGGGAACTGTAAAATAGCACAAAGGGTGCGACAAGCCATCATTTTACCCATAGACATGGGAGTTACCCTTCAGGCTATTGCCCATTCCATTCTCTTCACTGGGCCAGGTGGTATAGGCATCTTGAAGGGGGTGTCGTGTTACACATGGGTTAGAATGTTTACTAGCCAAATTTTTCTATCTGGGACATTTCATAAGGGAATACAGTACTTACATGAAACCATATGTGGCTGGTGCTATTAATCAGTTATGTGCAGTGAACACATAGTGATGCATTCAGGCTCTCAGAATTGGAGACTAAATGAAAAAGAAACAATGGGCTGTATGTAGGGTACTTACTGTGCCTCTGGTGGTGTCATGACAATGTCGGCAAACTAACAGTTGGCAAACATCAAATAGTACAGGGCTGGCTTGGGTGCCCTGCAGTAGGACTGTACCACACATGGAAGTGGCTCGCAATGCAGGGTGGTGGGGTGTGCATGTGTGTGTGTGTGCATGTGTGTGTACGTGTACCACATTGGAGGGATTGATGGCCTCATTTGCATACAGACTATGCTTCCTGTATGTGGAAGCATGGCAGGAAGGCTAGGGTTAGTCAGCAGATTATGGAATGATAATGTAGACTGTAACATTCCTTCTTAGCTGTCTGCTGCTCCATTAAACCCCTAGGAAACACCTGCAAACCACCTAACCTCATAGAAACATAGACTTTGACAGCAGATAAGGACCACTTGGCCCACCCAGTCTGCCCATTTCCCTACCTACTGGATAAGCTGCAGATTCTAGTTAACCAACAGCCTACTTCCTCCTACCCCCCACTATAATTGCCTTGTGTCTGTCCCATGCATGTTTGAATTCCCCCACTGTTTTAGACCCAACGACTTCCTCAGGAAGGCTGTTCCATGTATCCACCACTCTCTCCATGAAAAAAATGTCCTCACATTACCCCTGAGCCGTCCCCCCTCTATCTTTAAATTTTGCCCCCTTGTTCTTACACATCTCTTTTTCTGAAAGATGCTACCCTCCTGGAGTTTGTTGATTCCCTTGAGGTACTTGAACGTTTCTATCATGTCCCCCCGTCCCTCCTTTCATCAAGAGTATACATATTAAGCTCTCTCAGTCTCTCTTCATATGGTTTCTGCTGCAGACCCTGCACTATTTTAGTTGCCCTCCTCTGGACTGCTTCCATCCTGTCTATGTCCTTGCATAGATGAGGTCTCAAAACTGCACACAGTACTCCAGATGGGGTCTCACCAACTGTCTGTATAGAGGGATAACCACTTCTCTTTCTACTTGTGATGCCCTTCCTATGCATCCCAGTATCTCCTAGCTCTCCTTACAGCTTTCACATTGCTTACCCACCTTTAGGTCATCTGATATGACTACCCCAGGTCCCTTTCCATTTTGTTGTTGTTAGTACCTCCTGCTATTGTGTACTCTTCTCCTGGTTTTTGTTTCCCAGGTGCATTACTTTGCACTTCTTCGCATTGAATCTAAGTTGCCATATGTCTGACCATTCCTCCAACCTTGCCAAGTCCTTTCTCATCTTTTCTACCCCCTCTTGTGTATCAACTCTGTTACAGATCTTTGTGTCATCTGCAAAGAGGCATACCTTTCCCTCCAGACCCTCTGCAATGTCACCTATAAAAGATGTTAAAGAGGACTGGACCCAGTACTGAACTAGGGTACTCCACTATAGTAACCCCTTTCTTGGGAATGCATGTTCCATTCCTATTACCTTCTGTGTCCTGTTGTGCAGCCAGTTTGTTACTCAGGCTACCAAATTTGGGACCCAATTCTGGCTGGCTAACTTGATTATTAATCTTTAAAGGGACTGTGTCAAATGCCTTACAAAGTCTAGGTAGGCCATATCCACAGCCCCTCCCTGGTCTATTACTTTGGTCACCCAGTCAAAGAAATCAATTAGATTCATCTGACATGACCTTCCTGCTGTAAATCCATGCTGCTTTGGGTCCTGTGCCCCGCTGGCCTCTAGGTACTCAACAATTCTTTCTTTCAGAAGTGACTCCATCATTTTCCCTACCACTGAGGTCAAACTTACAGGTCTGTAGTTTCCTGCTTCTTTCTTGCTCCCACTTTTGTGAAGGGGAATCACATCTGCCCTCCTCCAGTCCTCAGGTACCACCCCATCCTGCCATGATTTGTTAAAAAGTGGTCAGTGATGTCACTAAGTCCTGCTAGTTCTTTAAGTTCTGGGGTGAATCCCGTTAGGCCCCATTGCTTTGTCCACCTTGAGTTTTAGGAGTTCTTTCAGGACTCTTTCTTCTGTGAATGGACTGGTGTCAACCCCCCTACCCAGAGTGCTTCTATTGTCTGGTTTAGGTAACTCCTCCTCATCTTCTTTTGTGAATACTGAGCAAAAGTATTCATTCAGTATCACCTCCTTGCAGGGTGACACACAGCAGCAATTCATGTGGTATAGGATGGGTCACAACAAGTATAGGATGGACCACAACAGGCACAGGCTGTTGTAAACTATGATTTCACTTTGGTCCTTATAGTTCCTATTGTGCATCTTGCAGCTGGGGGTATTCACAGCTACCCTGGGCCTGACACTCTGTATCCACTTCACTGGGCACATCATCAGTAGGGAACTTGAACAGCTGTTCAAAGGCTCATAAAATGCAGGAGCCAGTTCACAGCCCAATTCAATGCCACCGTAGCGCTGCTCCCTAATATTGGGGGCCATGTATATGTATCTAATGGTATTGCAGCAGCTCTAGCTTTGGCAGTACATCAGGGCTAAGGCAGCCAGTGTGACCTACCTAGGTTTGAACCGCATAGCCTCTGAATAGAGTGCAGATGTTCTGCTAGCTGAATAACTAGGCACAAAAGTTTGCCTGAGCTTCCCATTGGCGTTTTGCTTCTCAAACTGAAAATCTGTAGCTATGAATATCCAGATGGAAGTAAGTTGTTGCCATGGTATTAGCCAGACTGGCACCAGGAATACAAAATGAATGATAAAAAGAAAATAATGTGACTTTACTGAAAATTGAACCCAGGCCCCTGAAATCTGCCCAGGCTGCTACCTGCTGAACTACTATACAGCAGTGCCCTTGGTTAAATGCTTATGTAACCCCCCTTCGGAGGGCTTACCTTAAGTCCTCCCATTCTCCTGTTGCCTCGGTTCCTCCCAATCTCCCCAGTTTTTCCCAGGCAGTCCCTGTGCTTCTGAGCCCTGCAGGGCTCGCAGTGCACTAGCGTGAGCAGCCAGCATCTTAAAAATGCCGCCGGCGCTTGCACGTTCCAGATGGAATGTGCACATTGTTGCAATCGTCGTTGTGGTCCAAAAAGCAAGAGTGGGTCTTTATTTATTTATTTAGATTTTGGTAACCAGGTAAGCCCACTGAGACCAGAGGTCCCTTTTTCAGGGGTGACCCAGAATTAGTTAAAGAGAATACATACATAGGTATCAATATACAGTAGTTACCACAGGTACATGTTAGGAATCAAACGTTTAGCACAGAGTCACCAGGTATCCCATGGTTAACAGGTATTAAGACAGGTACACAGTACATTTAACATTATTCCATAAGAGATTCTTGGGGGGGCAGTAGGCAAGGTTAAGCTGGTGGTAGCAAGGGAGAAGGCCTGGTCTAGGGGCTAGCGATTACAACCACAGAGGCTGAGTTCCAGGAGATATACTTTGAGGCCTGACTTAAACACAGGGAGAGTAGGCTTGTCAACCAGACTTTCTGGGAGGGCATTTCACAGGTAGGAGGCAGCGTATTGGAAGGAGCCCTTGCCTTGGTTGTTGCGAACATGGGGGATATCGAGGGGGCGACTTGCAGAGGATCGCAGGGTTCGGCACTGGACTTTTGGAGTGAGCAGCCCACGAAGGTGTGGAGGAGGGCCGAAGGAGGAGAATTTAAAGGCCAGATAGGCAGAAGAGCATGCCAGTTTGTGCCGTAGGGTGGGCCAGTTTAGGTCCACGAGGGCCTCACAGTGGTGCCTCCTAGGGGAGGAGTTAGTTGCAAATCGAGCCACTCTGTTGTAGAGCATAGAGAGTTTGTTGAGTTCCATCTCTCGGAGGAACTGTAACAGGGGGGCCCCATACAGGATGGAGGGGAGGAGGTTGCAATTGGCAATGGCTTGTCGTGCCTCACCGGAGATGGAGTTGCCCAGGTGGTAGAGGAGACCAAGCCTTTGATGGATAGACCGAGTTAAGGAGTCGATGTGTGGTTTATAGGTCAGCTCTTGGTCAAGGAGGACCCCAAGGTATTTGAACTTGTCTATGATCTCTACTCTCTTCCCTTGGGCTGTGTTGAGCTGCAGTAGCTCGCTTCTGTCAGTGCCCAGGCATCTAGTCCCAAACAGGACAGCCTTAGTTTTGTCTTTGTTCAGCTTTAAGGAGTTAGAGGTGAACCAGACCTCGAGAGATGAGAGACAGACATGCAGTTTGGCGGAGATGACACTGGGTTGTGGGTCACTGCAGTAGACGACAGTGTCATCTGCATATAGGGTGAGGTTGCTGAGTGCGCAGTCCTCCTCAATGTCATTGAGAAAGAGTGAGAATAACAGGGGGCCCAGGATCGAGCCCTGGGGTACCCCGGAGACCATGAGTCTTGTGCCAGATTGTGTTCCTCTCCAGCGGACTTTTTGGGTTCGGTTCATCAAGTAGCTGTCGAACCAGGAGAGCGAGTGCTCATCCAGACCAAGTTGGAAAGGAGCAGTTTGTGGCTGACTAGGTCGAAGGCCTTGGACAGGTTGATGAATAGAGTGCCCGTAGAGGAGCCTTGGTCCATAGCCTTGAGGACGTCGGATGTAAGCCGGATGAGGGCAGTGTCAGTGCCGTGGCCTTTCCTGAAGCCATGTTGTACACCAGCAAGGAGTAGGTGCTGCTCTAGGTAGTCCTGCAGTTGATTGTATACAAGTCTCTCCTGCACTTTCCCTAGAGGGCTGAGTAGGGAGATAGGCCTGTAGTTTCCCACTTTGTCCCGGGGTCCTTTTTTGTGGATAGGGACGATGGTCGATAGCTTCCACTTACTTGGGACTGTTCCTTCGAGGAGGGACCTGTTGATGAGCAGGGTGACAGGGAAGGCAATAGCCAGAGCAGCGGCCCTCGACAGCCGAGGTTCTAACAGGTCATGTCCTGGGGAAGAGTTAGGGTTTATTTTGAGTAGGAGAGGAAGTACAGCAGATGGTTTGACCAGTTTCAGGTGGAATTGGGGCCAAGGAGGCGCCTGGTCCATACTGGTATAGTGGGGAGTCCCAGAAGGGACGGGGGGAGAGGGATCATTACGGTTGGAGAAAGAGGCGAAGAAGGCTTCAACAACTACGTAGGGGTCATTGGTCAAAGTATCCCCAACCAGGATTGAGTCTACTTGTGTATTTGTGGTACCCTTGAGGAGGGTGTTAATGTGGCCCCAGAATTTCTTAGGGTCGCGTAGGTGACTTGTTTGGAGGTCTCTTAGGTACTTGGACTTGGCCTGTTTGGAAGTTTTTTTCATTGATTCCTCAGTTCCCTGTACTTCTCCCAGTCAGATGTACTGCCAGAGGATTTGTAGGTTCCCCATGCCCTGTCACGGAGTAGCATGGTATGCTTAAGGCTTGGGCTCAGCCATTTATGGCAATTTCTCTGTACCCTGAGCTTCTTTCTCAGTGCATGCAGGTTAGCCATAGACAAGAATGAATTGGTGAAGTAGTCAAGTGCCTCATCAAGTGTGGGGAGGGAAACAATGGGGTCCCAGTTTATTGTCCCCAGATCAGAGCAGAGGTCTGCTGGTACAAGCCTGCTTTCCATGGTTCCCAGTGCCAGGCTAAGTTAAATAGGCACCGGGGACACAAAAGCAAAGCAGCAGTACTTTTTTTAAATAAATAAAATTGGTAACCGCCATAAGCGCTGCCTCCAGGGCACAAAAGGTCAAGGGACAAGTGTCAGGGCAGTAAGTGCCCTCATAAATATTAATGAGCTACTGCAGTGTTTTCTAGGGGCAGTGTGTTATAGGAGCTGTGAATCCCTGTGGGGACTTCCTATTTTAATAACAGTGGACTCATTCAAAAGGGGACTGTTGGGGCTACAAGATAGTGGGGAAAGCAAATTAAAGTAATGTTTATTCTGGCTGAACCAGACCTCTAATCTTGGGACTGCCTGTAAAATGTATGTTGGGACTATGCTTCAGCCACCATTGTACAGCCCTGCGGCCAATAAGAAGCCTGGATCTTTGACCAGAGACATATGGGGATTAATACAAATTTAAGGGGGAAAAAGAAGGAACATTGGTACCAAAATGTGGACCAATTAAGGTACTGGAACAGTTCAGGACATTTTTGGCAGCCAATAAGATTTCTGGAACTCAGCCCCATATAAAATGGGGAGACTGCGAATAAAGGCAGATTTTGGAGAGAAAACCCAAGAGATCAGTGTGTGTGCCTCTGGGGAGCTTGCC